>JAGTTD010000012.1:34519245-35108529 GCA_018398585.1 Simmondsia chinensis
GGGATTCAAATCAAAGATTTCATCAACATCATCCGTGCATGAGGAAAAGCACGGGAAACTAGTAACAAGATTTAACTTCCAATAACATTCAAATTCAATCTAGGTCCTAGTCCTTTTAATGACCAATTTATAAAGACAAAAAGCATACTTTGCGAAATGCATGTGCAGCCCTTTCTTTTATCAGAAAATGAGAAGGATGGAGAACTACTATTGAATATAGCTTATTGTGAAGATTGATTTTCTTCATTACCCTCCAATTTGTGTTGGATAGCATCCATAAGAAAATCCCGAGCTATCAAAACCATTCATTTTCCATATATCCTAGGTCGAAGTAAATATTCTTTAGAGCAGTTCATGCAAATATGTCCATCAAATATCTAAAGTTTAAATTACGATTGAATGGTAATCAATCAGGGGAGAGAATGAAGGAACATACCACCTGACAGAAATGTTGAAGGAAACAGCTGAGACAAACACAGTTCCGATAAAACAAACTGCTCCGGTTCGCATAATCTTCAAAATCCTCCATTTGCAAACAGCAACAGAAAGAACCCATTGTGGTAGCTGTCAATCTCACTCACTCTAGCTGAAAATTATGCAGTTATCTAGCAGCTTCGTCAACAGAAAAGTCAATTGCACGTTTTGTATCTCCCAGTAATAACACTCTCATCACCATCAGTTCATCCCGCAGGAATGTAAAATGAGAGAGAGGACACTTAGCTCGCAGAAGTTAACTTCCTCCAGGAACCAATATCCTCTCCCTTTGAGTGATATATCCGATTGGATTGTCAAGTACAGCCCACAATTGGTTGCAATGGTCAATTAACCTGGATAAGCATCAAGAAAACATAGATATTAGAAAACAATTGAAAACAAGACTTGCCAATGGAAGATGTTACAAAATTTTCATCGGGTCTGAATGTAGCCAAGGAGTTTACACATGAGGCCCTCATACACGCCTAGGATGTAAACATGCCGAGCACTTCAAACTCGAGCTCAGTTCAATAAGCCTTTTGTGTGTCCCATACTTTGCTCTGCTCTGCTCGGCTCGCTAGCCTAATCGAGCCAGGCCGAGCTCACTATTGAGTCAAATCAAGCTTGTAAACAAGTCGAGCTTGCTATCGAGTTGAGCTAGTTGAGTTATTATCCGCCAATATCACTCTATCTTTGAGCTAATACCAAAAGGCTAACAAGCCTTTAACAAACTCTTAATGAGATTTTACCGAGCCCTCATCAAATTATTCGCAAACATTAACTAGCCAAGCAACCTCTTGTTTGAACTCAGCTGATTATGCCACCAAACCCTCCTAACAAATACAAATGAGCCGTAATCGATTTCGCACATAAGTACCAGTAGTTCATCAAACGTTCAATTCATTTACACCCGTATACACACACCCAAGTGAGGTTCAAGCAAAGTAGTCAAAGAGCACGGTACACATAGCATAACAAAAAATTCACTCTTCTATACTTCATCACATTCCCATGAAATCCGTAACTCGATAACCAAACACCTCAACACCCCCCCCCCCCCCCCCCCCCCCCCCCCAAAAAAAAAAACCCAATTCTCCTAAAAAGAGGCAAGAAAAAAAGGGCGGAGATGAATATAGCATGATGCAGCTGTATTGATAAACTACAAGCAACATCACTGGCATAAGAAAAGCATGAATTTTTGCTCCACCAAAATCACGCAAATAGTACGTCGGAAAGAACACGGATAACTAAAAATCACAAGAGAAGATAAAATCAATGAAATTATTACGCTTATCTATGTTATCAATTGTTTATGAAACGTATAATCTCTGCACAATAACCTAAATTACATCGATGATCAAAACAATCCAGGGAAGATAAATTAATTCTAAAATATTATTCGAAAAACAAAACACAATCAATAGCATGATGATCATAAATCATCCAATTTCAGATAATCGCGATTTCATACACTCAAACAATTCGAAATAACTAATATAATCAACAATTCGGCTTCTGAATTGATTATACAAAAAAAGTCGTACCTTTCGGGAACGGAGATGATGATGATGATCACGGATGAATATGAATTTTGAGAGGAAGAGAGGAAACCCTAGAAATATGTAGAAGAAGGTACCGGATTCCCCAATTGAAAGAAGGGAATTTTGAAATTTGGGGATACAAAAAGCTTAAGAGAGAGACTCTGAGTCAGGTATTAAATTCTATCATCAATTGGGGGTGGGTGAGCAATCAAGAAACCCATTTACTTGTAAAATCATTTAATTAATTATTTGGATATTTATTTTATTTTATATGTTATAGAAAAGGGAAAGGATTCCCTGCTGTGATAGTTCACATCTAAATAAATAGTGAAAGAGAAATATGTAGATTTATTTATTTAATTATTTATTATTTAGTTATTTGTTTAAATATTTATTATTAAATTTTAATTGAAAGAATTCCCTCAGGTTGAGGGTATTAAAAAACAGTCTCTCTTCAGGTTAACATCTCGAAGGGGGAAGGCTGCGTACATCCACCCCCTCAGACCCTGCGTAGGTGGGAACCCTTGAGGCACTGAGTATGTTCCTTTGTTCCAATATAATAATAATGTTGTTATTGTTGCTTGTGATAGTTTATTGTTTTGGTCACAGGATATTTTGCACTACTTATGATGTGATGCTCTCCTGCTGGCAGGTCACATGCCATTTGCTGCGGACCAATTTCTCAAGTTGGGGGTCCTCGAAAACAGCCTCTCTTCAGGGTAGCCCCCTGAAGGGGGAAGGCTGTGTACATCAACCCCCCCAAGCCCTGCTTATGCAGGAGCCCTTTGAGGCACTGAGTCTGTTGTTGTTGTTGTATTTAATATAATACTAATATAGTGAATAATAACGAAAATATATACAATTTGTTTCGATGTTTTCAACAAAAATTAATGGATATCTAAATGATAAATAATTAAACAAATAAATTTATATATTAAAATTATTTTATTATCATTTAGATTGCTCGCAACGGTGCCCCATTTTTTAAAAATGGGGCTTCATAGAAAAATGGGGCTTCTCCTTTCCAATCGTGCCCCATTTTTTAAGCCCCAATTTTTAGATATTTTAATAATTAATATTATTTATACTATTTTAATTAATTCAAAGTAAAAAATAAAAATGCATTATAAACAAATATAATTAAAAAATAATTAATTATATTAAGAGAATGAATTAAAATTATAAAAATTAAGATTTATATTGATAAAATATAATGTAATATGAATAATTAAATTAAAAAAAATTACTCAAATTTAATATATAAAAATTTATTAATATTTAAAATATATTTTTAAATAAAATTTAACAAATTTTATTAATTAAAAACAAATAAAAAATGAAAAAATAAAAATGGGGCTTCAGAATTGAGGCCCCATAAATGGGGCTCCCATTGAAGCCCCATTTTTTGAGACTTTTTTTGCTAAATGGCCCATTTTTAAAAAAAATTTAGAAATTTGGCTCTATTTTAAAAATATTTAACAAATTGGCCCATTTTACTATAGCCAAGTAGGTGCACGACGTACGGAAAGTTGTGCAGCAGTGTAACAGTACCAATTTTTTTTTTTAACCTCTTTAAAATTAAAAAAATTTCTTTTTAATTTAAATTGTTTTAATTTTTAAAATAAAAATATCCCGGGGGCGTACTTATCGGCTGGTTTATTTGCTTAAGTTCAATCACATACTACTGACCTTGTACTATTTGCCTATTATGTGTCTTGTACTATTTGATGTGTCCGTGCTTATGCTTTCAGGATGCCTGCTCCCATGACGACACGATATTCAGGTTGGGGGTTCTCGGAAACAGCCTCTCTTCCACCCGGAAGGGGGAAGGCTGCGTACAATAGGTAATGTATATGAATTTTGAAAATATATTTTATAAACATGTATCTAATAAAATAGTTCAAATAATAATGTATAAATACGTAAACTCGTGATTTTTTGTTGGAAACATCAACATCTCTTCATTTAAATGTGTCCCTCATTTATATCCTCCTTATTAATAGTATTATAATACCATAGTTTATGTATAAGATAGTTTAAATAATAATATACTTATCACCATCTCCTTATTTAAATGTGTCCCTCATTTATATATTCCTTATTAATCACTCAAATAATGATATACATATACCTTTTAATTTAAAATGTATACATATTTAGTTATTCAAATTATAAAGTTAAGAATTAAAATAATTTAACAACAACAACAATAGTCCCTGTGCCAAAGGCTCCCGCGAAAGCGGAGTCTGAGGAGGGTGGATGTACGCAGCCTTCCCCCTTCCGGGTGGAACAGAGGTTGTTTCCGAGGACCCTCAACCTGAATATCGCGTCGTCATGGGAGCAGGCATCCTGAAAGCATAGGCACGGGCGCATCAAATAGTACAAGGCACATAATAGGCAAATAGTACAAGGTCAATAGTATGTGATTAAACCTAAGCAAATAAACAAGCCGATAAGTGCGTCCCCTGGGATATTTTTATTTTAAAAATTAAAATAATTTAAATTAAAAATAAATTTTTTTAATTTTTTTAATTTTAAAGAGGTAAAAGTAAAAAAAAAATGGTACTATTGCAAGCCGTACGGAACGGCATGCAATAGCATGGCTCCGTTGCACGATATTCCGTACGTCGTGCACCTAATTGGCTACAGTAAAAGAGGCTAATTTGCTAAATATTTTTAAAATAAGGCCAAATTTCTAAATTTTTTTTGAAAATAGGCCATTTAGCAAAAAGAGTCATGAAAAGTTTTTAGTGCCCCAAGAGTTGCAAACTCGCCTTAGATACCCGTTAATTTTTTTTTGAAAACGTTAAAATGTCTTGTATATATTTTCGTTATTATTAACTATATAATATAGTAAATAATAATGAAAATATTTACAAATTATTTTAATATTTTGAATAAAAAATTAACAGGTATGAAAAATAGTCAAACAAAAAAATTTATATATTTAATTTAAAATTTTAAATTAAAATTTTTTTTAAATTCTATCCCCCCACTCTCACTGCTTATTTTGGATTGCCTACAGCTGGGATCCTCCCCCTATAGAAAAGTTCGTCTCTCTCACAAAACTCTCCAAACCATTTCTAGTAATTTTAGAGAATGTCTTTTAAACTTTCATAAAAATAAGGAAAAAAATACAAAATAAGTCATAAAAGTTATAAATCTCTAAATAAAAGAAAAAAAAAATTGGAATCCTTAAATGAAACGGCTTGAATAGATCGAGCCGGGACAACCCACCTATAGAACGGGTTCAACTGAGTCATGTTTAACAGATAGGATAATAATAGGTCTTAGGACAAAGAGTGAGTCCAGCTGAGTCGGGTTCAAATATAAATTTAACAACTAGTTGTTAAAAATTATGGTCTGGTTGATTAATTATTGTTGTTAAGCATTAGTTAACGAATAATACTTACACTCTTTACATTAATTTTTTTTTTAAAATAAGATGATATATTCTAATTTTTCATTTGCACTTGCACAAAAAATAATAATAATGATATGTCTATATATTTAAAAATAAAGTTTATATAATTATATCCAACTACTAACATTATCCATGACAACAACAATTTTTAAAAAATAAACAATGACAATAAATAAATAAAATAATTATTTACTCAATCATTGGATGGAGATTCTCACCACTCTCGTTTAATCCAATAGTGAAAGTAGGAGATGATTAAAAAGGGGTTAGTTAATTCGTTCTTGTTTAAGAAATCGAAATAATACAAGAAGCTAATCACATACTAATTTTCATTAATCAAATTCAAATTCAATCTAAACTAACTATTTATATCTACACTCTAATTGGATAAGTTAAACAATCGTAACAAATTAAAATTATATTTAGTTTGATAAATTGAAAACTTGGAGAACTTAAATTTTTGAACTCCTAAAACAATTATAATTTAAATTGAAGACTCTTTAAACAGTTTAAACTCTTGAAAACTAAAATTTTAAGCAAAAAAAAAAAAAAAAAACTAACAGTAAAATTCTTGCTGAAAAGATAACTCAATTTAAATTTATAATTAATAACAATTTTGTCTTATAATCATATTGCCCAAGGATAATGGTTAACATTTCTCTCATTATTATAGTTTTTATGCTACTATCTAAACCATTAACATATATGTGTACTTAGTAGAAATTCTCTACTCTTTATACTTTCTATGTGCTTGTTATGTACAGTTGTTGTTATACTCTTACACTGACAATTAGATGCTTGTTTGCTTTATGCTGTTTATGCTTCCTAGGTTAGAAGTCTTCGGACACAATATCCCTTTAAGGTAGGACTCTAAAGGGGTAAGGCTGCTTATATCTCACCCCTCTCAGACCCTGCTTATGCGGGAGCCCTTGAGGCATTAGGTTTGTTGTTGTTGTTGTGTACTTAGTAGAAATGTTCTTGCCCGAGGATCTCCATATATGAATATCAAATTTGAAGCTATGTTTTCATCCAGTGCATTATTTGTTTTGTTAGTATAATATCTTAGGTTGATATACTTAAGATATTTTTTGATCTTTTGTATATTTTTAGGAACTTTATCATAATTTCTCTTTCTATGTAGTGATAGACTAGCAATTATGCTCTTATTTGACATACCGTGTCCTTGATAATAAGGGGTGCATTTGAATTTATTGTATCGAGGGCTTTTCCATTGAATATTGTATCCAATTAGATTGGAGAAGGTAAGGGTTGCAATTGAAGAAAACTGACACGTGAAGGGGAGTGTTGAAGACTCCGCATGTGGATATAGTAAAAATCTTATCTAGGAGTTGTGACAGAAAAAAGATTAATATAAAAGTCTAGTGAGCTCTTCCACCTAAAGCCAATTGGTTTTAGAATCGAACCCCGCTTTAACTTATATATAGATCTCATCTATAGTAATTCCATGGGTCTAGACTAATAGGCCTGTAAAATAATAGGACAATCCTACTGAGTATCAAATATTATAACGACAAATAATTTTAAAAATTAAGGAACACAACTTCGAAAAAAGAGTTAAAAATGAATTTAATTAATTAAGAATATTTTCAAACAATCGCACAAAAAAGAGGCGATGTTAGAAATAACTTTCTTTTTGGATATATGGTTCTTGATAACTCTAAAGCATTAAATATAGTGATAAGTTCTCAAAATACGTATTTAGGGTTTATAGTATTACGATATTTAATATTATAATAGTCTAATAGATAGTATAGTAGGTCCCGCCTAAATCTAAATCTAAATATTTATGATACCAATGATACGAACCTAAATCTAGCCCCCTGTTTCACAACAGGGTAATGGGGGGTAAGGGTAATGGGAGGGTAAATCCTTACCCTCGTTTAGCAAACTATTAAGAGAGGTAAAAGGAGGTAATGGAGGGTAAAAACTTACCCTCCTTTACCCCTCATTACCCTCCTTTACTCCCTTTTTTTTAACCTCCAAACTGGGGGGTAAAAGAGGGTAAGGTAAACTTTTAAAAAATTTTGGACAATTTTGTCCTTATTTTAACTGTAACTCTCTTTACCCTTACCCCTTTACCCAATTGCCAAACAAAGGTAACTCATTTACCCCTCTTGACCTACACATCCAGACAAGGGTAGGATATTACCTTACCTTCCCCCTATTTACGCAGTTGCCAAACAAAGCATAAGTTAACTATGAACTTAAGGAAAGCATTAAAGTAAAGAGATGGGGAGAAATAAAGGATGACATTTTCATTGATGACTTGTGAATAAAAGGATCCCATATTTATAGAATAATCCCTCTCTATGTGGGACCTACTTTACTATCTATTATAATATTATAATATTATAAACCCTGAATACCTATTTTAGGAACGTATCATACAGATGATGTTATAATAATTAAATAAAAGGTTCTCGATATTCATACTTTATCGTTACGTCATATTAAATTTTCACATAAAATATAGGAACGGTTGCGACACAAGGGTGATAAGGCCTAGACATTTTTGTGTGAAGCGTGGGAAGTGCCATTCCCCAGCATTACAATGGACGCCATGCAGCACGTACGCAATTTTACACACGAATTTCATGCATTTTAATTACTCTTCTGTTATTCTGTTCGTTTCATCCGCAGGTTGCGTGGTGGCTCGATTGTTTTGAATTGCTAGTAAAATCTGATACGATATACATAACATATAATTACAATATGAAGATTATTTACGTAATTAGGTTGAATCTGTGATAGTATTGGATCAACACATGTTCAACATGTTTAATCTATTTATGGAGTTTTGTGAAGTTACATGAGTTACTCGAGTTGTAATTGTTACTATATATCTAATCTATGTTGACGTGAAAAAATTTGAGCTATATTTGGGTATTTTAGTGAACATAAGTAGTTTGCAGAAAATTTGGATCAGACGTGTGATAATTCCAACAAACAAACACATTTTGTCAGTATGCTTTTAACAAGAGTTGTTGCGTTTGGTGTAATTGTTAGACTACTCACCCCAAATCATAAGGTCTTGGATTCAAAGCTTATTTCCCTTCCCCCAGATGTTAGTGGCCCTTATGAGAGTATTGTTGTACTTATTTACCATTAAAAAAATTGCAGTTTAATAAAAAAGGAAAATACATAGGAATCATAGAGAAAAATCATTATACTTATCCCCTAATTTGCTTCGAACTTGAGATTTAACCTAATCAAGCTAGCCCACGAAGCTCATAAATAGGTCTCTTGGGGTGTTAAGAAGCTCTCACATTTCCATAATCATTTCATAAATTATGGGATATCTCAAAATGTACCGACTTTTGATAGTGCTTCTCTTGTGTCTTGACTTCCACAATCCCACAGAGGCAAGGCACCTGAAGGAGCCTCCTTCTTTGATCCTCACTGGCGTCGTCACAATTCAAGATGGATCCTCAAGGACCAATCATTTCATTCCAGGTTCAATGAAATAATAAAAGAAAACTTATGTATTATTTCTTTTTTCTCGCTTAATTTTTCATAGAAATAGTAAAAAGTGGTTGTAATTTCGTGAATGCAACCACAATTGGTCTAGTTGTGTAAATCTTGTGTGCTGTTTTCTTTACTTGTTGAATTTTTCGTTATTCTCGTAGTTCATTTCCCTTACAGTCGAACAAAAATCTAAAACTGACAGTATTTTTACAAAATTTCACTAAACTAGTTGAGGAGCTCTAAAGCTGATGATACTGAGAGCATGTTGGTATGTTTTCAGGTGCAACATTTGCATCAGAGCTCGATTTTCAACAAGAGGCGAAAAATGATACACACGGGGAGTCTAAGCTTCATCTGCCATTCCGAGAGAGTAACTATATCAAGAAAATAGGAGGGGGCAATGTGACTCAGAGCCAAGTACTCAACATACGGAGTTCCAAAAACATTGATTCTTTTCAAGGCTCACTTGCAAAACTAATTCAAGAACAACTTACCCCAATTAACCCAGAACCGGATCTTCCTGCACCCTCTTCCACAATACCACAAACCCCGTCGCTACCACAACTACCATACCTGCCATCTCTGCCTTCCCTGCCGCCTCTCCCACAACTACCACCACTCCCCGGACTTCCTGAAATTATCTATTCGCCCCCAGCCAAAGAGAATACAAACTTTGAGCATGATAAACCTATAGAATCATGTTATAAAATTTGAATAAAGAATGTGAAATTTTCACAGCCAGCTCTCTTAACTCCACCATTAGTTGATAATCGACTGCATGGAAACTTACAACCGTCACCACTACCACATACTCCACGAAATTCAACAAACCCATCACCACCACCTTCAAAGTGAATCCTTGATCATGAGACAATCCATTGGTAGTGATAGAGGGAGAAACCGTCACATTAGTTCTACTTCTATACATAAATTTAGCACCTGCTCCATTTTATTTGTGTTTTATCTGTTGTGTCATTATAATTTTTTTAAAAACTTTTTATCCTTCATGAAGTGATTATATATGTGTACGAAACTTGTATTGATCAATGGAGCGGCTAAGTGTTTCTGCAGTCAAATGAGAATGAGAATGAGAATGTTCTTTATTTATAAAATAAGCTATTAGTTTGTTTCCCTAGTGGAACTAAGTAGAGTCGAACGGACCGAATGTGTTACGTTATAACTAAAGTTTAGTTAATCATAGACAGTGCATTACGTTTATATAGACTAATAGAGCACATTTTTTAAGCCAATGATTAAGCTACCCACACCCAAGTGTGAGATCTTTGATCAATCTAACTAGTATTTAACCATTGGACTAAACTTATACAGTATAAATTGTATAATTACTCTATTGACAAAACTAAAGTATAAAAATTAAATGAACACAATAAATAAAATATAAGGACTTTTAATATAAATAACCCTATAAATACTCACCAAATAAATATAGATATAGATTTATATTATATGAATCAATCAATGTTATGCAATGTAGGATCGGACCCAAAGAACCAGAAATCAATGGGCCTGAACATTAAAGACCAAAATCAAACGGCCCAACAAGGCCCAATCAAAACCAGAAAAACCCATAAGTGAAGCAAAATTAGGGTTTGGGCCCGCATATTTCCCCAGAGAGGAGGAATAAAAACCCTAATCCATCATTTACACGAATAAAAACCCTAGAAATTCAGTTGCCTCATTTCTTCTTCCTTCATCTCTGCTGCAGCTTTGTGCAATTCTCTCAATCCTACTGAAAGATGGTACTCTCGGTTACCTATTTGTTTTGATTTATCTCGATTTGTTAATTTGATTTCAGATCTCATACGTTGAATTGATTGCGTCGCTATTTATGTGGCTTAATTTGAAGTTTTTGTTTTATAATGGTCATATTTGTGTGAAATTGTTTGGCATCTAGAAATTTCTTTGTACCGGATCTGAATTTCTTGCTTGCTTCTGGAATTCTTCTGTTTGGTGGTTTTTTGGTTCAAAGATGATTTTTTTTTTATCTGGGTTGTGGCGGCTGATACAACCCCAAAAAAAGAATGGCATCCAACATTGGCGGTACATTAGAAGGAATGCCAAAATATACACATGTGCTACTCCACCTATTGATTATTGGTTGTGGGACGGAACATCCTTTGCTGTGTATCAGTGGCTCTGTGAAGCTCGGTGAAGAAGTAAGGGGGGAGGGGGGGTTTCACTATTGGCTCGATCTGATTCTGTGGTTAAATGTTTCTGGTTTCGGCCTTCTGAAAATTGCGTGTTTCCTGTTAGGGTTTATTTTTCTAAAATGGTAAAGGCATATAACCTTAGGACTGTCCATGATGGATGAGAGAAGAGAGGGCTATATCCTGTAGACGATGCCACACCAAAAAGTTGGAGCCCCCATAACCCTTGTTCTCTAACCAATCAACTGGTCTATTTGCTTATTGTTAATGGACAGGGTTGAAGGTTTTTGAACTGATTGTAATAGTTTCTGCTTCTTGAAAATGCTTTATAATGATGCTACTGATTATGCGATTGCATAGGTTTTTTTGTTTTTTTTTTTTTTTTTTGACGGAAGGATTGCATAGGGTTAGGATGTGAAAAATTGTCACTAATATCTTTTACGGAAAAGGAAGAGGCAGTTTTAAGGCCTTTTTTTCCTCATCCACTTGTCCAGTCAATTGTTCCAAAGACCTTGCCTTTACGTGGATGAATCGAGTCTATTGCTTGTCAGTCGAACTCTTTTTGTATTGTGTCTCTTAGCTGCCTAGTTTATACGCAATGGCATCTGGGTGGGCAATGAACTCTATCTTATCTTATGCATTCATTTGAGATTTTCTCTAACTACAGGTTCTTCTGGCTTCTTCTATGTTTATTGGTCTACAATTGTTGTAGGTATTCATTACTTTGTATAGTGTTTTCCCTCTTGTGTGGAAGGAATGGTGGTCATGTGCCTTCAACTCTTTTTTTGTAATCATTCATTTTCTGAAAGCATTATAGGGTGAAGAATGTTGTGATTTTATTAATGATGATAAGCGTAGTGCCAAAGGCGGGGCATTACATGTTTAGGATGTTGTACAATTTACATGAAGTTTTTATGGCTGTGATGAGTACTATTTTTTACTTGGTCTGGTGATGAGCACACTGCTACAAACTTTGGGGAAGTGATTTCTTGTTTTTGTATATAGAAGTTTTGACGTGGACGTATGCTGGTCTCTTAATGTGTTCATGGACATGACAGCCTGGGGGATCAAGTTTGTTGGAGAGCGGGGGAATGGAATTGATTCACGTGTTTGAAATGGTTTAATTTGGGTATTCAATCAAATAAAATGGGTTGATGTGGGCAATATGCTAGATTGTGCTTGGTTCATTGTTCAATTATTCTTCATCCGTGTGCTTCTGGTTAATGTAGTGCAATTCTTTGTGTCCTGCAGGCCCCAAAGAAAGGTGTGAGAGCTCCAGTGGCTTCCAAGAAGAAGCCTGTAATTCTTTTTTCTCTCTATTTTCTTGTTCTTTCGGCTTTTCTCTTCCTTTCGTGTGGACTATTTTGCCTTTTTCTCTGTGATTAACTGAGATATGCTTTTCACAGGAGAAGGCCGTGAACCCTTTGTTTGAGAAGCGTCCCAAGCAATTTGGAATCGGTGGTGCGCTACCACCCAAGAAGGACCTAACCAGATTTGTGAAGTGGCCACGTGCTGTTCAAATTCAAAGGAAAAAGAGGATTTTGAAGCAACGTTTAAAGGTTCCTCCTTCCATCAATCAGTTCACAAAAGCACTTGACAAGAATCTCGGTAATAATGCTTTTCCTGTGTTTTGGTATCCAAGTTCCTTAACCTTGTGTAATTCATATACTAACCATTGAAGTTACTCCTCATAATGTAACGATGTTTATGTGGCTTGATATGCTTTTTGGGATACTGATTAAGTTATTTTGTTGTGTGTTTATGTTCAAGCCACGAACCTTTTCAAGTTGTTGCTGAAATATAGACCAGAGGATAAGGCTGCCAAGAAGGAAAGGCTTCTAAAAGCTGCTCAAGCAGAAGCTGAGGGGAAGAAACCGGAGTCAAAGAAGCCTGTTGTGGTCAAATATGGGCTTAATCACATTACTTACCTTATTGAGCAGGTACTACATATATTATCCTCCATTTGGCTCTGTTGCTGATGATTGTAATGAAGAAATGAAAGTTTTCAAGTTGGTTTACCTTAGTAATGTAACTCCGGCTGATCCTTTTATTTTTTTGTCGTTGGGGATTGTTCTCCAATCTAATAGAACAAGACTCAACTGGTGGTCATTGCCCATGATGTTGATCCGATTGAACTGGTAGTTTGGCTGCCTGCCTTGTGCCGAAAAATGGAAATTCCGTACTGTATTGTTAAGGGCAAGGCCCGTCTTGGAGCGGTATTTTCTTCTACTATCTTCATGTTAAAGTTTCAATAATTGGAGAGCCAATATGATTACCAAGTGCTAAGCCTTGCATCTCTTCGAGCAGATTGTCCACAAGAAGACTGCTGCAGCGCTGTGTCTTACTTCAGTGAAAAATGAGGATAAGATGGAGTTCAGCAGAATTGTGGAGGCAATCAAGGTGATATTTTGTGTGATCTAATTACTATGCCAATCTGAAAAGCTTTTCTTTATGGCGCTGTTGTGGTCTGTGTATGGCAAATGAGCATTTAACAATCATAAATGAGTCAAGTTTAAGCTAAACTATGTGCCTAAATGTTTCTAAAACGTTACAAATTCAATCCAAAATGAGTCTAGACATGCCCAGATCGAGTCTAAACAAGGCTCGCCTAACTAGGAGCTTGTTGAGCTGGGTTTGAATTCCACTGAACCTGTCCTTACCCATGTCTATTCAGATCCTTAATTCCAACCCCCAGTTATTTTTACTTTAGTTTTCGCTTTGTTACTACTTTAGTAAAGGGAGACTCATATATTTGTGTACAGGCGAATTTCAATGACAAGTACGAGGAGCACAGGAAGAAGTGGGGAGGAGGCATAATGGGATCGAAATCCCAGGCCAAGACGAAGGCCAAGGAGAGGGTTCTTGCCAAGGAAGCGGCCCAACGAATGTCTTAATTTTCGACGCCCTTATTTATTACAAAAATGACCCCTCAGATCTTTCTAGATGTTTGTTTCCTGTTTATCATCACCATCCTCTTTATGTTTTGGGATACGCTGAAGAATTCATAGTTAGAATTTCAGATGGGATAGATACCTACTGTATCGGGATGTTTTGACTTTGAAGTTTTGAAGTTTTGAAGGTGCTTTCTTTGTTCGTTCAAGCTGGCCTTTCATTTTGCATCAGATAATATGGTTTGATGAGATTGATGGTGGTATGATTTAGCATGATACGAGATTAAGCGCTTGTTTGGTCAAGTTTTGAAATGTTTTTCCTCAAATGTATTTTTTTGTTGAAATACTTTTGTAAAAGGTACTTTCAATAGGAGTATTATCTCTATGGAAAATTTTAGTTTTTACTTCTGTTTTTACTGTAATAAACATTGTTTTCTTGCTTTTGTTTAAAAGTAAAAAAAAAGTTTTTGCATCTATTTAAAACCATTTTTCTTTCATGGCTAAACACTATTAAATTCTACAAAAAAGGTGTCTTGAAAATAATTTTTTTTTTCCCTAAAAGAAGTGGGTAAATGGAAGTTAAGAGAAAAATCCAACTATGATGAGACATAGCTACTATTAATTTGAGTATGATATGGTGTATTATCTTTATGAATCATTGGAGTTTAACACTGATTGAAATTGAAGCACTAACTAGCTTAGGGCCCTCCTTAGAATATAACAATAAGATAGGCAACAAGGAAAAAATCTGAACGAAACTGTACCCTTGTAACCATGCTTCTAAGAAGTCTTCAGAGTCAACATGATTGGGTTGTTCGTTTTTTAAGAAGTAGCATAGGAATTTGGAATTTGTATGAAGTGGGTATTTGTCGTCCTTTTTGTTCACCAACAAATTTATGGAATATTTGAAGTGCAAATTCTTTAATAATTTTTAATTCTTTTTGTCACATGGGAATTAAGGTTATTTGTTTACTATAGGAATTTAGAAGTCATGGAAATCAAGTATTTGTTGTCCTGTTAGGTTATCAAGATTTGAAAGAATTTGACAGGTGAAAATTATTAAATTCTAATTCTTTTGTTACAGATTTTTGAAAAGTTGACAGAAGAATTAAATTCTTTGAAAACAAGGCTTAGATTTAGCCAAAGTGTGGTGCACACTTGATTCGATTCCCACCTTTTGCAGATTCATCAACCTTGAAACTTTCTTAAGGGTGAAAATAAGTTTTAGAGACAAGTTTTAGCTGACTATCCAACTTTATTTTTCAATAATTTGATTACAAACCCAAAAGCAGTTAAGGTCATTGGTTTGGCTTTATAAGCATTGTTCTAATTCCGAAAAGTAATTACGCCCCTTTTCCCTACTTAAAGGAATCATTTAATGCCAGGTTTTTCATTTCCTTTAGAAGTAGAGAAGAATACTAGACGAGTTATCTATATACAACCTTGTTTAGTGCATCAATACAAAGAATCTTCTCTAGATTTTGAAGCGTTTTTTTTTTTTTTGTTTTTTTTTTTAATTCCTACATATACCTGTCAAACATGGTCTACATTTGCTACCAATCAGCAACCTTGTTTGAAAATAGGGATAGTATCCTAAGCGATGGATGCATCTCTCCCCACACTCTCTCTCCTCTCCCTCTCACATGATCCACCGCATGGGATCCTCCTCCGTAAAAATATGACAAATGCGAACAAAGTGAAGAAGATGATTTGATTTAAAGTATGTTTCAACCAAAAGAAAGATTCTTCTTGGGCAAACAGAAAAGAAAGTGTTTTTTTTTTTTTTTTTTTTTTTTTGTGTTTGGTCAAGAGAAAAGAAAGATTTAAAGTATGTTAGTCTAGGAAAATAAATAAATAACTAAATAAAGGTGCTTAAGCTTATTATTCCCGATGTTCTAATACGAGCTTAAGCTACGTTTGGTTAAGCTTTTTAACAACGTAACATTGTGAAAAAAACTCTAATTGATCGTAGGATTTGCGTTTGGTTAATAGAAAAGACGTTTTACATCTTTTTTACAGCTTAAATAGAAAGGCAAAATCTATTTTATAGCTAAGTAGAAAAAGATGCAAAATTAAATCTTTTTCACAGCTTATTTCAAAGATATTGTAAAAAGAACTATACAACAACAATAACAACAGACCCAGTGCCTCAAGGGCTCCCGCATAAGCGAGGTCTGGGAGGGGTGGATGTACGCAGCCTTACCTCGGCAGGGTTATGTTTCCGAGGACCCCCAACCTTATAGGGTTAGCAACACGAGGACTTTCCAAGAGCTCACACATCCTCATACTACTCTCACCCAAACACGCTTAACTTTAGAGTTCTAATGGGATCCGATGCCTTAGTGTCTAGTAAACGAACCCCATTAGTTGTAAAAAGACCATATTAACGTTAAATTTTCTCACCATAACCTATTTTTACTTGTTATCACCGCCCTCACTTACCACCACTCTTTTGACACACATGGATCACTATACTTGCTTCACTCTCTACTACCATGACCAACTATCATCCTAATTCTCTCATACCTACTATTATTAGTTGATATATTATTAAGTCATTTTTGTGATTATAATGGATAAGTTTCTTTTTTAAACTTGTATCCAAACACTTTATTACATAAAAAAGATCTTTCCGTACTACATAACCAAACACTTCACTGTAAAAAAAAAAAGATCTTAAATAGACGAATTTTATTAAAACAGATAAGTTAAAGTGAGCTAAACGGACCCTTAGTCTGTAATCAGATATTAACATATAAGGTTGACCTCCATACATCGGAGTTGCTGTGGTGTAGTGGTTTAGTCTGTAATCAGATATTAACATATAAGGTTGACCTCCATACATCGGAGTTGCTGTGGTGTAGTGGTTATCACGTTAGTCTTACACACTAAAGGTCCCCAGTTCGATCCTGGGCAGCAACAACACTTTTGCTTTTTTTTTTTTTTTGTTTTTTTTGCACTCAGCTGATTTTGATCCATCGCTTTTCCACTGCTCTCTTTCCTTTTTTTTTTATGCTTTCTATTTATTTATATTTAACTAATAACAATCTATCAGTATTTTAACACTTCAATTGCATTCATCGCAACCTGCAAAGACATATAAAATTTCAAATAAAAGGTTCAGAAGATACTGAATAACGATCAATCTAGTTCAGATTTTAAGTCTGAACCAGTACTATATGAGTACCCTAAATACAAGAATAAAATTTCATTATCACAACAAGGGCGATGCTCAAAATAATGTAAAAGGCACCAAAAATGATAAGACAAATGTATTGTACTTGAAATTGTGGCTATTGGCTATAATCTCTACGTTAATATAGGGCTTATTTGTCACGTTGAAGATGAAAATGATAGAGTTTTTGGCAGAATTGCTAGTTGTTTATTGTTTTTATGGTCAAGTCTAGAGGTCTGGTTGATGATAGCGATGGCGAGGGGCCGGGTTGGGATATTCCAAAGGGTCTATTTTAGAATTATGGAGTGTTGATAATGAGTTTAGAGTTAAGGATGCTATGGGTTTGAGGAAGAGTACAGTGTTGGGTCCAGTTTATAACTTTTAGGAAATTTATCACTTAAGTACCTTAAGATTTAAAAATTTATAGGTTCTTTAATGTTTTAATATATACAATAAGGTACCTTATAAGATTACAAGGTTTTATCACTGAATTATACTCAAATTTTAAAATTATAATGATTAGTATTTTTTTCCAAAATGCGATCGATTTTTATTAGAAATTGCAAATAAAAAACATAACTACAATAATATAGGTGTTCTCTATCATAATATTATAATTTTTTGTCATAAAATGCTAACAAAATACCATTTCGCTAATATATATATATATATATATATATATATATATATATATATATATCTTTCATCATAATTTAGTGATTTTTTTGGTAATGTACAACATTTGCATTGAAACATTAATATAGCTCATATATATTACTGTAATAATATACCACATTAATATTTTATGGTAAAAATTGACCGAAATTTTGACAAAAGTTCACCAAGATCCGACAAAGGGCACTCAAGTGATAAAATTTTAAAACTTTAAGGAATCTTATTATGTACATTAAAATTTTAGAATATCTAATAGCGTTAAATTCTTAAATTTTTAGATATTTAAGTGATAAAATTTTTTATTTTTTATTTGATTTAGGTTTTATCATTATAGCTAAAGTAGAAAAGGGGGAAAATGAAAAGGGAAAGGGGTGATATGACGGCACATGTTGTATTTGGGGTAAATGATGGTAAGATAGTACATCAAGACTAGAGAAAGAGAAGAAAAAATAGAGAAAATTAAGGTCGGACACTGGCGGTGCTTAAAAATCGTTCATTTATGACTGAATTTATAAGTGTTTTATGATAGCAATTCTTGAATTGTCGGAAGTAATGAAGGTAGAGGCTCGTAAATAGAACCTCTTGTATCATGATTTTGATAAGAAGTTGAAAATAAGGGATAAAAATATAGTGTAAACAGTAGAAGGTAGAGTGTGAGTGTAAGACTCTACTCTAATACCTCTTTCTGTAGTGAAATTATGTTACTCCTCCTCTGTGGATGTAGGTTTCTGCTGAACTGTGTAAATTTTGATGTTCAAATATTTTCCCCCAATCCTTTTATTATGTTTGCTATTTGGATTTATGGTTCAGTGATTCGTGGGTGGTCCTACGGTATTAGTTGTTGTTCATGTTTGGAGAGCCTTCTAGGTTGCTCAATTGTAATTTTTATATGTTTCGTTTTTTGGGTTTCGTTTTTTTCCCTTTTGAGTTATACCATGTCCTTTGTTGAGAGTTTGTTCTCCGTCTCGATCCTATATACGGATTTTGACACTATCTGAAGGAAAAAAAAAAAAAATAAGTGTTGGATTTTGAGTTCAACTAGAGATTGTAATCTCAATTTCATATTGGAAATTTGACACCCATCGGGTCGTGGTGTTTCTTCCTAGTTGAGAAGTAATATCCCGGTGTGTTTGTTAGTTTGTTTTTCGCTTTCGGTGTTTCTCCCACGAATTGATTCCTAATATGGCCCCTTTATTCTTCCCGACATCGTCAGTAGATGCGGATCAGAGGCAAAGTTAGGACACTTCATGCAGGTTTTGACCATGATGCACATCTACATAAGGTTTTTTTTTTTTTTTTTCTTTGCGTCTATTGTATCTTTTTGGCTCTTGTACCAACGGATGCCTTCCACATGTACTTACGAGGATCTTCTCCTCTAAATTATCAAAAACAAAATGTTTCAAATGGAATTAGGTTGATATATATAGAAACCTCGTTCAATCTTAGTTTCAGTTTGATTCAGTCATATGACTAGTTCAAAAGGGACGTATAGCCATCCCAATATCAGAATTTCTTCTTATTAACTTTGCAAGGAAGGCTATTTTTTTTCCGATAATTAACGACAAAGTCGCAGTTCAAACAGGCCACTCGTACAAATAAGGCTTTAATAAACCCGTATAAAAGTGGGAGTAAGAAACAAAATTAAACAGACAGCCAATAAAGCAGTATTACATGGCAGAAAAAAAAAAAGGCAAAATTATCTAACAGGCACTATGCGGTTGCATCACTGCAAGGAAGAGTAATAATAGCAATTGTTTCTGAAAGCATCACTTGGGCACATACATATGGGTTATTCCCAAATGATAAGGACATATCCCGATCCTCGCCATTCTACGACTCAAATACGTCCCCTCATGCGAATATCAGTAGGCTTAAGCATTGAACAATGCAGCGGTCCACCTATACCTTATGCTTGAAATAGATTGATATTAAGCGGGGACTGTTGAGATTCGAACTCGTAACTTTTTTATCAACAAAACATTGATACTATGTCAAGAAATCAACTTTTTTAAAAGCTTAAACTAATAGATAAAGGTTCAATAATGATTTTATACTTTAGAATATCCATGATAACATTATAAATCATTCAAGGAATTTGGATATTGCCTTGATAACTTGGATGACACCCATTTTCAAGGTTGGTCAATATGTTTACCTAGCAGTGATAGATTTTGAATTCAAGATCTCTGGCTTGAAGGGTGGAAAGACAAAGTACTACACCAGCCCGTACTTTAGTATTTTGCTAGATTCATCCCTTCACGATGTGGAACGAAAGCGTAAAACTCGAAGTTAAACACATCCAGATAGAAAACAACTCGGAATCTATCGAAAAAGATAGAGAAATGATAGGGTTTTGATATTGAGAAATTCTGCAATAAGCAAACACAAAAGTGACCCAAAAAACACATCTAGAAGCTAAATTTGAGGGAAATAGGCAGGGCTAGTAGAAAAGCGGTTGGGCTTGCATGGTTCGGTCAAAGGGTTTCGTTTTCATATGTAATAGGTCCTTTAACTCTTTACAAATTAAAAGTTATAAACTACTCGTGACCACAAATTAGTGTTTTCAACCCACTTGTTTGAGCTTTTGGCAGGTCCAATTGCTTCATAAACTTTTTCAATTACTCATCCTACATCATTTTCAGAGGCGCTATACAATTAGTTAGGTTGCCGTTGTCTAGCTGGCTAAAACTATATATTATGCACGTATAATAGATGTCCTATTTCAGAACATAATATAGCAATATTCAAAGCCTAAAGAGACGTGATCAAAATATCCAATAAATTACAAGTAAATCTTCTAAGTCTTCTTGAGGTAGGGTATTCAAAAAAATCAGTAACTAAAAATATCGAACCGAAATCCTAAAATATTGACCCGAAAATATGGTTAACCATATTGAATTGAGATATTTTGGGATGGTAATGGTTAGTGATTTTATCCATTTCCGTTAACCGCTTTACCGAAATAGTATATATCATTTATATATTTTCACATGTTTATAATATTATGTTGTTTACTAAGTATATTTTTTTACCATATAAATGACTCTTCAATAATGCATGATTAACTTTTTTTTTCCTGTTCATCTCTTATCATGTAGTATTTGTGCCTCACTGTTATATCCCAAATAGTAATTAAGCACTACGTTGCTATAATTTAGTGCTACTTGCTTGCTCACATATTGGTTAAAATAAGATATTATACATTTAATTTTTTAGAATTGGACTATAAGCTCATAATTTGTTGAATATTCTCACATTTAATATATTTTTTAGATATTTACAAATAATTAAGGAGATAAATCATCTAACATAAAAGAGGCATCGGATTACTTTTCCGGTTACATGTTAACCGAAAGTTGGTTAACCAGACTTTTCTGTTACGGTAACGGTTTGATATTTTTTAATATTTTAGTTACGATTAATCGAATCGAAATACTTTTCGGTACGGTTAATCGAACCATGAACACGCCATATGCTTGGTCTCCCATGGAACAGTTCTTCACAGACGTGGCTTACTGTTTCTATAGTTGCAAAATGCTATTATAGTATTAGCTTAATAAATCATAAAAATATAATATATGGTAATGTTTTTAATATATATATATATAATATATGGTTGGTAGAACAAAATGGTGTTGGTACGCATTTTCGTACACCGGCCTAAGAAAAGAATAAAGATTTTTGTTTCCATAACTAAAAATTAATGGTCGGAGTTGACCTATAAAGAGTAATAGCTATAAAATTACTCGAACAATAATATTACACATAATTATGTTTAGTATCAGTATATGGTGGGTTGGAAGATAGATAATTAACGTCTATAAAATTCATCCATAGAACATCCAAAGAGACAACTGAAAATATAGGAAGATAAACAAAATAGAAAAAAGGGGATCGGGAGCCAGGCGGAAAAATGTCAATATTTACAATCAATTAAACACATGTCGATGTCACAAAATGCGTTTCTAGCTAAAGAAAATTGTTTCCATCTATAAATTTGTACGAGGTTTATACTTGATCAAGTTGGGGTTGAAGTGGAGTATATGATATGAGATTGTGATGGGAAATAATTTTTCCTTTGTGAAAGAAAATGTTCTCCCGTTTCGTTAACGGAAAGCTTATTTCCCTTTAATGAAGGAAAATATCTTGGTATTTTACAAAAACAACAACAACAACAGACCCAATGCCTCAGAGGCTCCCACATAAGCGGGGTTTGGGAGGAGTGAATGTATGCAGCCTTACCTTTTCAAAGTGTAACCCCACCGAGAGGTTGTTTTCGAAAACCTCCAACTTTATAGGGTTGACAATATGAGGACTTCTCAGCAGGTCACCCATCCTAGTACTACTCTCGCCTAAACACGCTTAACTTTAGAGTTCTAATAGGATCCGGTGCCTTTAATGCCTGGTAAATGAAGGAAAATGTCTTGGTGTTCCAACTTCCAACTTGTTTTTTAAGTTAAAAAAAAAAGTTATTTATATTTTTAATATTTGTGAAAAAAGTAATCATGCTCCTTTTTATTTATTTATTTATTTATTTAGTAATTAAATTGTCTTTGTATTGCTTGATGACTTTATATTCTAGGAAGAATGCTAACGTAACAGGTCATTTTGGATACCTCTATAACATATTGACGAAAATACACCTCTTGAAGTGTCAGGTCACTTTCAATATCTACTAAAGTGAAATATATTAATAATCGAGAATGGAGAGTTCTCTTTTCATGAAAAATAAATTAGCTATACGAAATAAGTTTCCTTTTCCTAGGAAAATCAATATCTATCGTGACAAACTTTTTCATTCGGAAATTTCTACCACTCGCTTACATAAAAATATGATAAAAATAAGACAAAAGAAGGTTTTCAAATCAAATGAATTTTATTTTGATAGTTCTAGAACTCATAAAATGGACAACGGTATAAAATATAACCGCATTCTTAAGCAAAAGAGTGAAAAAATATGCTCTCTACAATTCTAGTAATAAAATAATACTATGCACAACTTATTGGCTAAAACAGAATACAAAAGAAAAAAACATAGGAGGCTCCCCATAAGAACTTGGACTCGAACTCCAAATGGTGCATGATTGCTAGTACTCGAAAAACACTGGAATCTCTACAAAAATCTATCAGCAAATATAAACTGATAGACAACGACGTGAAAAACTGTACAATGGAAGTAATGATAAATAAAACTATAAAGAACATTAACATATCCTAATAGGTCTCAAGCTTCTGCACTCGACACTCTAACCTCCCATATTGGCAACTTTCAAGTTTAATAATTGTGTAACACACCAATTTAAGCACAATAAAGTAACACACTCGATATTCGGGTTGTTATGTTATTAATTCATGGACTTTACTTATTATATCAATTTAATTATTAAACATTTTATTGTATCAACTTAGTTTATGTATAATTGAATTTGTTTCAATCGAATTCAATATTCAAAGTAATATGAATTTTGGATCGAAATTATAACAACACATTCATCCTATACAAATATTAAGCCCGTTCCAAATACCTCCAACACATTGCAAATTTAGCAAGAAAGTAACATTAATCTCAATATTGGAGTTGACTTTGAACAACTTCATTATACAAAAACTAAATTGATAGAATAAGAAAGTATATAATTTTTTTATCAAAAAGCGTAGGGATAAAACTATTAATTAAGATCAACTATATAAGCAGATAAAATTGACGGAGGGGGCGAGGCCTCCCAATCATATGATTACAAGCCCCTATACTACAAAGTCCACCAACCTCATGAGTGACAAAATTAGCCGATCTATAAGACCACAAAAAGAAAATAAAACGAAAAGAACCACAAAGCAAAAAGATCTCACAAATGATAGCAGCAATCTCCCACTGGGGAGTAAACCAGAATTGGATGACCTGAATAGCAATCCGTCAGTTGGACTCAATAATAACTTAAGAATAGCCCCTACTCAAAGCAAAGTGATTGCCATACAAATAACCCGACACCCAATCACCAACGCCAAACAAGCAAAATCGAAACCACACCAATCATGCACATAACAACATAAATAGTCCAACATATTAAAAATCTATTGAAAAGATGACACATTTGGTGCACCATGTAGATGGGCCAACATCAATTTTTACCTTATATAAAAGGGGGTAATTCTTATGCTCTTATACTTTATATTTGTAAGCTGTTATGTTTTTGTGCTTCTCAGGTTGAAAATCCTCAGAAAAAGCCTCTTTTTAATGGACCACTTTAAAGGGTTAAGGCTGTGTACGTCCCTTCCTCCTCAGACCGAGCATATGTGAGAGCCCTCGAGACATTAGATCGGTTATTGTCGTTGCACGGGAATAAATAATGAAAATAGGGGGGGGGGGGGTCTATATAGCTAGGCTTGGCCTACAAAATGAGGTACGAACAATTATTTGTTTAGATTGATAATATATTTACATAAAAATGACAAAAAAGTTGGAAAAAAGGGGAACAGTAACATTTTGAATTTTACTACTTTCAGATGCTGATGATGATGGCAGGGTGCCACGTGACATACACATTATCATTCATTTCTTACTAATATTAACGGTCACTTTTTTCTACCCCTTTTCCACCGGCTTCAATTTTCACCCTTTTTTTTTTTTTTTTATACAGTTATTTTTATTGTTCGTAATTTGATCTCTGTAAAAATAATAAAAAAAATTAAATTATTTTACTTTTTAGTGTAGTCCTATAAAATTATTGTAATTTTTATTTTTAGGCAACTGCATTACTTTTATAAAAAAATTGCATTGTTACAACACCATGACGGTTTTTATTAGCTCTTTTAGTTCAAATGTTACGTATTAGGCTTTATTTGACCAAAATAGCATGTTTAGTTATTATTTAATTTAGCAATAATAAATTTGACTAAAAAAATGAATTCATCCCGCCTTTGACCTTACCTTCATCATCCCCCGTCCCTTTCCATACCTTGCTCTTCTGTTTTCATACCTTTCTCCTCGGTTTCCATTTTTGTCCCCATCCCGATCCCTTCTCTTCTATTTCAATTTATCTTTCCCCCTCTGTAAACCCCTCCGCCATTTTTATCCGTTAACCCCTCCTCCATTTTCGATGATGAGTGGAGTGGCCTTGTGATGTGAGAGAGAGAGACGAGAGAAAGAGCGACACTCATCACTTTTTTTTTTTTTTTTGTTAATGGAGGGTAACTTTGTCATTTCTTAAAAGTTGAAGGACAATATTGTCATTTGACACATATTTAACGGAAACTGTTGTAAGGTGTGATATTACAAATGTTTTGGCAAAAGTAATGTGGCTTACAAAATTAAGGTGATTTTATGGATATTTTCCTAATAAGTTAGAGGCCTATATTTTTTATTTATTTTTTAATATTTATGCTTTTTATTCTCTCCATCGTGATGACATTATATTTATAGGAGAAAATTCTCTTTTTTTTATAAAAAGAAAAACTTTTATCCTCAATCATTAATACCCTTTTATTTTAGTGGGTCTTAAAAGTCAACTACCATGTCAAAAAAGGTATTTTTCTCAATATATTATAGGATAAATTATAAAAAATTCTCTTAACTTGTACTTCAATAACAAAAAATACTCTCACTAATAAAATTACTCACTAAACCCCCTAACTTTTGAAAATTTTTTACTTTGCTCACAAATAAATTTTTTTTGACCATTTTACCCCTCAACCAAAAAAAATTATATTTTATCTCATAATATTTTTTTTTAAAAATTTTAAAAATATTTTTTATCTTCTAAACTTATATAAAAATGTAAATTATTTAATTTTTATCCAATAATATAAAACTCTTTTTCAAAAACAAAATTAAACCTTAAGGGTAAAATGGTTAAAAATAAGTTGCATGGGGGTTAAGTGATAAATTTTTAAAAGTGAGGAAGTTTTGTGAGTGATTTTATTTGTGAGGGAGGTTTTCTATTTTTGAAGCAAAAGACAAGAAAATTTTCTGTAATTTACCCTATATTATATTGGGTATTTAAAATGACCTAACGCATCAACTTTCTCTCCGGAACATGACCTCATCACGCCAAGGAGGGTCCTATTTATTACTGTGAAAAAATATGAGGTACTAAATAAAAAATCAAAAAGGTCATGCACTTTTTTGTTATTTTTACAAACGGGAGGTATAAAATATAAATAACCCTTTTATATATTAATATAGGTCTGATTTAGTCAAATTGTGAAATTGTTACTTTTTTTAAAAAATAAATAGTACTTTTCTACTTCTATTTAAAAAATAGTTTTTACTTTTACCTAAGAACACTTTTCTTTTTCAGATCAAACATTATCAAGTTTTTTTAATGAAAAAACATTATTTTCAGAAAAGAACTTAGCTAACATGCCCTCCGTATACGGAAAAAAAGTGTAGGCCCATTCTATATGTTCGTATAAGTTTATAACAATTATTACTTATATACAAAATAATTTTTCTTCTATCAAGGAAAAGTTTATTTTCCCCCAAAAAAAAATATATATATTTTCGTCAATATTTTTTATTATAGTTTCACATTAGTCTCAACTTAGTATGAACCCTCTTGAATTTACATAATAATACTATTTTTAAACTTGAAAGACAGCAATTTCTAACAAAAAGAATATTTTGCTCGAAAACATTTCTTAAAAAATAATTTTCATAAGAAAAAATGCCACCTCATAATGCTTCATCTGATATCATATGACAATAGAAAATCATTCATAATTAATTTTATTTGATGATTCAAATTCTTTTGTTGTCACTTCCTTAACTTTGTTAGTAGAGACTCTATCACCGATCAATCTCAGCTTAGAACCTCAACTCTTATCATCAATAAAACATTATGTAAACAAGAAAATTATAAGTCGAATGGACATTTTTATGGGTCTTCACATATAACTCAGGGTCTATTTGACCAAATTATGAAAAACATATTTTCTTCATCATTAATTTTTACGTAAAAACTTTTATAAAAATTGGGGTAACTTTTGTTTAAAAAACTTTTAGTGTGATATAGCCAACGACTACACCAGCTACTCCCCACCATCTGTCTCACATACTTTATATTTACGGAAGGTGGATCTGTGTCAAAGCACTCAGAGGTCATCACTCGAAACGTTTTGATGAACATAGCCAACAGTTATACCAGCTACTCCCGACTATTTGGCCCGAATACTTTATATTTATTGATTGATAAGTATAAACAATAAAAAGGAGAAAAATATATAGCGTCAACAAGACAACAACTCATACATCTCAGCTAGGGAATTTTAAAAATAATATAATATTAAAAATAATTTTTAAAAAAAATAGAAGACCTTTTTTTTTTTTTTGGGACACAACAAAGAAAATATATAAAAGACTTGCAAGAGGAAGAAGAAAAACTCAACAAGAAAGGCATTACCACTAAAGTCTCGTAATGTGGCTGGCATTAAAAAATCATTTTGGAGTGATTAGTTCAACTAAATTAAAACAATGTAATACTAAATTACATTCTAAATACATAAATAATTACCTATAAACTGTTAGAGTATAAACTATTTCTCGACCTTTATCTATAATCTTAAGTTTTAAGAAAAGATGATTCCTTAATATGGTATCAAAGCCTTAATGACCAAGAGGTCACGAGTTCGAATCCCAATAGCCTTCACTCTTAATATTAACATAATTCAAGCAGAAGACATCGCTTTAAGCTTGGCTTTCACCCATCAGCTTAAACTTTTTGGACAAATAGTTTATTGACATTAACTCGTACATAATTTAAGAGCCTTTTTCTATTGATAACAAAGAAGAATTGTGAACCCTTAACAAAATACATATAATGTCTTTTCGAATAAGAAAACCAAAATATAAGACATGATATAATTTAAGAGCTCGCGGATTAGTGTAGTAGTAGTTATCTCTTCCAATGTACTTTGCTCGAGCAATGACTATGGGTTCAGAGCTTACCCCTTTTCTGATATGTATTTTAGGGAACTAGTTGTGTTAAAAAAGTTTAATATAATGGGTGAAGGTCCAATAATTGTTTTATACTCTAACTAATATGCTCCTTCACGCAAGTGGCAATTGTATTTGAAGAGTGGATAATGTACATGCCCACACATACCTTGTGCTCGAAATTTGTTGATGTTTCTGATATACCTTCTTAATTTTTCTTTATTTTATCTCTGTTTTGTTGGCCCCATTTTGTACCCCACTTTGTGGTTCGGGTTTCGCTTGTTCGAAATATCTGGTTCTGTACTGTGATTTTTCGCTATAACCTTCTTAAAGAACCAATTGGCTCAAAAACTTAAGTTGATAGATGAAAATTCATGAATAGTTTTGTACTCTAATAATATATAGTCGTTACCTCTTTTTACAAATTACCTATTATACGAAATATAATAACTCCTAAAGTGCTTTATTTTAAAAATAAAAAATAGAGAATAAAAAAGGGGCATATACTTAATGTAATAGTTACCAAAAATAAAAAGAATAAACTAAAATTTATACTCTATAATTCTAAAATTAAAATCAAATTTAAAAGAGAAATAAAAGGTCAGAATTGCTAGCGCAAGAAAAGCATACAAAAATATACATGGACCATCAATATAAGCATGTGGTCCTCCGAAAGATTCGAATGAGAATCCAAAACCGAGAGTGGAGGATAGGGTTCGAAGACATAGAACGAAAATAAAAACAGAGATCACTGTACTACCTACATGAAACAAAAACATCTAGAAGTCGAAAAAGGCCAAATTAAAACACACCATAATAAGGTCAAAATAACAAAAGTATCAGTATGTTAAGAGCAGACTACCAGCACTTAGATCTCCAGAGCAAAACATAAAATCAAGGCTAGGACAGCTTACCTGCCTTCATCGTCTGATTGTCCAAGAGAATATGGACTTCTGGACTCTGCCAATCAGGTCCGAAGTAGGCTTGAAGAAAAGCGACATCCATAACTTCTTCTAAAACAAATCCTTAATTAAGCGAGATACACTGGTTAATCAGGTCCCTTATCAAAATAGAAATACGTAAAATATGAAGTCCCGCCCCGAAACTGAATCGCAAAAGCACTTGATTTCACCCCTTGATTTCAAACACACCGGCTACTGCCCGCATCACTTTGGTTACCCAACCTCTGAGGTTCTCCCTTCAGCTTCAATTTGCTTTAGATGGTTTATAATCACCAAGCCAGCCCAACTAAAGCGAAATATATATATTCCGCGCTTATTAATTGTTTGGAGACGGAACCCTAATTTGTCAAGAGTTCCTTTTAAAAACTAATTATTTATCAATTTGATTTTATTGTATATTATTTTTCATAATTTGATAAACAATGACAGGTATGATATGTTGTAAATATAGGAAGTTGTTGCCATGGCAAAATTTGTTATTGTTAGAGCATTAATGTGACTTATAAACAATAAGAAATACAAAATTGACTTGAAAACAACGCTTTTGCTTTGGCAATAAAAATGTTGTCTGGAAAATAACATTACACTAAATATATAGTCTACATTTTGAAAGCTCAGGTTATTTTATTATATATATTAAAATATCATGATATATTGGTGATAAATGCTCAAATCTCAGGATAACTAAGTGATAAATTCACATAATATTTTAGTAAAACCAGTCCTGTGTTTATACTATTTAATCTGGCCCTTTATGGAAACCAAAAAACCAGCTTGTTTACGGACCATCATAAAAGCAAGGAGTAATGTGCGCCTTGTTTTTTGTTCATGACGCGCATTTAAGCCTCCATTTAGAGGCTCTTATACTTTCATTTTATTTTTATTACTTATTTGAAAAGACGTTATATATTCTCTTGGAGATATTTTTCCCTCTTTATTTATAAATACAAATGAGACTATTTATTTTCTTAGTATTAATGTCACATCACTTGATATATATATATATATATTGAAAGAAAATCTATTAGCATATATATCATTATTCAACATTGATTATTCCACATTTATTAAATTGAGCTTAGAAAATTATAAATTATAAAAATAAAATTTTAGTTAAGAGATACAATCATGAGGGGACATGATGATGTACACTGCACTGTCCTAATAGTATACTTAATTATTATTATTATTATAATATATGATACAATAATGCCTTTTTTTAATAGTTGATCGTCTCAGCTTTGAGGGTTATTATAATCGTGAAGCAACTAGTCATGGACAGAATAAAATGTAAAAATAAAATACTTTTTTTGACCACTGAAAAAATAAACTTTTTAAAAAAAAATTTAATTTTATATCTTAATATTAATATCATTAATATCTGTTAATTTTTTATTACATGACTTAGAAAAAAAGGAAATAATTTAAAAAATTCAACTTTACATTTAAAATAATTCTTAATATTTTAAAAAAATATATTGAAAATTCTTATATATATTTTTTTAAATACCACGTAAGCAAAAACTAATGGATGTTAATAGCGTTAACATTAAGGTATGTAATATTTGCAGTGCCCCAAGAGCTCCCGTCCAAACAGGGTCTGAGGGGGTGGATGTACGCAGGCTTCCCCCTTCAGGAACTCTGAAAGGAGGCTACTTTGGAGAACCCCCAACCTGAGGGATGCAACACGAAGACTTTCCGGGAGGTCACCCATCTTGGTACTACTCTCGCCCAAGCACGCTTAACTTCGAAGTTTTAATGAGAGCCGATGCTTGCGTGTTGGTACCCTCTTAGGTATTAACATTAAGGTGTAACATTAAAAAATTAAAAAAATTACCCTCTTAGGTATTAACATTAAGGTGTAACATTAAAAAATTAAAAAAATTAAGTATATAATTTTTTAAAATCGTATCTAAAATTTAGGTAGTTTTAGTAAAAAATATTTTAAAGAAAAGTAAAAACGAAAATTGACAAAAATATTAGAAACAAATTAAAAAGAAAAACAATGCTGGTTTGGTCAATTGTGTGTAAATAGGAATAGATAGGCATTCTATATTTTGAGGCCTAATTGGCATTTATTATGTCTCCTTGCTTAATATAATTATGGAAACCCATAATTTTTTTTAATTAAAAACGATTTTTTGTCCTTTTCATTAAAAGATATTCAGTGATTTTTTATTTTTTTTTTTTGTTATGTATCATAGAAAATTATCTGAAAAATAATACGTTGGGTAGAAATTGAAAATTTTTTTTCTGTAGGTTATTTTGATAAGATTGAAGACCGATGGTTTCCGAAAATCATTTATTCATAGTTGAAGTTGTTGATACTTAATGATGGTGACTCTTGAGCATTCGAGAGTTGTAGTGTAGAAGTCTATAAATAAAGACCTCTTATGCCATTATTTGGAAAGGGGAAAAGATTAGAGCAAATAGCGAGAGATCGAGTGCGAGTGGGTAATTATGTTTATGTTGCTCCCCCTCACGAACATGAGTTTCAGCTCAATCACGTAAATTCCGATGTTATTATTCCCCCACTCGCTTTAATGTGTTTGCTATTTCAATTTGTATAGTTCCATATATTCTGTGAGTGATAGGCGTACCCGCCAATCCGCTAAGCCAAGCGTACCCGCCAAGCCCTGTGTTCACCGGCTGCATCAAATCCTAACATATATAACTATACCATGACAGTTTTTATAGAATGTCGGATTTAAAATATAACACTTTGAGTCGATCAAGATTCCAATTAGTCAAAGCAGTTTTTTGGGTTTGCCAATTTCATTAAGGACTCCAATAAATAGTAGTTATACTATAAGCTTTCTCCTATTATGTAACAACATTCATAATTAGAGATATCACAACCTAGAAATTATACCTTATAAAGCAAATGTATATATAATATGAAAAATAATATACTAGCTGATATTATAAATACAATGAATTACTATAAAGCTAGTCTAATCTAAAGATCTCGATTATCAAGAATGGCCCAGAAATCAAATTTGTTTTGAACCTCTAAAATTCCAAGACCTGCCCTCTAATCGCTACTGATATGTTTGCTATTGTTGCTCGTTGCTTGTTGCCTGCATGTTATTTTGTTGCTTTTTTATTGCTTTCTTCCTTTGTAATTTACCTTGTGTTTTGTAATGTGCTGCTTGTTGCCTGATTGTTGCTTTATTGTTTCGTTAATCTTATGCTTTTAGGGGTGAGAGCCATCGAACACAGTCTCCCTTTAGAGTAACACTATGAAAGGGTAAAGTTGTATACATCTCACCCCCTCCCCCCTCCCTGGCTCCCACGGGACCCTGTTCTAGTAGAAGCCCTTATGGCAGTAGAATTTGCTGCTGTTGTTGTTGTTGTTTGTTAACATCTTTTATATCCAATATTACTTTTAATTCTTAGAAAGTATTATTGGAATACCCTTTTGAAAATACAACTATATAGTTATCTTGTGATTGATAATACGATAACATAAGTGATATATATAATTCAGGGAGTATAATTCCAAAAAAGAGTACAATTATTTGGTCATAATTCTTTCATCTAGTTATTCTTTGGTATAAATCACACCATTCCTAAGTGACATAAACATGTCGACTTTTTTTTTTAATGTCATTGTTTTAATATACTTGAAGGTGAAGGTCATGCAGTCCCGTTTATAAATATTATTTTTGGGAGGAGCTTATTTATTTCTAGTCTTTATTATTGTTTTTAACTTTATAATTCCCGCACTTTGTTTGTTTCTTCGGTTCTACTTTTGTGGAAAGTCGTCTTTTGTATCACGAACTTCCTTGCTAATTATAAAAAAATCTAGTGCTTTTGGCTTTTAATTATATATATTTTTTATATAGTTATTCATAATTCAACTCCACATAGCAGACAGGAAGAGAGGGAGAGGACGGCCAAAGACGGGAAGGATGGAGACAATTCGACGGGATCTCACCTATTTCAACCCAAATGATGAGATGGCTCTAGACAGAGCTGTGTGGAGGACTAGGATAGGCGTATCCGATGTAGCGGTGTAGGAGCACCTGACCACTTGTAAGCTCGATTTAGTGCCACGACTCTACGGTATGCCTATTCCACAATTTGGGCATATGGACTTGCGGTCCTAGGGGGGGCCATCAGGGATGTGGTCTGTGGCATAATGGGGCGTGGCCTAGATAGAAGATAGAATATAAAATGAAGAAGCTGTGTTTGAAGTGGTTTAGGCACGCTGGGAGGAGACCAACCACTGCTCCTGTCAGGTAATGCAATCAGCTTCGTATCACGCTAGGAAGAAGAGGATGAAGTAGGCCAACGGAGGGACGACTAATGTCGTACAGCAGGACCTCACTCACCTAAGCCCACAGAAGAAGATGGCCTTAGATAGAGCTAGATAAAGCTAGAGCTCGAGGGAGGACTAGCATAGGGGTAGTAGCCTCACACCGCTGCTTATTCTGCTATATATGGGTTTATAGGCGTATAGGCCTATTAGGCTGCACCTATCTACCTATACGCCTATCTGTCTATTATCTACCTATCTGCTTATACTAGCTGCCTTAAAGGGAAGGTTTTGCCTCGTAGTCTCCTCTAGGGCGTTATTTTTTAAAATGCCATGCCAACAAAATTAACGGATGTTAACAGTGTTAACATCAAGGTGTGACATTGAAAATTTTTTAAAAACTTAAGTGTAACTTTAAAAAATTTAAGTAATTTTTTAAAACCGCATCTAAAATTTAAATAATTTTTTATAAAAAAGGATTATTTACATTTTAGTACCCCTACATTTTCGGAAATAATAAAAAGACCCCTGACCTTTTTGAATTATTAAAAAGGCTCTTAAGTTTTTGTCGTATTAATAAAAAGGCCCCTAAGTTTTTGACTTATTAATAAAAAGTCTTTCTCTGACGTGTTGTTGTCATTTTCAATCAATAGAGCTGATGTGACAACTGTGTTTTTATTAATACTATAGTAAAATGATAAAATTACCCTTTAATAACCATATTTAGAAATAAATTAAGTGAAAATAGATAGCTTTTACATAACACAATATCTCAAATTTTATGCTTATAAAGTAATAATAAGAGAATTGAAGTGTACTTTAGGTCATTTTATTACAGAATTAATAAAAAGCAATTACTACATCAACTCTATCAATGAAAAATAACGTCATCACGATTGAGAGTGACTTTTTTATTAATATGATAAAAATTTAGGAACCTTTTTAATAATTTAAAAATATTAAAATTCTTTTATTATTTTTAAAATATTAATATTAAAATATAAATAACCCAAAAAAACTACAAAAAAATGCTATATTAAGGACATAATCAATAACATATTTTTAGGTAATGCAACATTTTCCTTTGGGTTAGAGAGAGAGAGAGAGGGAGAAGGGGAGAGAGACACATCAACTGCAGTAAAATAAGAGAACACCGACGCCGTAATTACAGGCTTTTGCTTTATATAATAAATACCATTCTCTCTCTCTCTCTCAACTGTATTTCTTCTCTTCTTCTCCACCCGTTTTCCGGCGTAATTGGCCGGATCTGCTCTTTTATTTCACCTTTTTCTTCTAAACTCTTCATTTTTGGTTGTTTTTCTGTTCTAATTCCTCAATATCTCTGTGATTTTATCCACATTTTGCATATGCATGTACAACACTTGGATTGCAGTGGGATAATGAAGTTCTTATCATTTGGGTTGTCCTAATTCCAGTAGATTTCATCTGGGTTCTTGTTATTTCTCTACATTATCTTGTTATTTTCTCTATTTTGGAGCTGGGTATATTCGCATTATTCATTATATTAGTGCTGGATTTGGGGTTTCGAGGAGTTGGAATGTCGAGGCAAGGTCTTAAATTATAGGTTATTTGGAGAATATTATTCTTCTTTCATTTAGTTTTCACATTGAATCTACCACAATTTTATTTTATTTTATTTTGGGTAAAATATCTGGCAAAACTTTCAGCGAGGGGCCAAAGTTCAATTCTTTGTGTGGAGGAGCTGCAGTAATGTGTAAGGTGGAGGAATCAAGTGAGAGGTGTGAGTTTAGAGAGAGAAAGGGAGGAGGAAGAGAACGAAGGTGGGAGATGGGGTGGAAGGGTATTTTGGGTAATGCAAAAGTGGAGAAATTTAGGGTTTCAATGGTGAATAGGGGGAAAATCAAGCTGTGGATGATAAGGGCAATGACAACAGTGTTCTTGTGGAGTTGCCTTGTTCAATTGATGGCAATGGGGGAGATGTGGAGGCCAAGATTGTTGAAGGGTTGGCCTTCTTGCTTCAATAATGTTATTAATTATAATAATCATAGTCCTTCTGATTCAGCAGCACTTTCTGTTGAGTTTTCTGATGCTGCAATCAGAGTTGTTCGCCCCCCTAAGAGTAAGTTCTGGGTTTTTCTCAATTTTGATTCATATGGATGGATAATCATTTTGCTTGTGATTTTCTGGTTTCTTATTGTAAAACTTCACCGAGCCTTAGGCCTATGACCCATGGAATTTGTATATATGAGGTCTACGTATAAGACTACATGGGGTTTTATTTTAAAACCAATTAGTGCTAGCTAGAGCAATTTATTAAACTTATATATTAATCTTTTCATTGGTCATTAGACTCACATGGGGATTCCTTAACAGTTAATTGAGACTAGGGCTTTCTTACCCTGTATTCCACTTTGCTGATTATTGATCATTTTAAACGGCAATGTTATTTTGGGTTCTATGATGCTCCTTTGATGTGTAGAGGTATTCTTTCTAGTATCTATAAAACCATTTATAGGTCTTTACCTAACAACTCAAGCTTTAGGTAATTGGTTTCTTGACATAGTATTAGAGCCACTTTAACCTTGAGTTCAAATCCCACTAGTCCCCACTCTTCAACCCCAATGGTCATTCTTATAACGGTGCATATTGGAGTATAAAATTATACTTGATCCTTATCCTAATAACTTAAGCTTTTGGGTAGTTTCTTTCTTGATGGTGCCATGCTTGTCTGACAATGTGGAAATGGGCAACTGTTGTTGCAGGGGTGTATAAGAACAATGGTTATCTAATGGTTTCTTGCAATGGCGGGCTTAATCAAATGCGTGCTGCCGTAAGTTTCTGATCAGTTTGTATGGCTCAACTTGAATGCTGCTTATTGCTGCAGTTTTTATGTCTTCTCTGTTGTTGCTAATAGAAACCCAATTGCTCCCCTTGATCTGTGGTTCTATGCAGATATGTGACATGGTTGTAATTGCTCGGTATCTAAATGCCACTCTGATTGTCCCAGAATTGGATAGAACATCATTCTGGAATGATCCAAGGTATCGATTCTCGGGTTCTGACAAAAACCCTTATCATTGGTCTTCGAAAATTAGTCAATTTTGTTCTTAGGCTTGTTTCCAAATGCTGGCAGTGAGTTCCAGGACATATTTGATGTTCATCAGTTCATCGCATCATTACGAGACGAAGTTAGGATATTGAAAGAGCTACCTCCAAGGCTCAAGACGAGAGTTGAACAAGGGCTTTACTACTCATTACCACCCGTTAGTTGGTCCGACATTTCGTACTACCACAATCAGGTGATTGAGTTGAAACCTATGATTCCTAGGAACAGTTTTTCATTTCTTTAATATGAAACAAAGGCAACTAACTTGGTGTTCATTCGCAAAGCAGATTCTTCCTTTGCTGCAGAAGTACAAGGTTGTGCATCTGAACAAAACTGATGCTCGGCTGGCTAATAATGGGTTACCTTCAGATATTCAAAAGTTACGCTGTCGAGTGAACTTTAATGCATTGAAGTTCACATCACAAATAGAAGAATTGGGGAAAACGGTTGTTAGAATCCTAAGGCAAAATGGCCCTTTTCTGGTTCTTCATCTTAGATATGAAATGGATATGCTGGCTTTCTCCGGCTGTACTCAGGGTTGCACAGAGGAGGAGGCAGAAGAACTGACTAGAATGAGGTACAATCTAGCTATCTGTGTGTTAACAATTAGTAAATATGAAATCCACTAAACATAGTCGTACGAAGCGGGAATGTAAGCAGGAACTGGGGATCCGACAGTTATAGAAGTTTCTAAGGTTAGGAGCATACAAGGAGCGCTTATATTGTTATATATTAAATACACAAGAAAAATAATGAAATGTCAATAGTTCAACCTTTAAAGTATAACATATCAAAACAAAAGTCAACACTAGGGATGAACCTTGACAATTCAGAGCTCCAATTGATAAGATCAAGAAAATTTACTCCAATATGTCCATAGGTTTCAATCGTTCTTTGAATTGATTGTTATAATTAGCCAACAAATCATTTGATAAGTATCTTCTTATCAAAATGAATCGACCACTATTTGAGTCGTGTTTTCATTGCTCTTGACACACATTTGAAACGTGAATCTGACTTCGTAAAGCTAGTGAGCATGAAAAGCTAACATTTTCAGAGTTTCCTGCCACTATGGTACGAAGGCCCTTATATAAGTGCTCCTAGGTTCAAATCCTATCTAGCTTACCACAAAAAGGAACCTTACTGATCGTGGAACTGCGTAACTGCAGGTACGCTTACCCTTGGTGGAAGGAGAAAGTTATAGACTCCGACATGAAAAGGAGAGAAGGTTTATGCCCACTGACACCTGAGGAAACCGCTTTGACTCTAAGGGCTTTGGGTATTGATAGAAACATCCAAATTTATATCGCTTCCGGAGAAATATATGGTGGGGAAAGGAGAATGGCAACGCTAGCGTCAGCATATCCGAATTTGGTGAGTATGGTTTCCAGCCAGAAGGACCTCGTTTATTTTTTGTTTGGATGGAATAAGATGATTCATGGTTAGTAGATTGTGTAGTAATATGCTTTGAGTTATTGAACAGGTCAGGAAGGAGACTCTACTTGAACCAGCAGACTTGAGATTCTTCCTGAATCATTCATCACAGATGGCTGCGCTAGATTATCTTGTCTCGTTAGAGAGCGATATATTCATTCCTACATATGATGGGAATATGGCCAAAGTCGTTGAAGGCCATCGCAGGTACTCATACTTGCGTCATCTTTGTCATTTCTTTAAGTGCCAATTCTAGGGAATAACGTATCTTAGAACCTATTTGGCCACGTTTCTCTTTCGGAAAATATGTTTTTTCTATGGGGAAAAAAAAAAAAAAATCTTTTGCAGATCTTAAGGATGTTTGATCTAGAAAAAAGTGAGTTTAAAATGAAGCAAAAGTTATTTTTTTTACTTTTAAGCAGAAGCATTGGAACTTCTTCTGAAAAAAATGTAATTTTTTCACAATTTGGCCTAGCAGACCCTAAGCTGCTCATTTACTTTGTTTTCTAAATACAGTTCCCGAATTGACATGGTATTGAAGTTTAATACCTGAGTCCCCGAAATTTAAAGCTCCAGCTCTGGGCTGTCAAAGGGATGATATTTTTCTTCCGGAAGATCTTTCTCAAGATATTTTTAACTAAGAATATTTTCTTCCAAGTTTTTGGGTTTGGTTTCAAAAATCAATTTCATTGCATGATTACACGTGATTGGAGTTCAAATTCATCTGAACTGATAATTATTTATGTTATATGTCAGATATCTGAGATTCAGGAAAACAATCTCACTGGACAGAAAGCTGCTGGTGCATTTAATTGATCAGTACAACAATGAATCATTAAATTGGGATGAGTTCTCTTCCTCAGTGAAGGAAGCTCATGCTAACCGCATGGGAAAACCCCGTACTCGAACTGTGATTCCCAATAAACCCAAGGAAGAGGACTATTTCTATGCCAACCCGTATGAATGTCTCGAACACCAAGATCACGAGCCCTTCCAAATCGCGTGATTTTCCCTCTCTCCTCCACACGGATCATATGGGTTCTTTTGTTTTCAGTTTTCAGTCAGGTGCATATCGTGTACAGTTGTCATACCCGCATACTGGCTGGGATTCAAAGAGAGGTATGAGCAACGCCTGAAGGGTTCATCATAAATAAAATCTGAAAGTATGATCCTCGTCGTGGTTGTGGTTATTATACGGGTTTAACAAGTATATTTATGATTTTGCTTTATAATTCGTCAATAAATTTGATTCATGTATAGAGAGATTAGCCTATGATTATTATAGATTATTGTAAGATGAACATAAATGTAGGCATTGAGATGCATATAGACATTTGACTTAAAGAAGGCAAGATTTTTGGCAATTGAAGTTTCCGGTCTAGTTCTGCTGTTATTGTATTTAAGATCATTTGACAAGTGCAAAAACTAAGGTCAAGATAATGGAGATAGTCTCATGCTTGAGAATTTGACAATCATATTGCGTCATGTTCATGTTACAACCGATGCCTATCATCTTCGAAAACCCTTCTTTCTAAGGTAGTTCAAGCAGTCTGACATCAGTTTGATGTTGTAACTCCAAGCTTGCGCCTGGAACGTTTTGTTCAGCTCGAGCTCAAGGTCAACTCGGTTCAGTTGACTTCAAGCTCGATGAAGCTTGTTTAGGCTTTTTCGGATTTGTTTTAAGAGCTTAACTTGTTTAGGCTCATAAGTGAACTGGGGTTCCAATCATTTAGGCTTCCCAATCTTCTAGGAGGAGGAATCATCGTGGGTGAGTATTTTGAGGGTCTCTGTCTATTTGTGTTGGTGTTTCAAGTTTTTTTACTGTCTCATCGGGGTTCATCCTCTATCTTCCATCTTCTATGACGGATACTTTTGTTCTGTTTTGGTTCTCATGTTTTCGTGAGTCGTTTTTTTGTCATGTTGAGGGTTGCTTGTGTTGTTTTAGGTTCTCTTGGTCTTGTCAGTTTTGTGTCTCTTGTCGATTTTGATACAATGCTCTTTGTTCGTTTCCCTTTGTATTTTAGTGCCCTTTTTAGATTCCATTAGATGATTTAGAAGGTATGTATTCCACTGCCAGGTAATACATAATAGAGGCAATCATTGGTGTACCACATGAGAATGTTAAACCAAACAAAATAAAAAAATAATAATAAAGAAAAAGGGAAAGCACTGGGTGTGATGGTGATGCAGAAAGTGTAAAAGCTGCTGAAATGTTATTTTGGCCAAAACAATGATGCGATCTTCAGAAGGAAAAAAAAAAAAAAAAAAAAAGTAAAAAGGACTTCTTGTTGGCCAACCAATGCTTGCCTTTTAAGTCTAAAGCAAGTAACAACCACTTCAACAATGGGCTTAATACCATTAGCAAAGTGGGCATCAATATACCACAACATAAAGGTGATTGAAAACAACACATGTTAAGGGCTTTAACATTTGTTTTCACGTTGATTGAATTACTTATACGGTCCGTTTCTAATATTTATAAGTTTGTTTCAATTGATTCTTTGTTTTTTTTTTCTTTTTTTCATTTTTTTGGGGGGTTTAGTTAGTTATCAATGTTTTTAAAAGCTCTTTCAAATTGATTCCTTCTCTTTTTTTTTTGTTTAAAATAGTCCTTTATATTTTATTTTATGATAAAATTAATCGCTTATTTTTTAGTTTTATTCTGAATAAAAGATTTAAATAAATTTGCAAACAGTAGATACCATTTTGAACGAAATAAGAAATGAGAGACTAATTTGTAGAAAGATATAACTATCAGGTATCTATAGAGTAAGTAATTCCCGATTTATGGGCCATAATAGTTGATTGATTAAATAAGGTTCTTTTTAAGGGAAAAAAGGCATACACAAATTGATCACTGAAGAGTCGATTTGGATGAAATATGGATGACAAATTTGAAGGTTTTGATAACTATGTTCTTTGTCGCTTTCAAATCGTTTTATAAATTGGACCTCCCAATTTATGTTAAGAGTTTGGAGCCATGTATATTTTATTTTAGAGAACATTTTAGTTTTCAAATTCCCCTATTAATTATATCAACTATATAATATAATAGTGTAAAAGAAGGCCATTGACATTGCTAGGGTACAAACACCAATAATATTAGAATAATTTGATATTTTTAAACTAGATGTTATTGTATTTTAAGAAAAAGGGCATCATATATTGAAAGGGAATAATAAATAAAAGCACAAAGTTTCATTGCCCCATGTTATTGCATTTATATAATAATAATAATAATAATAATAATAATACATGGTTGAATAATAGTAATGATTATCCTGTGCCAACAAATGAGTCAAATTTAAGTTAGGTGCGAAGGTTGGGGGATCCAATAATTCTCCGTGATCCGAGGTTTATCCCCCTGTCACTTTTCATTGACACCTGTAATAACATATATACATTATCGTCCAATTTTTTTTTTTTTAAGTCTTATTTGAAAATCTATCAGTTAGATACTCTGAGATATCCTATAGTTCAACATTTTTGTAGCTTGGATGCTAAGATTTAAAAATTTTATCACTTAAGTATTTGTTGTCGAAATCCGAGGGACTTCTGTCAAAAAAAGGCTGACCCTGACACATGGCTACAAATATATGGATAACCCGGTCATAATCCAAAATATTCTCACTCGGCAACGCTAACACAAAACATGACTATTAATATACAAATATCCTTCTCTCAAGGCTGGGGATTTGTCATTGGAATTGGACGACTTTTTACTAGAAAAATACTGACATGACACAACTATATCACAATAATCATGTGCCGCATTAGCAAATTCTAATCAACAAATTGCCTGATTAGAAGGCAAAATTTACCATGTTTGACGTAGGAAAACTTCCGAGTTGACCATATGTGCATTCCAAAGACCAAACGAGGGCATATAACCAGACCTGGCGAGCGGCCCTTGATTTGGTAAATAACACAATTTCTTACACTCTTTTAACTTTTGCATTACTTTTTCCGCTCAAAACACAACTGTTCTTTTTTCTGTTTCTGACAAAATAACACAGGAAGAACATTTGTACAGTTCATTTACATTCCTATTGCTAGGGGCCGCCAAACCAGTGACACACAAGCACCCCAAAAAAGCCTCTTTTTTTGCCTAATTCCCACCCTCAATTCTTACTTGCCCACGTCTAAGAAATCACAAAACAAACCCTACGCTACGCTCACGAAAGACGGGAAAAAATTGAGGAAGGAAACCCACATGGATTCAGAAAAAGATGCAGTACTAGCTTTCTCCAGTTTTGAGTCTCTTGCCCAAATGATCCGAGTATTCCCTACTACTCCCCTCCCCAGAGGGTTCCATGGCTTGATTCCTTGGGGATTGATTTCCGAAATCCTAAAGGCAAATACATAACGATTTTAGACAGAGGGGAAGAATTAAAAGTTAGTTTTATGTTATATACTCCAAGTTATCACAAGACAATATCAGTCTTTCTAGGGGGAACAAGAATTGAGCAATACAACTTTCGTCTCAGAATGGATGTCAACTTCTGTAATTATGTAGAAAATAACTAAACTTTACATGAATTTTCTTTTCATATATCTTGATGTTCATTTTATCCATGTGTGCATGAGTAAATATGAAAAAAGAGGTTTCAAAATACTGTTTTCAGAAATTTAAGTCATTTGGGAATTGTTTGGCATGATTAGTGATATAATTCTTAAATAAAATTTTTATCTGACATTTTTCTTAACATGAAAAAGAAGCAAATATGGCAAGTCAATGTTATATTCAATAAATTCAATCAAATAAATAACTGACATCAAGAAAGGGCCTCAGGTTAATACCTCTATTGCTATAGCAGTGGCGCCAATCTTGGGTCGTTTCCCAATGTCAAGTTGAACTGAGATGCTGGCCTGTGTCAAATCCACCCCCGAAGTTTGCAGCGCTTGCGTAAATCTGTTCAATAACCTGTATCGAAACACATTACTCATGAAGCAATTTTTTACATCATTTATACAAAGCCTGAAATTATTTAGTATAATATTATTACTCGAGCAAAATTGTTGTCGTCAGAGCAAAATCATTATTTCCAAGGCAATTTTGTGGGTCTCATTTTTGCAAGTTAAATCATTGTTCTGACAATAACAACTTTTACCCCGTCAATAACAATTCCCATAATTTTTTCCATTTGAAAATGCTACAATACCCTTGAGAATAACCATTCGATGTGTTACTCGTTCCACTGTCAAATGTTCTTTCTGGCTCACACCGTGCATTTCCCATAATTGAGCACTCTGCGATAGCTGAACCACACGGCTGGGAAGCAATGTTCTCAGCAGGTAAATTAGTCCTACCCGAAGTGTACATGGTTGGTTGCAGGGACGCATTTAAGGGAACACCGGAAGCAGTCGGTCCAGAGCGATAATCAGCTTCCCTGCAAATGGCATCTCCACTAAACTCCGGTTCAACTGGGCCTTGTGCGTTTGCTATAGGCTGGACAATATTACTTTCGTGCCCGGAACCATTCTTGATGACTTGAATATGATCACCGAAACTGTCTACGGGTCCGTGATTACCTCTCTTTTCAAAGTTTCAAAAGATGAAGAAATTATCACAAATCCCCTCAGGAAAAGCACAGTAGAACAATTTTTTCTTGTCAAAAAACCAAGACAGAGCAGTAACGCACTGGTTCTATTAATTGATGGCAAACCTCGAACAGTGATATTAGACAGTATTACTAGCCCAAGCACATGAAGCAAACATGTTAGTGTAACCCTTGCCATCTGTTAATTTATGATACAAGCGACCTCATTACAAACTAGTACAGAATAAATTAGAATAAAACATAACAGCAGCATATGTCATTGTCGGACTGGAAATTTACATAAACTATTATAATGTAATCTGCATGTATCTGACACATAACTTAGGAGACAATAAATCGCTTAAAATTCTATATAACCAGTACTTCGACCCAGAAACGCAACAATGATGAAGAGTGAAGGAATGTAAAGACTAAAGAAATACAAAGTTCAGTGCACAGCCAGAAAAGCCTCATGTCGACCAAAAGGAAAGGCACATAGAAAACAACATTTCCATAAACTAAACAAGCAGACACGGTAACATAATATAAAGTTTCCTTTCATTGGGTAATGCAACCCCTTGACAAACAAAAAATAAGAAATTAATAGCCCCTACATAATACCAATACTAATCCATGGAATCATCATAGCCTCAGACTGTTTATAGGCCAGCAATGTAGTATGATATGCAATGCCAACAAACAATATCTAACATGCACAGAACACGAGGTGATTAAAAATTGGGACGCTAAAATAGAAGGGTGACGATGCAACAAGCAATAGGCTCTTTAATGGATTATTTACGAAATTGTGCAAGTGGCGGTGATAGAGGTTAAAATGCACAAGATGTGTCCGCGGTGGTTTAAACATGTGAAGAGGAGACCTAGTATGACAGCTCTAAGATATGAATTTCTGGATGAAAAAAATAAGTCCAAATGAAAAAAAAGTTTGGAGCAACTTTGAGACAATATCACTCATTGCAAAACTTTCAAAATAGAAGGTCCTTCATCAACTAACAGGGGCAACGGATATGTAGTAACTGACCCCAGAATAGATAATTTTTCATGTGGGTAAGTTTGGTAACTTGCCATCATTATAAAGTAGGTGTGCAAGATAACCACCATATAATTCAGCACTTGTATGCAGAACTGATTTATATCAAACAATAGGCTTTCTAAGCACAGATTGACCAGCGGACACTTCATCATCAGAGCACTTCTACTTCCAGCCTTTCACTCGCTTGTCAATTCTACAGAAAACTGGCAAATTTTCTATCTTCCTCCATGCTCTGTATGGGATACCGGAAGGTATTTTCTTTCTATAAAAAATTTTCTTCCTAAAGTGATTTCAATAGAACTATTTTTAAAAAAATTTAATATTCTAGTTAAGGAAAATAAATTCATTATATAAATTTTTATGGGGTTCATGTTTGGCCCATTTAAGGTTGAGGATAAATTGACGATTTAAGATTAGGGTGTCTCCTCCGCAGAGAGTATTTTCTTCATAGGTCACTGTGGCCATTGAATAGAAGAGGCTTATCCCAAACCAAACCAAGCAAGTGTGAACATACAGCCAGCCATAAAAGAGCTAACCAATCAGAGCACCATATATAACACGTAACTCTTACCTTTTGAAAGATTAGCAGGTATGCCAACAATTATAAGCAAACAGTACATTGGAAACGAGCTCCAGAGATTTGGCTTAGTGGTAATTACCCCAACCCCTCTGGCAACGGTGTTGGGGTTTGAGCTCATTTCCACTCTTTTGCAAAATGTAATTCTTACCCTTCATAAAAAGAAAAATATATACATATTTAGTCAGAAATGGACTCAATTTTAGGAAACTACTAGTAATACATGTCATGTTACATGACCACCAAGGTATCTGTTTAAGTTCGGAAACTTTTTCACATCAAGAAATAATGTTGGAAACATTTAGTGCATAAAAATAAGCACAATACATTAAAACTAAAAGGGTAACTCTTGGAATAGTGAGCATCATGTAGACCCAAATCCAAGTGGTAGTTTCAGGGCCCTTAGCTATTATTTTTGAAAAACGACCAGGTCATTAATTGTCCAAGAAACAAAATGTAATATTTGTAGAATATCAAAAAGCCAACTCAAACTTCACCACCACCGAAGAATGTCATGAAAAACACCAAACAGAAACAACTGATACATATACATTCAGAGATGATGGTAGTAGATTCTTACATAGGATATCAACTTTGCAGGTTCTTGGTTCCAAACTTGTTGACATGGCCCCTCATACATTTGTAATTTTTCCTGCAAAAAATGTATGTACTCTATCACCTGCATTAATCACATGATCACAGTTACAGCCCCTAAGGAAACAGAATGGTGGTATAAATTGATTGGAAGGTTGTCACAACGAAACAACAATGAATCGTGAACCTCTAATAATAGCGAAGCCTTATCTCTTTTCTGATCATTCGGAGGTATAAGATCCCTCAATATCTGAAATCTGTAAATCACATTTAGTAAGCACAAAAATCAAAACTATCAACATGAAGAAAGTTTTTTTGGACATGGCGGCAGGAGGAGGGGAATAAAAGCAGATAGAATGTGGAAGATGCACATAAGAAGACCTGGGGCCATCCTGGACAACTGCCCAACCCCAAGTTTCAGGCTTACTATCCAACGTCAAATGAAAGGAACTATCCCAACCAAAAGTTTATCTTAAAAGTGATTATTTGATGACAATAAGGTGCTATTTTGACACGGAGACAGCAAATATAGTTAGTAAATTTCCCACACAAAGCATTACACTTTCGATGGGGTAAAAAACTTGAGAATATTCCTCCTCAATCCCAGCTTGCCTGCCGTTGTCTTCTTTCACATAGCCTGTCTTTTCTAATTCTCCTCTCTATTAATCCTCACCATGTTTTGTTTTTCAAAAAGAAGTATCTTTCTTAGCCTGCATCAAGTTTCTTCCTGAAAAGAGTCCAACTGCCTCCTCTCAACACAAACTACGAGAGAAATGGTGGTGAAATGACCACTCAGAAATTTTGAGAGTCTAGCTCTCTAATTAAGCGAGCATAGTGGCCCCTCTCAAATGCGACCAGACCTAGAACTATGATACTACATGGTTTGAAATCCTACCCGTTCTTAGCATGATGTCGACAAACTTCATTCTGCATGGGCTCAAGCTTATGACTGACATGAAACTACATCGGTAATTGCTACTTTCTATTCCAAAACACCTAAACTATCAATACAAATTCAACAAGCGTTAGTATATATCCAGTTATACCGACATGTCATTCTCATACCATACGAAACAATGTTGCTCAAGCTTGGCTTTAAGTCTAGAAGTGGATGCAACATTCAGGCCTATAATAATCACACAGAGGACAACGGCCCCCTTTTTTAATTTCATTTCCTCAAGTTACTTGCACATCTAAGAAATATGTTCGTGGAATACTGAATATATATCGCCAAAATCACACAATTCTTCAGAGTTCACACCCTGCTGTCAGACACACAAAATTCAAAAAAGCCCCGACATATCAGAACAGTTTTCTGCCCCCAATTTCATATTGTTCATACACACCAATACAGTTCTAGCTGCAACACGGACAACTGAAGCTGCACCTTCCAAAAAACCGCCCAAAACTCTCAATCGCAAGAAGAAAAAAAGCTCAGAACTTGCAATCAAGCACACACAAAGATCATCCACCAATACAATTCCAGGAGCCAAATCATATCCAAACCAAGAAAACCAGGATAGTTATCATCAAGCCGGCCAAAAAATGGAAAAATACTGAGATATAGCAGTATTCACAATCAAAGACGAATAATTCACGTTACAAAACACACAAAATGAGCAAGAAAAGCGGAACTCAATCTTTTTTGGAATTTCAAAACTAACCCCTTGTTTGGCTATCCGAAAGTAAACCCAGGAAATCAGAAGTCATGAAAAGCAGGCATTTACTATCTCATTTGGTTACCAGAAAATAGGCAGAACACGGGGAGTGAAAATCGTTTAACAATTTCCAATTCTTTTAAAACGCATGAAGTAAAGGTAAATTCTAATTCCTTTGTTTACACTTAACCCTCTTAACACTTTGTACCTATTTCCGGCAAAGTTGATAAAGGAATTGAATTTCCAATAAATAAAACTTCCCATAAGAATCAAATTATTCGGTCAACAAAACAAGGCCTAAAAGGACTCGCCTTTCATTGATTTTGCTCCTCCGACGCTGCTCCGTCTCGGAATGTTTCGACCTCGGATTACTCGCCTTCCTCTCCGCGCTTTTACCGTCTACTCTCCCCCCCGTTCATCAATCAATTCCATGCACACAGCGCCACAAATTAAAACCACGCACACCAACACAAACAAAAGAGAAACACATCGAGAAACAACGAAACAAAGAAATAAAGAGAGAGAGAAAAAGCATCATCTCACCTCGCTGAGAGGAAGTGTCAGTGCCGGTTCCGCCGGCGGTTTCTTCTCCATCGTCATCTTCCTCCTCCGGCGGGTGATGAGACTTCGCCGACCTCACCATGGTCGACGCTCTGTAACTGCCAGAAGAGAGAGAGAGAGAGAAGACGAAGGATTTGGTGAAAAGGAAATGGTGGTGGTTCACTAGGGAAATGGTGCCCTAGAACAGGGGTGCGTGCGTGCCTGCTTTTGTTTCCCTCCACCAATCAATTCTGCGACTCTCCCCTCCCTTGCTAAAGTGTGCCTCCCTTTTTTATGGTGAATCAAGTATTTATAATCAAAGATCGTGAAAATGGATATTTTATTTAAAACTGATAGTGATTTTTAAAACTAAATTCGTAGAATCGAACAAAAAAATTATAAGATTTTACTAAATTTATATTATAATAATTTTTTTGTATTAATATTTATTATATAATTTAAAAATTATTAATAATACCTTTGCTTATATGGATATATATAAAAAATATAATTCAATATTATAAAAATATTTTCATGTAATATATATGTGTTATTTTATGTTATAATAATCATGACAACTTTTAAAATAGATATTGCTAATCAACTTTATATTAAAGTTAAAATATAAAACTAAACTTAATATAACTTTCTTGAAAGTATATAATGCTTAATTAATTTTCTTTTACTTCGAACTAATCAAGTAAGTTCGTTTATAATATATGTTTTTTTTTATTTTTATTTGTATAAGTTGGTAGATTTGAGATCAGATTAGTAGAATTATAAAATCGTGTTACGATTCTATCTATTAGTTTCATGTAATATTAATGAATCGTAAGATTTTACAAAATTAAGATTCTACTTAATATTCAGATCGGTCGGCAATTGTAAAATCATATAATCGTAAGATTCTAATCGCGATTTTAATAACCATGAATACCTTGCTTATCGTATTAATTTTTTAGTTTATAAGTTTTATGAAATAGCATTTTGTGTTTGTAAAATGGTATAAACTATAATGTATAGGGGTGTAAAATATATCTCATATCAAACTTTTCTTTATTAACAGTATCACAATATTTGTGTAGAAATGATCGGAATAATGAGAGATGGTGGGTTTATTAATAAATGACAACAAGTTTTATGACATCTCGCTTCATTATTTGGATTATTTTATTATGTATATATAACCTTGTAAAATTGATGGATTAAAAAATTAATATAATTAAACATGTATACTAATGTACAATGTACACTAATTCTTTTAAGTAGAGTCATTAATAAATCAGGATGAACCCATTGATGTTTTTTTTTTTTTGGAACAGTACAAACCCCTTAAAGGCAAGGGGAAGGGGGGATGCCGGGCCTCGAACACTGGATCTTATGAGTGGCAAACGCCTACCCAACCATTGATGTTTGGTTAGAAAGTCCTGGGGTCTTATTCGTTAAATTGGAAAAAAAAAAAAAAAAAAAAATTTTTATCAAATAAGTTTTAAATTTAGCATTTGTATCACTTTAAGGCTATATTTAGTAAGCGGTTTTTTGTAGCGTTTAGCATTTTGACTAGTCAAAGAGTTAGTAGTGTTGTTTGGTAAAAATTTTGTTGCTAGCTTTTTCACAGTGTTTAGCTTTTCAAAAGTTAAACGATTTAGCTTTCAGCTTTCTAAACACTATATAATCAAATTATATTTATCAGTTTGCCCCTCTTCTTCATCTTAATTTCCAAATACATTACCCATCGGTTAACAATTAACAGATAAACGCTAACAGCTAACAGTTAGCAGCTACAACCAAACATAGCGTAAATAAAAAGGACCACTTTTCTTATTTTGATGCAAACATAACGTTATGAAAAACTGATTGCCAAACATAATATAAGCAGTAAGTAGGCACACCTGTCTAAATTAGTTGATGCAACAATTGTGACTCTGCTTAAATATAATCGTTGCATCAACTAATTTTGACAAGTGTGCCTGCTTACTACTTATGTTATGTTTGGCAAGTAATTTTTCATAATTTTTAGTTCTTTTTACTAGTCAAACAGGTAATAGTGTTGTTTGGTAAAAGCTCTACTATTAGCGATTTTCATAGCATTTAGCTTTTAGAAAGCAGCTTTACTGTTAGTGATTTTCATAGCGTTTAGCTTTTAAAATGCAACTTTTCAAAAGTTAAATAATTTAGCTTTTAACTTTTAGTTTTTCAAACACTATACAATCAAATTCTATTTATTATTTTGCCCCTCATTTTTATCTTAATTTACCAACACACGTCACCATCAACTAACAAGTAATAGCTAATCAATCAGCTAACAACTAATAACCCTATATTAAAATTCTGAGTGTTTCGAAGAGATGGAGACGTAAATTATTTTAAATAATAATACGAAAATTGCGTATGAGGATTCATCAAATATGGGTTTTGGGGTGTACCTTATTGTTTTTTGATGCAAATAAATCATGACTTCTGTTCAAAAAAAAAAAAATCACGACTAATGTTATTATTTGGGTGATTTTTGTTAGTGTTAAGACAATTATAAATTTATACGGATTTTTAAATTTTTTTATGTTAAAATTATTCTGACAACAGTACTATATTTTGTCCAATATATTTAACTTATTTTTTAAAAAATAAAAGTTTTAAAAAATATAATTTCTTGCAGCCATTCAATTTAATTTATAATGTAGCCAAACGGGACCATATATTTATATACGTATTTGTTAAATTTCATAATAACGTAATAAACGAGGAATTTACTGACAGCAATTAAAATTAGAAACCGATACACAATTACCATAATGCCCCTTAGAAGAAAACAACTGTTAATCAGCTCTCCAATTGGCTTGAAATTATCAACACCCTCATACACGCTGCCACGTCACCACATAATTCCCGTATTTTCTCTCTCTTTCCGACGTGGCACCTTGTTTATCTTGACACGTAGCAGAGAAATGCATGATTTTCTACATGAATTTACCATTCTACCCCTACACTTCTATTGAAAATACCCAGGAAAATCTCCGTTTAGCGGGAGAGGGGAAAAGGGGGGAGAGTGAGAGTGTGAGTGTGTGGAGGCGATCAGTAGATCGTAGCCGTTGATTCAATTCGAAATCTTCAATCGCAGCCGTCCATCACTGATCTTTCTCTTCCCTTGCTTGAAGATTCGTTTTCTCTCTCCTCTCTCCCGGGATCGGCCTCCGATCTATCGTCTCCGGTGCGTTTTTCATTTTTTTTTTTTTAATATGGTGATTGCGGATTAAGTTAGGGTTTGATTTTGATGTGATCTATTGCTTGCTGAGGGGAAAGTGGAATATGAATTGATGTTTTTGCGAGAATCGGGAGTTGCTGCAGAAAAAAATTGATTATTTATGCGGATGGATTGGTTAATTAGTCGGACTGTCGCGTTAATAACGATAAATTTTCGATTTTTCTCTGGTTTTGGTTCAGTTCCCCACATATATTGAATATTGATAAGATTTGAGGGAGTTTGCGGCATTTGCCTTCGATCTTCAGGTCGTTTCTGTTGGGTTTAGGCGTGGAGTCTGATTTAACGAGTCAATTTTGTGAAGTTGAGGATTGACCAATCCGGTTGAGGCGGATGGCGCACTATGGTTTAGTGTGCTTGACTCTCTCTCTCTCTATATATATATTTAAAATGGTAAACCCCGGGAAAGATGCTTCAGCGTCCACTCCTTAACGAGGGACATCCTGAAGCTTCGGCTCTTGAAACGAGAAGGAGGGATCTAGTTGGCTCCTTGTTATTTAGCTGGAACCCTGTCATCCCGAATCCTTCAATAGCAATGAAATCTACTGATCTATTCTCGCGGAAAACATGGGAGAATTTTATACCGGAAGCTTTACCCGCGAGGGTCCTGATATCCTTTCTGATTGTGAGAATTGTATAGTATAAAATTGACTCCCGTCAAAAATAGTGAAATTATTTTCTTTCCCCGTAGATATAGACTCCATTGTGAATTACGTAAATTCCGATGTTAGTTGATTTTACTTTCCTATCCCTTGTGTCTGTTATTGTTATTTTGAATTAGGGTTCGGTATTTGTAAGCGGTGATAACAGTTTCCTGTACTTTTTACCAATGTGGTGAACTATTGACAAATGTTTTGTCTATGGATCGCAAAAGGAGGAGTAGTTTGTGTTTCAAAGCGATTAACAGTTCGAAGAAGCTCAATTCCGTTGATTTTTTGCCTTCATTTTTTTTCTTGACGTCGGTTAAGTCTGGGGGAGGGGGGTGTCGGAAACGGGTGATTGTTTTTTTGTCTTCGTATCATCTATACATTTCCGTCTCAAGGCATTGATTTAATGTGATAAAAAAATTGTTTAGTGTTTACTGGTTAGATTACTGCTTGACCATTAGGAAATTTGACGTTAGATGTCATATGGGAGAAGTTTGTTCTTGTAGATTTGAGGACGCCCGCTTTTGAACCTCAGGCCTACATCAATTGGCATCGGTTAGCTGGAAGAACAACATTTCAAATCATTTTTTTTTTTTTTCCTTGTAAGGAGGGGGCGGGGGTTGCTTTGCTACCCGTGGGATTCAATCTTGAGTGGTGTGTTTCGTATGTGCTTTAGATACAATCTTGAGCAGGTTTAGGTAGGAAGGTGGGAGCTTAATGTTTGACGGTATAGCTTGCGAGATGAACAAATAGTTAGAGGGTCTTGTGGTTTTAACCACGGGAAACTCCTCAGATGCTTAAGTTAGTATTTATGCAATATATTAGTACTAAACAAGTATTAAAATATGTAAAAGTGGGTCAAAATGGAGGAGAGAGGACTCCTTGCTTTATCCCAGTACTGTTTTTTCCTCTCTCTCTCTCTCTCTCTGCATTTCTCATTTTTTCTCTCTTCTATGGAATTTTTAGGTATAATTTGTGTTCTCTATGAAGGGTCTAGTTGTGTTGTGTGGAATTGGTCCCTTTGGCAACTTAAGGCTTGGTATTTATGGGGGGAAGGAAGGCCGGATTTGGTGTCGGTGGCCGGATGGGGGGTTCCGGTGGCCGGATGGGAGGTGCCGGTGGCCGGTTGGATAGTTCCTGTGGCCTGATGGAAGCTTCCGGTTAGTCGCTAGGTGGATCCGATGGACGCACTGGGTGGGTGTCATGGAGGGAGAGAGTATGTGGGCAGATTGGGTTCCGCCCATGGTGGTTTCGGTTGTGGGTGGTGGTTGAGGTTTCTGGGCATGGTGGGTTCTGGCTATCCGCCATGGCAGTGGTTGGCTGTTCCCGACATTGAAGAGAGAGAAGAGATTAATGTATTTAATTATTTATATACAGTATTTTAGTATCCAGTTTATATAATAGCGACCCGATTTTATACTATAGTAACCTAGTTATATTTTTCACAACAGTATGCGATAATCATCACTGCTAGACCAACCCTTTCTTGGTGAGCATTTTGAGATCATACTTTTGGAATGAGGCATTATTAATGGCATCGCTTATAAAAATCCTTTTTGATGATGGACCTACTTAGCAACACTACCTAATTGAAATTTGCACATGTAAGGGCTGAGGCTTGCGAAATTGCTGGCTTTCCGCGAAGAGCATTTTGTACTTAAAACATTTTCACTTGGTGGTGCGAGTGGTTTAGTGCTTTGAATGTATTATTTTGGAAACTGGTTTGTTGTGTGGCTGTCCAATACTATGGTGATATTAACTATGATAAAGATAAAAAAATGAAGGCTGTACTGGAGCATTAAGTATTATTACAATTTAAACACAGTAATGGACCGATTTGTTTGACTTTGATTTTGGGCTGTCAGTGATAGTGATTCTTTAGAAGGTACGGAGGTACACTATTCCATAAGAAGAGCCGCCAACAATAGGGGGGAGGAGGAAGATGAGCTTCAAACCTAAGACCTCATGCTTGGGGGATAGGCAGCCTAACCATTATACCAAACCGAACAGTTATGTTAGCAATAGTGATTGGGCAGTCATTCTGGTAACTATATGACAATGATGAGAGATTGGTATTTATGAACTCGAATAAACTTCCTGCTGCTACTTTAGCTAGTTGACATTTTGCATAATGAAGAAGTTACAGCATGTTTGTTTCAAAGCCGGCCTTCAAAGAACCATATTTCAGTTTCCATTTCCAGATGTCTTGAAATAATCGTACCCTTTCTTATTACGGCTCAAGATTTTGACAAGAGGCTTATAAGTGGCACTTTGTTTTGAAATAGAAAAAAGTTTGTGCTCCTTGATTAGCATCCTTTATGTTGATAGTGTCAACGATTTAAGTATCATTTGTATTAAGTCTCTAATGCCTTGCAACCAGTGAACAGTGAGGATCAAGGCCCGTTTCGTGGTGATAACGTTTGCAGTTACGCAACTGTAAACAACACTTCTGATATTTCTCATCCGTTGGAAACATTCTTATTAGTTATCTGATCCTTGTGATTAACTCGGCTTATTCAATCAATTTTAGCGACATGGCCCTTTCTTCCCTTGGCTTGTGATCAAATTTGCCCTGTAGGTGAGATTCATGGAGGCAAGTTGAATTCTGGTGGGTTGACATGAGTAATCAGGCTTCGATCTTGTCACCAGTCCAGTGCGAGCTTGGCGTCTGCTTGAGACAGGAGTTCTCTGCTGCCGCCACCTTTTGTGCTGGCCCTGCAGTATTCCAGTTCTCATCTTCTTTCCATGTATCATAAATGTGAAAATCTTGTGTAGACGTAGATGGCTGTCGCAACTTTTAAAGGACCGCTTAGTGGCGAGTGCCTCAATAATAAAAATATGGAGGGAAAGCATTCAGGAAGACGGCGTGTCTTTGTTCAGACAGAAACTGGATGTGTATTGGGCATAGAATTAGATGGGAGTGACAATGTGCATACTGTGAAACGAAGATTGCAGCTTGCTCTAAATGTTCCAACAGAAGAAACTTCTCTAGTTTGTGGAGATATGGTTTTGAAGAACGATCTGAGTACCGTAAGAAACGATTCTCCCCTTCTTCTTACCAGAAATTACATGCACAGGAGCTCATCTACTCCATGTCTCTCCCCTTCTGCAAGAGATTTCCAGCAGAAAGACGAAAGTGGCCCTATTGAAATCATAGGGTGCTCAAGTCATTTCCCTGGAACGAAACAACTCGTAAAGGACATTGTCCAGGCCATGAATTTCGGTGTCAATCCCATACCGATACGCAGTGGGTTAGGTGGCGCTTACTACTTCAGAAACTGTGACGGTGAGAATGTCGCCATTGTAAAGCCTACGGATGAGGAACCCTTTGCGCCTAACAACCCGAAGGGTTTCATCGGTAAAGCTCTTGGACAACCGGGTCTGAAACGTTCCGTTCGCGTTGGAGAAACGGGTTTTAGAGAAGTTGCAGCTTATCTTCTTGATCGTGACGGTTTCGCGAATGTGCCTTTAACTGCTCTCGTGAAAGTCAGTCACTCAATCTTCAATGTAAATGATGATGGTGTAAATGGAAATAAACATCAACAAAAGATCAGCAAAATTGCGTCTTTTCAGCAGTATATCCCTCATGATTTTGATGCTAGTGATCATGGGACCTCCAACTTTCCAGTCACTTCTGTGCACCGGATTGGCATATTAGACATACGAATTTTGAACACCGACAGGCACGCAGGTAACCTTCTGGTTAAAAAGCTTGATGCGATTGGAAAGTTTGGTCTAGTCGAGCTCGTCCCAATCGATCATGGCCTCTGCCTCCCAGAGACTCTCGAAGATCCCTATTTCGAGTGGATCCACTGGCCACAAGCCTCTATCCCTTTCTCTGCTGAAGAGCTTGATTATATCGCTAATCTTGACCCATTTAATGACGCTGAAATGCTTAGGATGGAGCTACCTATGATTCGTGAGGCTTGCCTCCGTGTGCTCATCCTCTGCACCATTTTCCTCAAGGAAGCAGCAACTTTCGGTCTGTGTCTCGCTGAGATTGGCGAGATGATGAGCAGGGAGTTCAGAGGCCATGCAGAGGAACCGAGCGAGCTCGAGCTTATATGCATCGAGGCCAGGAAGTTTCTTGATGGGAGGGAAACTGCTTCCTTCGATGCAAATGGATTTGAGGACGACGTTCAATTCTATATGGACTGCAATGACGTCTGGGACTTAACTCGAAACATAAAAGAGAAGCTTCTGTTTAGGCTTGATGAGAGCATCGAAGAAGAGAGAGAGCAATATTCTGAAAAGGGTTTATCAGTTTCAAGGCTATCCAATTACAAATTTAGTAACCCGGGTGAGAAGAGTTGGCGTCACCAAAGTGCCGCAGTGGCAGAAGGTGGCTGCTTGGCTGGTGTATCATCAGGAAACAGAAGCGTAAACGAGCAGCTTCCTGCGAGTTCCAGCTTCGTGGAGGTGTCAGACATGAACGAAGAGGAATGGATCCTTTTTCTGGAGAACTTCCAGAAGCTTCTGTACCCGGCATTCAGTAATCACAAAGCGGGAAACGCGGGTAAGAAGCCGAGGCAGAGGCTCGGAACATCTTGCCAATTCTGAGAGAGAGTGAACTTGTTTTGTAGGATAATATGCAGGAATGAAGAAGCAGCAATGGCAAAGATAGAAGAACTTAGAAAGAGGTTGAATAAGAGAGACTTAAAAGTGAAGGCGCCAGAGGTGAGTATTTTATATCTTGGCTCTTTCAGCTTTATTTAATATATATATATATATATATATATATATATATATATATATATATATTTCTGCAATGTGCTAAGTGCAACTGTGTCAATATGATATATATTGCAAGCTTTAGTAGGAGTAATCTAGTGATGCCCTTCTGTCCTTGTGTATGAAGGATGGTTGTGGATTATATTAGTTTGTTGAAAAGATGTTTTCTGCAAGCATAACCAAAGTTCTATAAATAGTTCGAGGATATATGAAATTTGGTGTTATCCACTGAACTTAGTGTCTCATCTGGGCCTTTTTTAAGTGAATACAGCAAACCAAACGGCTCCGTTTGGTTCAGCAAAAAAAACCGAAGTGTATTTCAGAAAATGTTTGAATTGACATTATTTTTATAGATTTATACGAGAATCACATTCTATCAAATTAAGGTTGAATTGAAGTATATCGTATGAAATTATAGTAGAAAATTTTTTCCCTTCTCCTGTGAAGGAAAATGTTTTGTGCCTTTTGTTGAGGGAAGTCATTCTCCTTTTAATGGAGGAAATCATTTTTGGTATTTGTGGTTGTTTTTATGAAATTTTGTAAAGAAATAATATAATTGAGGTGGAAAAGGTTTTTCGTCAAAACAAATGTAGCCTATGTCTCATAAATGTTGCCGATCAATTTTGTTGATGGGTTGCAATAAGAACTCTACATTCGTGTCTAATAAGATCACATAAATGAGTTGTAAGGGAGGAGATCCACATATAAAACCTAGTGGATTATTAATTTAATGCTAATTGGTTTTAGAATGAAATCTCACTTGAAATTTCATGACCTCATATATGTTAGTTATGTAGGTTATATCCAAGCCTAATGATGTTTCACATGGTGTCAAAGTAGGTTGATAATTCTGGGCTCCTATTTGATGCACCATGTCATTATGTGTTGGATCCAACTAAACATATTGATGTGTCGAGGATGTCTTTGTTAGAGCGAAGAAGGCAAGGGGTGTGATTGCAAGACCCACATGTGAAAGGAGTGCTAAAGGACTCCACATGTATGTCTGGTAAGGAGCCGTGAGAGAGAATGTATTAATATATAAGTTTATTGATTTATTTCACCTACTGCCAATTAATTTTTAGACGAAATTTCACTTCAGCTTATAAATGAATTTTATATATGCTAACATTGTGAGTCGAGGTTTAAGGCATGATGATGTTTCGCACTAACCATTCATGAAATATTATGAAGACTTCAACTACACGGCTTTTATGACATTTACTCGTTACAGAAGATAAAAAATGGCATTACTATATACATAAGAAGGTACCAATACACAAGCATCGGGATTCCATTAGAACTCTAAAGTTAAGCGTGCTTGGGCGGAAGTAGTACCAAGATGGGTGGCCTCTTGGGAAGTCCTCGTGTTGAACTCCTCAGGTTGGGGGGTTCTTGGCCCTGAAGGGGGGGGGACTGCGTACATTCACCCTCTAGACCCTACTTAGGCGGGAGTCCTTAGGGCACTAGGAATGTTACTTTACTATATACATAAGAAGAGTAACTACATATTCATAGCTCAATTATAGACATACAAATTTACATCCAATTAAAATTTACTTTTACATTTTAAATTTGCAATAAATAAATGGGGGTAGATAAATAAGGCTTGGGGGTGCTGTGACCGTGGAAATAAACATAAATGTTGGTGGCTCCTTTCTTCATGTTTTCTTCGTGTTTGCTACCCCCACAACGAGCCTGATTTTGCATGTCAAACCCACAAATATTTATACTATACATCATCATATATTTATACTATGCATGTCAAACCAAAGAGGGCACAAACACGCCGTCACCGGATCCCATTAGAACTCCGAAGTTAAGCGTGCTTGAACGAGAGTAGTATCAGGATGGGATGACCTCCTGGGAAGTTCTCACCCTCAGGTTGGGAGCACTGAAAAACAGGCTCTTTTCAGGTTAACACCCTGAAGGGGGAAGACTGCGTACATCCGCCCCCCCAGATCCTGCGTAGGCGGGAGCCTTTGAGGCACTGGGTATGTTCCTTTTTCCTTTTACTGTTATGTGTCATGAATTTACGTAGTGATTTAGAATCAAAGGTTTATGGTGATAGAGGAATGCCAGAAGATCAGTTTAGATAGATTTAGGGTTTTCAATTTATGCATATATATAAACAATAATATATATTTTTGTTCAGTTTTGATCATATCGTCCTTTGGATTTCTTAGTAAATTGTTTTTACCTCTACCCTTAATTTTCCCTTAATTTGGGATTTTACATGTAAATTTGTATATTATTGTTTTCTTTTTGCTCATTCTAATGTATTTGTCTCACGAGTTTGTATAAATTAATATCTCATTTTTTTTCTTTGTTCAAAATTGTCTTCCGTTTATCTACAAATTTGTTCAATTTTGTTTCTTAATTTTTTTTTATAAATAATATCTTACAGAATTGGAACTAACTTATTAATATTAAAAATAATTTTAAATAAAGAAAATAAAAATAATATTGTCTGCGTAAAGGCAAACTCAAAACTCGTACAACATCGTATGGCAAGCACACATGGAACACCAACCTTCCTCCACCAGCGGTGTGACCTTCAACTATAAAATTTATTTTCAAAATTATTAAAGCTGTGTTCGGTAATTAATTTTTTATAATCTTTAACGTTTTTTATAGTCTTTAACTTCTTGACAAGTCAAATGGCTAATAGCATATTTGGTAAAATTTTTGTTGTTAGCGTATTTTATAGCGTTTAGCTTTTTAAAAACTAATTAATTTGGCTTTTAGTTTTTCAAAAGATATGTAATCAAGTTCTATTTATTATTTTATAATAATCCATCAATTTCAGCAACTAATCTTACCTGATAGGTAATCAATCAGCTAATTGCTAACAACTAAACAATAAAAGCTAACATCTAATAGTTAACAGTTACAGCCAAACATATCCTAAATATATTTCGTATTTGTGTTCCTTGGTTGAATGATATATCAGTGTTTGTTGTTTGGCAAAAAGAATTATTAAATATATTCAATAACATAATATAAGTTATTAGAAAAATAAGAAAGTACACCTAAGAGGATATCAACACGGAAGCACCGGATCCCATTAGACTTTTGAAGTTAAACGTGTTTGGGTGAGAGTAGTATCAAGAAGGGTGACTTTCTGAAAAGTCCTCGTGTTGCACTCCTCAGATTGGGGGTTCTCGGAAGCAGACCCTGAAGGGAGAAGACTGCGTACATATACCTCCCAGACCCTGCTTCGGCAGGAACCCTTGGGGCACTAGAATATTGCCAAAAAAAAAGAAAGAAAGAAAGAAAAAAAGTACATTACATCATTTTATAAGTTAATAAATTTACTAATATTATTCAGTACATAAATAAACATGCATTTTAAATAATACTTTTAGCATTAAAATTTCCTCCATTTTAAACTGTTTCTTGGCCTTAAATTCAGCGTGCAGTTCATGCAAAAAAGTTTGCCAACTCATGATCCCTTTGATCATTTTTATTTTCCTTACAAGCAATGTAGATTACAGGGAGGAGTGTTGAGCTATGTAAATATGACCGTGACCGGGACATAACTCTAAGCGACTCAAACAATTTTTTCGGGCTCCTAAAATTTTTGAATTGTAGCTTTTAAAGTGTTATTTTAATAATAATGGATCTTGTGATTACAATTTTTATAATTTGTTGTATAAGAAAGGACCAGCCCTGATGTGACCAAATTAGATAAGAATCGTTCAATTTTATCTTACACTCTAAGGCTCTGTTTGTTTTGACAGAAAATTAGAATCTAGAAAGTAGTTTTCATCTTTTCCGTTGTTTGGCGCACAAGTTTTGACGGAAAAGGTTTTTCTCCAATGAAGGGAAACTGTTTTCCTTTATAAAATTAAGGAAGTTATGATTCCAAGCGGCACAATAACCTTCGCGGTAATAAGCATGCGGATATGAATCGAACCGATATGAAAATTATGAATTAGGTATTTTTCAACAAAAGTTGCTAGATTCTCAATGAAAATTATTGACGTGGAATATGAGTTCGACAATACATGTGCATCCCCCTCATAATGTAGTTATTTCTTTTGTCGAAAAATGCTAATAGATATAGTCATATATATCACATTAGTTTTGATAGAAATTAGCCAAATTTTAACGAAAATTTCCCAAATCCTGACATAAAATATACCTAGGTGATAAAATTTTATATCTTAGGGTACCTATATATATATATATGTGTTCAAATTTTAGAATACCTAAGAGATAATTTTCTTATTTTGTATTGCTTTCATAGTTAAAATTTTATATTATTTTTCATATATATCATATTAATGCTTCTATTGTCCTATATAATCAAATATAATATGATTGGTGAAAAATATTTTTTTTAGACCATACAAGAAAACATCAATGCAGAACCAAGTTTTCCGTTGAAACAAACAAATGAAAACATCAATCAGATCTTAATTTTCCTTGGAAAACCTTTTCCAAAAGAAAAATCAATTCCTAGAATATATTTTTCCTTTTAAACAAACGGAGCCTTAATATAATTTGGTTAACTCAATTCAAAATAGTATTTGGGTGTTCTCTAAATATTTGTTACCCTATATATAATTGAATCTAAGAATTTAACCTTCTTTTACATATCCGCAACATTAATTATACTAGTAATGGGTCAACGATAATATACTCAGTTCTGCTCAATTAAACTAGGAAAAACATTTCACGTAAAAAAAAATCCTAAGAAAAGAACTTAATGAGAAACTAAGGCGTGTTTGATAAAGTATTCTATTTGTTTTTATTAGTTTTAGAAACTAAAATCAAGTTTTAAGAATTTTTTCGTATTTTCTTATTTTCGTTTTCAATTTTAGAAGAAAAAAATCATTTTTTAAAAGCCAAAAATTATAAATGGAGGAAACCAAACAAGTCCTATAAAGCAGCAACAACAATAGTCCCAGTGTCTCAAGAGCTCCCACATGCCCAGGGTCCGGGAGGGGCTAGGATGTATACAGCCTTACCTCATCAGGGTGAGACCCTGACGAAAGACTGTTTCCGAGGACTCCCAACCTCAAACAAGTCCTATAAAATAGAAAAAAAAATTTCAATATATAATTTTTTATCTTTTAAAAAAAAAAGACAAAAAAAAAAAAAAAAACCCACTGTCAAGCAGGCACTAAAGTCTAAAAGATCAATTTGGCCCATACTATTTTCAGGTAAAAAAGCAGAGATTATCAGCAAACTGCCTCTTTTATGCTTCTACAACACCACCACCGCCACCAACAGACTCAGTATCTCAAGGGCTCCCGCTTACACAGAGTTTGGAAAGGATGAATATACACAGCCTTATTCCTTCAGGGTATAACCCTACCAAGAGGCTGTTTCTGAGGAATTCCAATCTTATAGGATTGGTAACACGAAGACTTCTTAGGAGGTCACCTATCCTAATATTATTCTCTTCTATACGTCAAAATTCTTTATATATTTTCAATTCAACTATTTATGTCTAATACACCATTGTCCCTACGTACTCCATTAAAAGAATCAAAATAAAAATATAAAAATTGTTAATTTGGGCTTGCTTTTTGTCATGTATTTTCACACAATATTTTGTTAAATATTTTTTTGTTAGCTTGACATCAATTCCACTGTATGACCATTATTAGTATAAAGTAATTAAAACATCAAACCTATATTATAAATAGACTAGTGTTGTCTTATATTTTTGGTTAATGTCAGGAGAATAAAAAAAAATTTTAAATTCTTTTGTTATGGGTAATTTTATCTTTTCGAGTCACTGATAGTGGAAGACAATTTATTATTATATTATTGCCAAATCTCTCTCTTTTTAAAAATCCCCAAATCCTAAACTGTGCATTTCTAAAGCCTCTTCAAAAAAAAGACATATGTCTCCTTTATTAAAATATATATCTTAATGAAAAGAACATATCTTTTAATAAAGAAGCATGTCCCTTTGATATGAATCTTAGTAAAGAGGCATGACTTTTATTGAAGAGACATATTTATTAATGAAGAGACATGTCTATTAAAAAAAGATGCATCTACTAACAAAAGGACACGAACATTGGTTTTTGATGGAATACACCCCTTACTCCTCTATAAATAATAGTCCGATCCTCTCTCTACCACAACATACAAACACATGAACTTAAAATATAATTAAAAATACAATACTCTATCTTACATCGTACATTTAAAAAAGTGGTTAACAAGGAGAAATTTGATTTTTTCGGTGTTCATACTCAACAGTCAATCAAATATTACTATTAATTGGGGTATGTTATTTATCTTAATGTGTGCAAATCATGAAATTCATGATCTATGAAAATTGTTATTTTATACACTAATGTTTATGCATAATTTAAGTTTTATATATTTATGATATAATATAAAATTTATAAAGTAAATAAGATTGACAAAATAAAAAGGGAGACTTAATACAATTACAATGTATAACACAGACAATTTAAAAATACAAATACTTCCGTGCGTCGCACGGGATAACACTCGTATTTAATTATTAAAACATGTAAAACCTATAATACTAAAATAATAAACCGAAAAGATTAAAATCTTTTTATTATGTTTTTACAAATATGGAGATAATAAAAAGTACAACAACAACAAAAAACTTAGTGCCTCAAAGCTCCCATTTAATGGGGCCGGGGGAAGATGTGGAGGTAATAAAAAAATTTATTTATATTTTAGTATCTCAACGTTTTTGGAAATAATAAAAAAGATCTTGACTTTTTTGAATTATTAAAAAGACCCCTAATTTTTTATCGTATTAATAAAAAGGCCCCTCTCAAGGGTGATGGCGTCATTTTTCATTGACAGAGCTGTTGGGATAACTTCTTTTTATTAATGATATAATACAATGACCTAAAGTAAACTTCAACACCCTTATTCATACTATATAAGCCAAAAAAATTAGAGATGTTGTATCCTGTTGAAACTATCTATTTTCGGTTAACTTATTTTAAAATATAGTTATTAAATAGTATTTTTGTTATTTACTGTATGATTAATAGAAATGCAGCTGTCATGTCAGTACTGTCAACTCAAAATGACATTATCAAGTCCAAAGGTCGAGATCTTTTTTATTATTTTAAAAATATCGAAGTATTAAAATGTAAATAACCATAATAAAAAGTAAATAAACAAAAATGTAGTGAGGGTATTGTTAGGAAGAAGAAGCAAGAAGAGAATAAAAAGGGAGAAGGCATAACCACGTTCATCCTACCTCTCTCCCAAACTCCACCTTCACTCTCTCTCTCTCCCTCCTTCTTCATGTTCATCAACTCACAGCTTCATGCCATGTTGATCTTCCTCATTATCATCTTATGCCATTTTCAATCATCATTCTCATCACCGATCAGCGCAACGGTGGCGCAGCCGCTTGTGCCGGCGTTGTACGTCTTCGGAGATTCGCTCTTCGATAACGGCAATAACAACTTGCTTCCTACTTTGGCCCGCGCTAACTTTCCTCCTTACGGCGTCAATTTTCCCTCCGGTGCCACCGGCAGGTTCACCGACGGCCGGACCGTCGCCGATTTCATTGGTATATATATTGACGTCCCCTCTTAACTAATTTGGTATCTACTGGCTAATCACGGTTCGACGTAGTGGTTAAAATACTATCAAAGTTGATTCCCTACGATAGAAGGTCTTAGGTTATCTATCGACAAAGTTTCCACATTTTTGTTAAATTTTGCTGGACTTTTAAGCCCGATCCATAGAGCTGAAACATATGAGGTTCATATATAAGTACAAGTAAGGTTTCATCCTAAAATCAATTAACATTAGGTGGGGTAGCTCCCTAGGCTCATATATTTGTCTCTTCTCTCTCACAACTCCAATGTGAAATTCTATTAGGCACATATGTGGAGTCTTTAACGATTTTACATTGATTTAGGGCTTGTTAAGATTAAGTAGTCAAGTATGAATATGGATGTGCTTGACTTGTTGAAGTATATGAATAGTTTGTTAAGATTTTATTTATGGCTCTCGATAAGTGGTGACTTATTAGTAACTCAAATAACTCAACTTAATAACAAGCTGACTCAATAAAACTTCCGGCTGACTAAACTAATGAGTCAAGTCGAGTCAAATATCAAGAATATTAGTATCTTGTTGGAATGAGTTTGAGCTCTAAATAACATAAATTTTTAAATATCAAGAAATAATTATTTAACATTATTTTTATGATATAACTACATTTTATTATATAGTTGGATCCATGAGCAATTTTTCTGCGTGTAAGTGACCATTTTTAACCTTTTTGAGATGGTGAGCCCAAAAATTTTGTTATAAATTTTAAAGAACTTATCATATTATGGATTATAAATATTTATAGGTAGATTTATTTTATAAATTTTTAAAAATGTACTTAATATATTTGATACAAAATTATCAAATTATAAAAAAGTAAAGTTAATATTATTGTTTGTAATCCATTGACTTCATGAAAAACATTATTGAATATACAAATTAAATACATTTAGTATTTTACTTGAACTATCAGTTCAATTCGGAGGATATGTAATTGTTGAACAAGAAATGCCTCACTAGTATATATATGAGATCTATAGCGGGTTCATTTATTAGGCACTAAGGCACAGAATCCCATTAGAACTCCGAATTTAAGTGTGCTTGGGCGAGAGTAGTATCAGGATGGGTGATCTCCTGGAAGTCCTCGTGTTGCTAACTCTATAAGGTTGGGGGTCCTCGAAAATAGTCTCTCGGTAGGGTTATATCCAGAAGGGGTAAGACTGCTTACATCTACCCCTTCCAAACCCCGCTTATGCGGGAGCTTTTGAGGCACTAGATCTGTTGTTGTTATTGTATATTAAGTAAGTTAGATTTTATCCTAAAATTAACTGATATTTATTAAAATGGTAATAAGCATATATACTATTTTGTTCTTTTCCAACTCATACATAGAGTCGATAGGAGAAAAGAAACCTTCTTTGCAGCTTCTTTTTTCCTTTAAATCATAGTTTAAGTAAACTCTATGATAATGTCTAAAATGACCTATTATATCCGTTTAGGTTTAATGAAAAACTTATTTCATTTCAGGTCTACTATATTCTTGTATAATTTTATAGCAATATTCCATTTATATGACAAAATATTTTACGCGATTGAATGAAAGTCGATCTTCCTTCAAGGAAAGGCAAAAATATTTTTCTTCATGTAGGAGAACGTTTTCTATCATAATTTTACGTCATACATCTTTCTTTGATCAAATGTAAATCAAGTGTATATATGTAGCGGAATATCTGGGGCTGCCGTATCCGCCACCGTACATAAGCCTGAGAGGAAAAAGTTCAGTGACGGGATACAACTATGCATCTGGATCCTGTGGCATCCTACCCGAAACCGGAAGCCATCTCGTGAGTGCTAATATTTACGTCTTAGTTTCTTTGTTACAGTGAAATAATATTAATATTAAATGTAGGGATTATTAAAAATGTGACACCATATGGTCAAAAAGGTGATGCTGTACATCTTATTTTCAAACTAAAAGATTATTACACTATGACGAATAGATTAAAAAGTTCAAACATAATTTATTTTGTTTCTTTTTGGTCCTGCAGTTTCTGCCCTCCTCCCATGCATTTTTTTGGATAACCAGAGAGATCACTATTAGTACAAAACCGGCACACTCACCGAAGTAGAGCCCAAGGAAGCACGTGGGAGCGGGAAAAAATAAAACATAACATAGCAATGAACCTCAAAACACCTAGAACACTTAAACACATACCACTATGCCAACTCCTAAAATACAAAAAATGTTCCACCAAGTCTATATGCTTATTCCATACTGCACCAACTCCTGAAACACAAAAAGTCAAATGGATCACACCTATACCAATTTCTTAAAACACATAAAGATATCTTTCTTTGCATAAACTCCTGAGTAGGCACAATAATTCGATAGGCTCTTGATGTTACTTGGGACACCATAAAATAGACTATATCAATCTGAGCCACATCTCTCATACATTATAATTCGATTAACATTGATATTAAAAGTATAGACTACTAGAATTCGTAAAGATCATAAACATTCGGTCAATAAGTCCTTGATATTATATATTTCTAAAAACTTAAGTTGATAGAGAAATATTAATATAAAAAAAAAAAAAAAAAGAAAAACCTTCAAAGCAATCTGATCCAACATTATAGGAATTAATTTTTTATTTTGGACGGCTAAGATCCGGGGCTTTCATATGCCAATGTCATCCTCACAATCTTTCTTAATTATGGCTGGTATAATATTATTAAATAATTTAATCCATATCTTTGATTCATGCATAAAATATATTTGCGTATACACACTATACATACATTTATATATAGGATTGGTGCCGATTAATATAATGTATACAAGATAAAGTTTTATTATTTTATAAAAAGTAATTAATTTCATTTTGTATTATATTATTTAATTATATAAATTGAATTCTTCTTAAGTTGATTATATGTTAAATTTTAGGGATAGCGTGTTTCAATTTTGTTCTTGTTCTCAAACATTTAATCCAACATAGAAGAGCTAGAGTGGGGAGAGTCACTTTGTATACCCCTTGTCCTTTCTGGTAAAGTTTTGTGGGCCTAAAGCATCTAAAATATCCGTACTCTTCATCTTCTTCTTCTCTATTGTAATGAGTTCTTTTACTCTGGTTACTGAGCAAGTTAGAGCGTTCTCCAACCCATCACCCGAGAGTATACTTCTGTATTGGGTGCCGTGTTAACCTTGAGAGTCAAAGTGCCCTACAATAGAGGGGGCATGAACTACTTAAGGCTGTGGTGAACTCCACGGCACGGCAACTTCCTTCCGATCAATCTTTCTTTTCTGATATTTTAGTTATTTAATTATCTTGTCTAGAGTCCCTTTATTTGAATTCGAGGTCTATAGTATTTAGTTTGAGGCCTTCTGTTGAAGTTCTCTCTAAGTCAGTGTAAGTTTTTATTTCGCCCCTTCTCGAATTAGCCACTAGCATTTCGACCTTGAAATTTTGATTATCTTTTTACATTATTTTACCAACAAAATATACCATAATAGTTGGATAATGTAAGTGGAAGGCCAGGACGTTGCATGCATGTAACATGTACCTTATTATTATTGTAAAATAAAAATAATAAGGATTCCAAAAATAATTTTAAAAATTAATATGAAATCATTGGCCGGTTGGTCAACCAGGACCGATCCGCCTTTATTTACAATAATTGTTTGAACGTTATCAATTCTTATGTCTTTATTTAACATAATTAGGCTTTATATGATTTAACAAAAAATATTTTTTCTCTAAAAATTTTTTGGCTTCAAAAGGTTGAAGTGAAGTATGTGATGTGAGATTACAATAAAAAACATTTTTTATTTATCAAAAAAAAAATGTTTTCCTCTCCGCAAAGCAAATGTTTTCCCTTTCCATTGAGAAGAAGTCAATTTTCCTCTATGGATGAAAATATTTTTCGTATTCGTAGTTGTTGCTATCACATTATATTAAGAAACTACCTAAAAGGTCTTCTATCAAAACGATAGAGCCTTAACGCTTTTAGATATAATATCGAAGTTGGGTTCTTATTGAAACGTGGCCTCGTTTTTATGAGTTGCCGTTTTGTAATGTGACCATGTCGCTAATTATCAAAAAAAAAAAATCAAACTTAGGTTCTTGGTACATTGTAGATTCACATATCAAAAAAATATGTCCAATTGTATGCAAATAATTATATAAATGTAACATAAAATTATTAGATCGTTAATATTTTAGACTAGTGGTTTTTTATACAATACGTATCGAATATATATATTTGAAATATTTGGCATTTTTGAATATGAATATGATGTAACATGAGATATAAAGCTGACATATAATATTTTAAGTTTATTTAGCATTTAATTTGATAATGGGGCATTTAAAGTATAAATCATTTTTGAACCTTCATACACTATCACATAAACTTTTAGGCTAGTTGGTTTATTGACAAGATATCAGAGCCGCACTAATTCAGATGTAGCAAGTTTAAACCCAACATCCTACACTTTCATTAATAATATAATTCGAACATAAGCTCAGAGTTAGGTTTGTTCACTATGCGTGCTTAATGCTTAATTAGCGTTTGAGTGAGATGATATGTTAATTATTTATCTGTTTAAACTTTTGCGACAATTAGTTTTCGACATTGAATACTTTCACTTAATAACTTAAACTTTTAAATATGAAATATTGAGAATTTCACATGTGAGTCTATGTAGCAGAATCTCACATTGGAGTTGTGAGAGTAAAGAGATCAGTTTATAAATATAGTGGGTTACTCCAGCTATTATCAATTAGTTTTAGAACAGAACCTCACTTAGACTTATATGGTATTTTATATGTGCAAACTCCATAAATTGGACCGAAAGGCCCGGCGAAAATTCAACATGAAAGTTCAAGTTGACATTGTTTGTTTTGAATTTCAATACAGGGGTTATGCTTGAATTTGGGAGCACAAATAAAGCTATTTGAAACGACCGTTAAAATGCAGCTGCCCCCAAAATTCAAAAACAAAATGGAGCTGACACGTCACTTGTCCAAGTCTATTTTCATTTTTTCTGTGGGGAACAACGACTACATCAACAATTATTTCGACTCTTCGTTTTCCCATTCCAGACGCCGATACGACGCGTTTCAATTTGCTCATCTTCTCATCAATACTTTCTCCCTACATTTACATGTACCTCTCTCTCTCTTTCTAATCCCCCCATTTCGTGCATTAGTACCGTAAATAGATGCAGATTCGTGGGTTTTCATCTATCAATTTAAGTTTTTAGAATAGTTGATTCCTTAATGTAATATTAGAGTCTTGTTAACCAAAAAGTTGCGAGTTTGAATCCCCGTAACCTTTGCTATAAATGTCAAGTAATTTTAGCACAATATCTAAGGTTTTAAGTCCAATACGTAAAGGGGACTATTGCATTAATGCAATCTCTACATGATTATTATGATCATGGAACAAATCCTCAACAGATAAGTATATAACAACAATAGCCCAGTGTCTTAAAGAGGCTTCCGCCAAGGCAAAGTCTAGAAAGAGTAAGATATACGCAATTTTACGTGTTATTTTTAAGGGGTCCTCAACTCTAAAAAAAACCTCAACAGATAAATATATAGCAAAAATATTAAAAAATTCAAAACTTTTCATAATTTATTAATTATTTATTTATTTATTTTAATTCCAGAGGTTGTACAAGTTAGGGGCGAGGAAGATAGTAGTGTTCGAGCTGGGTCCGATAGGGTGCATTCCATCAATAACAAAGCAACAAGGGAAGCACGTGAATGGCACGTGCGATGAAACCAAAAACGACATCGTATCGATATTCAATGATGAGCTGGCATCGACGCTAAAGAATTTGACAGCGTCACTGCCGGGTTCGATGTTCGTACTTGGCCATGCTAACTGGCTCGGCTACGATGCTGTCATTCATCCTTTTAAATATGGTACGTCTTTTTATTTGAAAATTTAGTAATAATAATAAATAAGAATTAATATGGTACGTCAATAAGGTAAAAATATTTAAGATTTGGGTTTAATTTAGATAATTAATAAAATTTAAAAAATAAATATGTAGGTAAAAAAGAAAAAGAAAAGAAGATAGCAGTATTTTACGTGAAAAACCCTTAAGAAAAGGGAAAAACTATGGAGCGGAGGTAGAATACTTCACTAAATTAAATTTCGGTTATTACAAGAGAATTTCTTCACTCCTTTTCTCTCTCTCTTTGTGTTTCTCTCTATGTGTTTGAACGGCTCATACCTCATAAATAAGAGAAACCTAGAAATGAGAAAACGGGTATAACAAACCGACCCGAATTTACCCAGGACCATACCCCAACATTGACCTCTTTTTGAAATTTGGACAAAAAAACTTGAAACACAATACAATAAAGTTTTGTTTATGTTCAGAGTTATCTCTCTATATATTGAAAAAGAAAAAAGAAAAGACAATATGGTCCAAAAAAAAAGAATAAGAGCATGGTAAGTTTGTTGCTATCTTCCGGACCAATGGCGTAACAAAGGAATGATAACGTACAAAATGGCAAGGTAACATTATAATTGAGAAATTGATACTTTTTTACAGCAGTAAGAAGGTATAATATTGTCTTAAGTAGAACCACCAACATTTGGGAGAGGATTGTTCAGATAGGTGTGTAAATGAGCCAAATCAAGCCATGGCACCGTTATTTGAACTCGAGCTCAATAAGGCTTATAAAGCTCGAGTTCGACATGAGTTCTTATCGAGCTTTTAAAACTTTTACATATATGGAAGTCATTTTACCATATCATGTGATCATATCAAACTTTGCTGACTTATAAACTTGTAGCATGTCTTATGACAAATGTACTTTTCTTTAAATTTCGTTACATACGGTGTAGGGTTGAGCGATAGTAATGATCCTTGTTGCATAACGTGGGGGAATGGGACATTATCGTGCATCCCAGAGCTACTACCGTGTTCTTCACCTAACCACCACTATTTTTGGGACGCTTACCACCTTACCGAGGCCACCTACGCCGTTATCGCCTCCCAATGCATCAACGGTTCCTCCGTTTGCGTCCCTTTGAACATCAAGGACCTTGTTAACTTCTAAATATGTTCATGTTAAAAAAAAAAGTTGAATTTTGTGGATAATTGTTGGTTGCTTGTGTGCAAAATTCAATTAGTATATTGTATTAATTTGTTGGACAAAATTTATAAATTTTCTATAGAAGTGGATGAATAAAGATTTTCTTATTTGATTGCGTGATTGGTGGTCGGATTATTTTGTGAAGTGGACTTTTATTGATTGAATCTATGTTCTTGTTTACAAAATAAGTTGGCTGTCGAAAGATTCAATTGAATAAAGTAATACTTTGTTTTTGGGAGCATCACAAAGCCCGAAAGCAAGACTACATTCCATTACAATCGAGTCCAATTGAGGGGGGATTGTGACCCACCAGTCGTGATTACATCGATGATCAATATGTGTCCTAGTGACCCAATGAGCTGCAGAATTACAAAGCCTAGGAATCCAATAAAAGGACAAAGAGTCAAGAAAACCCAAATCCAAAATGGAGTAAATATCATCAATTATAGAACAAATCTCCCACCACGAGCAGCTGGTCCTAGATTGGATGGCATAAATTGCAGCTTGGTCGTCGGACTCAACGATGACATTTTTCCATCCATTGTCTTTTGCTACGAGGCATGCCTCCCTTATAGCAAGAGCTTCACCAATCAAAGCCGAGTTTCCAAAGACCGAATTACACCATCCACCTCCAATAAGACCATGGTGATGATCACAAGTGACGACCACCAAACTCATATGCCTGGAGCAAGAGTTTTTTCTCTGCGTCAACATTGATTTTGATGGAGCCATTAGGGGACGGGTCCATACTTGATCGGGAGGGGGGCCGGGGTGAGACAGAGAGTCCTTCGTACCCAGGGTCCATACCCGATTCAGGTTCATCGCAACTTACCATATGCCAAATTTAAGACGGGCTTTGATGCAAAGCCTATAAATAACTCTAACCATAAGTTCGGTCTCTTCTCTCTTTTCAAAAACACCTAGCTATAAAAGGTAGAGAACTTGCCCATTGGTGATTCTCTTGAGGAATTTGGAGAGTGAGAAAAAGACAGACAGTATTCGATTGACTAAAACATATAATGACATCTAATAATGGTATATTTATGATCTCTAACCTTAGATATTTAAATTTGCTACAATTGACCATAACAGTATAGAAAGTAACTACATTATTAATAATTTAATATCAATATGCTTATGTAACATACATATGAAAAATAATATCATCCTTAAATTTTTAGGCTGTACGTAGAGATGGCCAAAGCGCCTGGGCCCCGCGGGCTGGGCCACAGGCCCCCTCAAAAATGAGGAGGCCCAAGCCCGGGACAGGAGCCCCCAATGGTTAGTAATTGGGCCCAGCCTAGTGGCACTAACTTAGTGCTTGTTTGGGCACTATAACTTATTTTATAATTGTATTTTTTATTTATATTGTTATAATTATTTTTTTTAATAAGTTATAACTTTTTTTATTTTATAAAATATATTTGTAATTTTATAAAGTACTATTATAATTATATTATATGTTATATTATTTATATATATATGTATGTATATTTATTTTCAAAAAGAAAAAAGAGGCCGGTTCGAGCCCGGCTCATGGCCACCTGCAGCTGTACGTTAGAACTCATGGACGCACATAAATAATGAATTCTCATAATGGACCCGTGATACATCTCCAGAGTCCATACTTATTTCTACAAAGTGGAATGAACCAAACTCGTACGAGCACAATAAATAATACTTCCCATTTAGAGACTGGTACAACCTTTTTTTATAAATAAACTTTTTTTAGAAAAAAATACTTTTTTTTAAAATTTAAAAGTATTTGACTTAAAAAGAAAAATATTTTTAAATAAAAGCAGAAACTATGTTTTTACTTTTAATAAAAATATGAGTGTTGCTTTTTTCAAGTAGTAGCAGAAGCAAAAGATAAAGACTTTACGAACAAAAATACCCCTAAGTGCTTCTGCAAAAAATATTTCAACAAATATATTTTTTTACACTTCAACCAGACAAGCCCTTAGTGTTTGTTTGACTGTATTATATGATGGAGTACATGTACAGGAAAGGTTCTTAATAAAAAAAGAAAACACGTCATGAAGTTTGCCTACGTACTCTTTCAAACTATAAAAGCACTTTTAATTGACTTTAGAATCTATTTATTATCATTTAGAAAGAAGTGGAAAAATAGTTTTTTTTTAAAAAAAAAAATTAAAAGCATAACCTAAAGTTTTTAAGATAAAATTATCCTTATTCATAATTTTGAAAACTAATAATTATATAGCACAACTAGACCCTCACTAGAAGAGAGAACATATAAGATTTTTCAAACTTACTAAACTATAAAACAAAGGCCTTGTTTGGTCACCAAAAGTAAAAGCAAGAATTCACCGAAAGTGAAAATTTATTCTCTTGTTTGATTACCAGAAAATAGATAGAATATAAGAAAGAAGTGAAAATCTCTTAGTGAATTCCAATTTCTATAAAATGCAAGAAGTAGATTGTCCAATCTCCCTCGTAAGTTCTAGTTCTTTTATTTTTTAACTAGCCCTTCCTAAAAAGTTCTGTTTCTTTTGAAGATAAATATTTTTCTTATATTTTATTTCATCAAAATGTATTGGTTATTAATTGGTGGTTTATCTGCAGGCACTCAACTACTTCAGGTTGGGGGTCCCCGGAAACAGTCTCCTTTCCAGCCGGAAGGGGTAAGGCTGCGTACATCACCCCCCCAGACCCTGCTTTCTGCGGGAGCCGCAAGGCATTGGGACTGTTGTTGTTGTTGTTGTATTTAGTGTCATAGTTCTTAGTGTTAATTACTAGCAAAATTCCCCTCATTCTCTTTAGCTAGCAACCGACCATGTAGTAAAAGACCAAATGAATGGTGTCATAATTTTGTTTAATAGCATTAGTATTCTCTTTCTTACTAGAGTTAGGGTTAGGCTTTTAATCTCCCATTTCTTGTAATAAATAGGGGTAGCTACATGTGAATTATGGGAAAAGCTAAAAAACACGAGAAAAATGGGCACGAAAAAGCCACAAGAAGGGATTCGAACCCAGGTAGTCGCGTATTTTAGGCTCTCCGTCCTCATCTGTGCTCCCGTTGTCTTATTGATCCTCTTGGAAGAATAAAAACTTTATGCTTTATTATAACAACGTCTTCTCGTGTCCATTCGTATCCTATTTTCTCATGACGTGTAGCACTGCTCGTGAATTATTTTATCCAAGTGTTTGGATAAAAAAATATATATATTTATTCAAGCCTCATTCTATTTTGTTGATTCTTGTCTTTGTTTAATTCAAGATGTTCTTAAATTATTTTATTTTATATTTTGTCTAAAAATTTATTTAAGATATTCTTTATATTTTTAACAATTTTATACCTTTATAGCTATAAATTTTATACCTACTTTCATAAAAGTTAAAATATATAAAATATAATTTTTTAATAGAAATTCAATTCAGACCAACCCATTATGTATGAGTGCGGTGGGGCCCAGTTTTAGAATACCCCCCTCCCCCTCCCAATGCAGTAAATTCAGAGTCAGAGCGATCATCACTTCTACCATTATAAAATTAATTAATTATTTTTCGATTATTTATTTGTAAAATGATTTTTTTTAAATGAGTTTTTTGAATTGTGAATATTTTTCTTTTAAATTTTTCCTATTTTTGTTTCTAATTTTATTTAAATGAATAAGTATTATTTCTTATTTTTCTTTATAATCATAAAATAGACTCTACTCACATTAACCAAAGAGGGTACAAACACACCATCGTCGGATCCTATTAGAACTCTAAAATTAAGCGTGCTTGGGTGAGAGAAGTATCATGATGAGTGACCTCCTGGGAAGTCCTCACCCTCAGATTGGGGACACTCGGAAACAGTCTCTCTTCAGGGGTAATACCCTTCGTCTCCCTAGACCTTACTTAGACGGGAGCCCATTGTTTTTTTGCTTTTTAGACTCTACTATCATTAGTTAAATATAATTTTTACACATTGACCAAATACTGAAAAAATATTGGTAAAATGATTTCTATTACAAATCATATTTTTCCCTCTTCCACAGCATTGCCAAATAAACACTTTTTTCCATCAGAAATATATTACATTTGTGTATAACAAATAACAAACAAATGATAATAGCCCAGTGTCTTAAAGAGACTCTCATCAAGACAGAGTCTGAGAAGTTAAGATTTACGTAGCATTAATATCTTCAATATTTGTTGTGGACATAAAAACATACATTACTGTATAAAACTATTTATATATCCTATTTAATAAAAATTCTTATTACAGTTAGTTTTGTATTTAATATAGCATTTTTTTTTTGGACAAATATTTAATATAGCATTAAAGCTTTACCAATTGAGAGGTTTTGACTCTTGAATTGAAAAGTTAATTGACAATGGACACGTGTATTATCCACTTCTTAAAGAAAATTAAGCACTTATAAGAGCAATATTAGTGCATAAATTTACTACTAAATCTTTAAACAACAATTACATGTTAATTTGGTATGGTTTTTTGCTTGCGGTTTTAGATTTTGAAAAAAAAATAAAAAAAGGGGTTTTGTAAATGATTTTAGTGGTTTTTATTTTTATTTTTTTTGTTTTTAGTTTAACTTAGTAAGAGTAAAACTTGGAAATAGAAAAAAGAAACAAAAAAATTATTTTCAAAACTTAATTTTTAATTTCATAAAAACCAAAAATTATTAAAAAAAAAAAACACTGAACATACACAATAGCCATTACCTCAAAGAGGCTCTCGCCAAGGCAGGGTGTGGAAAGGGTAAAATCTATGAAACCTTACCTTTACAGGGTGCTACCTTATAGAGAACTGCTTTTGAAGGGCTCCAAACCCTTAAAAGAAAGAAGAAATAATAAAGCAGTAACAACAACAAATATATATATATATATATATATGCAAGTCTAGGGGCACTGTAAGCTAGCATCAGTATGCTCCTCTTTCGTAACAGCTGTGTCAGCCACACGTATTTTTAATCATCACTTATCTCTATTTAAGACCATCTCTTTGATAAGATTTATATAGGTAAAGTCATATCTAATTGTCTCCGGATAGTTGATAGAGGTTAAAATATTACAAGTCCCCTAGTAACAACTTGCTAAGTCAAGTGCTGCAACCCATGTGTTCCAGTACTTGAAATTTAAAAAGAAAGAGAGGAAACCCATTCCACAGGAAAGCCTTAACTGGAAACAGCTACATGAAAATCAGTAATAGCTGTTTATACCTCATTAATTTCACAACCTGCAAATCCTGAAATTCAACCATACCGTATTTTACCAGCATCTATCTATAGTCTAGAAACTAAAGTGGGTACCAACACGCCGTTACCGGATCCCATTAGAACTTCAAAGTTAAGCGTGCTTGGGCGAGAGTAGTACCAGGATGGGTGACCTCCTGGGAAGTCCTCACCCTCAGGTTGGGGGCACTGGGAAACAACCTCTTTTCAAGTTAACATCCTGAAGGAGGAAGGTTGCGTACATCCGCCCCCCCAAACCCTGCGTAGGCGGGAGCCCTTGAGGCCCTGGGTATGTTCCTTTTTTTGTTCCTTATCTATAGTATAGAAATTCACGTAATCCTAGACCCTGTCTTGGTGGAAGCGCTTGAGGCATTGGTTTTATTGCTGTTGTTGTATAGAAATTCATGTAACATGGAACCCATTAACTATCCTGCTACTGAATTAAAATCACTCAATACTCATCACAAGATACATGCATTAAATCTTGTTTGGTTGCCGCAATAATTGAATTTCTATGAGAAGTTGTATTTCCCGTAAATCTAGTTCCTGTGTCAGCTTCCCATGAAATAGGTACAGAATGTTGATTGTCAGGACGAGAAATAAAACTTCCTTTGGGATGGCTAGATAAGCTACTTTCTATGTTTTGAAGGAATTAAAAATTACTGAGTAATTTCCACTTTTCATATTCTGCCAACTTTCTGGCAACCAAATAAGAGGCCAAATCCCTACTTTTCATGAATTAGTACTTCCGCACATAATTCCTGACAACTAAACAAGGCCTTAGTATTTCTAAAGATGTTATGCTAAAATTAAATTGCATACGTTAAGGACTCCACATATGAGTTTAGTAAGAATCCTACATAAGAGTTTGTGAGAAAGAAGAGATTAAAGTATAAGGCTAGTAGATTACTCCACATTATGATAATTGATCTCATGATAAAACCTCACTTGGACTTATATATAGACCTCATATATGTCGATTACATAGATCAGTCCAGAGGCCAGTTAAAATTACAGTGTAAAGCCACCCCTGGTTAGAAGCTAGATCCCTGTGCAAGGGTACAGGGTATACCTTAGTACATTTGCCAACAAAGGACCTGTGTAGGTATTTGCTTCTGAATTTACCCCAATTTAATGCCCTCAACTATATCCTCCTCCTGTTACTCTGATCTCTAAGAATGTGGTCCAGCAACTCTGAGTTACCGGGATCGGTAACTCGGAATTGAATCAAATAAAGATCGTTATGTAACATAAGGCTCGTAACTTGGCACACATAGCGTCATGTAACAATTGGGGTACCTGCTTTGCAGGGTTGGTCAAGATCCCAAACAACAAAAGCAATTGCTTGAGGCCTACAGTTTGTCAAGGGCTCCTTTTAAGAATTAGTTTATCATTGCTTTACTTTTAAGCATATCACGAATCAAAATTAAAGATCGAAATACCATGTATGATACATTAGAAACGCACATGTACAAAAATAATATAAAGTGAATTATTGGAGATGTGCTTAAGATGGTCTGAGCACTTGTCAAAAAAAAAAAAAAAAAAAAGATGGTCTGAGCACCGCCTCAGTTACCAAAAAGGGGCCTATGAAAACTTACTTTAAACCGCTAAAATCTCCGGACCAGCTCTGCTGCTTTGCAATTTGACTTCATTCTTGGAAATCTGCAGATAAAAACAGACTTACGAGAGATGGTAAAATAAGATCAGCACAGCAGAACTGACCCTTTTGTGCAGTAACTAAGATACCCTACTCAAATATAAATACTTTACAGTAAAGCACAAAATGTATAACTGAAATATGCACTTTGTCAAAGAACAAGCAGAGCCAATGGAGAAAGTTGCATTAGTTTGCTTGATCTTGACGAACATTATCATGCTAACTTGCGCTCAACAAGATGATGAGAAGCCACTCACACCAGCTATGTTCATTTTTGGTGACTCTCTCATAGACGACGGCAACAACAACTACATGGTTACCACTGCTAAAGCCAACTACTTCCCATATGGTATCGATGTAGGCGGTCCAACCGGTCGGTTCTCCAATGGCCTCACGGTGGTCGATTATGGAGGTATTTCGAATTGGGTGTTCTTGATGCATCTCACTTTTTTCCATGAGATTGACTATTTACATGTTGAAAACTTCACATGGGAGTACAATTAAAATATCTCATATTAGAGTTGTGAGAGAAAAGAGACTAGCACATAAGCCTAATGAGCTACTCCACCCAATACTAAATAATTTTAGGATAGAACCTCACTTCAACTTATATATAGATCTTATATATTCCTTTCGAGCTGGCTGATTCTTCTGTTTTTGTTGTGTAAAGCGCGGTATCTTGGGTTGCCCTTCATACCAGCATACCTATCTCTTGGATCAGTAGGAACAAAGATGCTTAGAGGAATCAACTATGCATCAGCTGCAGCAGGGATTCTTGATGAGACTGGCAGGCATTATGTAAGCTACAGTAAACCCACAAAAAAAAAACTAGTTTAATTTCCTAGCAAGCAAACAAAAGGGTATGCTCTTAAATAGTGTAAAGCATAATTACTTTTAAGTCTACTTTCTGTGTTGGTGAACCCAAGTTAGATAATGACACTAGATGTCGGTATGACACTCAGACATTTCAAATTACACTAAAAACAAAAAAAAAAAAAAAAATTTAAGTTGAGTCTGGGTAACAATTGTTAGGGAACAGAAACAAAGAACAACAAAAAATTCAATGAGAAAAAGAAAACAGGACACAAGATTTATGAGGTTCAGCCAACTACGTTTATTTCCACAGAATTGCGTAAATTTTTCTCTATTTTTTAGGAAGAGTACAAGAGAATTGTTTTCTTCTCTCATATAACACCTCGTAGACCCTAGGCAAGAATATACATAGCCACACAAAACCCTAGTGTGTCTAAAAACATCTTCAGCGAGGCCTAGACCCAAATTAGCCAGATCCTCCACTCTATAAACATGGCTGATTACAGAATAAAACCAGGCTCTACGCAGGAATCCAAACAACAATATAATAGAAAAGGCAGGTTGGAATCTGACTCTCATACCTGCGTCCTAGTAACGTGGCTCCAAGAGTATAGCCACATGGCTAAAACCCTGCATGTGTACTCAATAGAGAACAGATGTATAGAAAAGAAGTAACGATATATTTCCATTAAAGATACAACTTAATCCTTTACAGAGATGCTCAAAATGACCCTTTTGATTATTTCATAGGGACAACGGACTCCGTTAAACGGACAGATTTCACAATTCCAGATGACAGTTACACTTAAACTACCAGAATATTTCCAAAATCAGGATGACTTAGCACAGTATCTCGGAAAATCAATCTTTCTAATCAACATCGGAGGAAATGACTATCTCAACAATTACCTTCTACCCAACAGATATGATACCAGTCGATTGTACAATGGTGAAGCCTTTGCTGATCTCCTTATGAACAAGCTTTCTGAGCAGCTAACGGTACATTCCTTTTCTCACAGATAGATCACTGCTTATATTCAAGTTTCAAGCAGTGGATTAAAAAGCAAAATGATTTTCTGGATTCTTGCTTCTTTTTATATTTATGTCATGGTCAATTCGATTTTGTTGAATTAGAGTTGTCATAGTGGCAGGTCTGAGTAAACATCAATCCTTCTGTCTGCAATCTCCATGACAACCAAACAGATACTATCACTTGATAAATGATATATTAGAAACTTAAACTGTACTTATCTACAAAGGAGGGTGTGATCCCCTACTCGTATTATGAAGACTTCTAAGTAGATGATTTATTTTTAATTAAAAAATAAGATTAGATAACTATTTTAGAAACAAAAATAAGATAACTGAAAGATTCTATCCCAATAACTACATTAGAGTGACTATAACTGTAAGGACTAGACCTATTTCGAGTGCCAACAATAGCCAAATTATCAGAATTACTTTTGACATAAAAGTACCGTAACATGACAAGGTAATCATAAATAACATACAGCTTTATCACAGCAAAATATTTAAGATTCATACTTAGCAGCCCATCTAGGTTCAGTGCCATTTCAAGTTCACCAACTTAGCAGTCCAACTGTTTTCCAATTTTTCCAATTGAAAAACTAAAATTTTGAACACCCTTTACGACTTTCTGGGAAAATTTTCCAAGAAACTCGGAAATTCTCCATTTCTAAACTGCTCCTAAATATTCTTCATCTGGATGAGAAATCATGACCTTATTTGAAGTTCTAAGAATCTTGCTAAATGAAACAAGGCATTTTATATGCACTACAATTTTCCCACTCACAAAGAGTTTTGTGCGGTTCACAGAGATTGTACCAGCTGGGTGCAAGAAAGATGGTGCTAGTCGGGTCTGGTCCCTTGGGTTGTATACCAAAATTTCTATCCATGGCAAGCAATAATGGTTGCGTAGAAGGGGTCAACAATTTGATCTCTTTGTTCAACAGTCGTGTCACTCGGCTCACCACTACTCTTAATGCCAGTCTCCCAGGCTCTTTCTTTGTTTATCAGAATATCTATGATCGGTTCACTGACATTGTATCAAACCCTTCAAATTACGGTGAGTAGTGACAATCTATTGTTACATAAACTTGGATATGAGCGTCAGACAAACCATACTAGTATATGTCCCGACGACAGACTTGCCTATTCTGTAAGATTTTTGATGTTTTAGTCCAATTGGAAATGGCCATATGTCATATCAACATCCAACTATCCTCCAACAAGGCTAATTCTGAACAAAATGGAAAGCTTGAGTTAACATGGTAAAAATGACCATGACTAGTTGTTCTGTTTAGTTCAACGGAAAACATTCTTACGGAAAATTTGTCTTCACAAGATATGCTTATCTTTCTAACCAAAGAAAATGATTTCATTTTATAAATTTGTACAAGGTTCGCTCTTGGCCAAATTGAGGAGGAAATAAAGCATACAACATGAGATTACGGCAGAAAATGGTTTTCCATCCATGAAGGAAAATGTCTCCTTTCGTTTAGGGAAAGTCAATTTTCCCTTAATGAAAGAAAACATTTTCCGTATATGTGGTTGTTTCTATGAAATGCAAAGAAGCAATAGAATTGAGACAAAAAATATTTTCCATGGAAACATATAGCGCCTTACTCTCGACCAGTGATGCTTACTTATTCATGTCTTGGTCTATCATACAGGATTTATTGAAACAGACAAAGCATGTTGTGGAAATGGAAGAAACGGAGGGCAACTAACTTGTCTTCCTCTTCAGCAACCGTGTGGGAATAGAGATCAATATGTCTTCTGGGATTCTTACCATCCGACGCAGGCTGCCAATGCCATCATAGCACGTTACAGCTACACCCCGGACGCCGCTGATTGTATTCCATTGAGCATTTACCAGTTAGCGCAAATATAACATACAAAAAGTGCTGAAACCAGCCATCCAATTCTACATACAGTAAGCCAGCCGCGGACATGATCTGTTCAGCATTTATCAGTCAGAGCGACTAACAGCTGAAACTAGTCATTAACTCCTGATAGCGCTTCCTTATATTGTGTGAATATAAGTGTAGTGTTTAGTTGAGTGATGAAGCATGAAAGTCACGGCAAGTAATAAACAGTGCCAGTCAAGACCCTAGGCAATTCAAGTAGTTGCTTGGCTCCTCCAATTTGTTAAGGACTCCTATTAAGAGTTTGCTTCTTCCGTATGTCACCATTTATAAATAATGATTTATGTATAACGCATTATAAATGTAAAATATATCATGAGATGTGTTTACGTTGACCTGGACACGGCCCACCAATGAGAACTTGTTTTGAGTCCAAAAAATGTTGGGATTGGCCCTAGTAATAAACCTTGAAAATGAAGCATAAAGCTCAATTTTACCTTCATAGTTTGCCCTCAAAAGTGTTCAGGAGACCATGTAGGAAGGCAGGTCTCACAGCATCACCTCCCATATGAGCAAATGAAAAAAACATAATTTTTGCTTTGCTTGATGAAAACCTTTGCAATGCCAGCATGAATCCTGTACGTTCTATCGCAGATGATTTAACTGCAACATACAACAACAACAACAAACCTAATGCCTCAAGGGCTCCTGCCTGAGCAGGGTCTGGAGGGTGAAATGTACGCAGCCTTACCCCTTCAGGATGTTACCCTAAAGAGAGGTTGCATCCGCGGGCCTCGACCCTATAAATTTAACCGCGACATGATATTCTAAATTACCCATATGGAACTTAGAAACAAATAAAAGATGGGTGATGTTGAATCTTATGTTGTAGTTGAAACGACAACAAAGTGTCTGTCAAGAACTTTATGTATGAGTATAATTAAAATATCTTAAATTGTTGTGATCATATAAGTTTAGTGGGCTACTCTTCCCAACATCATTTGGTTTTATAATAGAAGTCCAATTAGCTTTATATGTAGACCTAGTATGTATGCTTAACTTAGTTGGCAAAAAACAAAATCACAAAAAATATTTTACAAGCAAGCAACCTTGCAACAAAAAAACAATAGACAATTATAGGCAATCAGCAAACAGAATTAGTGATTGGGAATGGATTCAATCCATCATCATCTGCACAGAACCCATTACTTAAAACTGGCAGCAAACTCAATTTGGATTATTCTTCAGTTTGCACCATTGTAATTCCAGTACCAAAAACCTCAATTGCCCTAATTTCCAATCCACCCCTAAAAAGTCAGATCAAACTCAAAGTGTGCAATTCCTGATATGATCTACAGTATACAAAATTAATGAATCGTCAAAATGAACCATCATTACCAACAGATAAATGGGATTGTAGTGCCCGGCGGGTCAAGCTATTAAATTGAAGTATCTATTTCTTACCTCGACACAAGAAGGCTCTGTGCTTATTCTTCTGCTTAACTAATCACGCCACCAGATAAATCTTTCAAAATTTAGTTATATTTTTTTTTTATGATTTTTCAAAAGAAACCCTTTTAAAGGAGAGCAACGTTGTCCCTGATAGGAATTGAATCTTGGGAATGAAAAGCGCATCAGCTCATGGGTGAGTTAACATGATGATACATGGGTATGTATCACATGGTTGTATTGTTTTGATCAGGGTTATTGTTGGAACAATAAACACCAGAAGCAATGATATAGATTACAATAAGTAGTGAGAAATATATTATTGCAAAGCAAAGGATTGACGCTATGAAATGAAAAGAATTCTTATTCTAAAAGATGACTTTGTTGTTGCTTGGATGTATATAACAATCTTGTCGGTCATTCTTTGAGATCAACGCAATCGGACTCCTCGTGCTTACTCATTAATTGTCTGTTAGGAGCGGTAAGAACCTTGCTCCAACAAAGAGAGAAAGGAGAAGTTATAGGTATTTTGAATGATCAATGAGAAAATGAAGTAAAGTATATTTCGTCATAGTGGAAGCTTTAGTGGAAGCTTGTTATTTGCAATGACGAAAATTGTTGTGAGGTGATACAATGAATTAATTTTGAACAACCAAACTCCTTGAAAGAACTATTTATTTTTACGAGAATGAGAAGAATTAGACATGAGAAGTTGAGAGAATTTAGTGTTTTCACTGCAATATTTTTTGATAAAGGGTGAATAAAAAACGTGGCTGTAAAAATGACTGTCATGCCCACATTGAGTCACACCATGGCAAGTAGGCAAGCGACGCGCATTTCAGCATGTGCAATCCCTAATTACTTCTTCTGCACTGATTTATTCAAAAGTCTAATCTACATTTTTATACATAAGGCAAAGCCTCTTGTGTATCCTTTAGTGTGAGACTAAAGTTCTCAATGAACTACATATATACGTGCGCGAGCGTGTGTGAAAAGAGAGGTATCAAAGCTAGAAGAATATTTTGAGCCAAAGTCCGAAATAACATCAAAATAAAAATTATTTTCAAAACTAACTTTTAAAAAAACTATTTTCCAAAATGACATTCACGTCATCATTAACCTTTTTTTTTATTTCTTTTACTATTTTTAAAAAACTAAATTTTAACGCACAGTTTTCAATATATGTATAATTTTTATAATTTATAACATCTTTTGGATTATAAAACTAAATTAAATTAAATTTTTTTATTAAATATTTAAACTAAATTTGTGTTAAATAATTTAATTAAAATATTTAATAAATAATTTAATTTAATTTATTATTATAATCCAAAAGATATTATAATTTTAAAAAAAATAAACATACATGCATGCATGCATTAAAAATTGTGCACTGAGTATCTTAATCCTAAGTTCATTTGAAAAAGAAAGAAAATAAAAAAATAAAAAATACCAAATGATAATATGAATGTCATTTCAAAAAAGAGTTCTTTTAAAATTAGTATTGAAAATATTTTTTTTTATTTTTATTTCGAGCAATACTTAAATAAAATTACGTGACACTTAAAATACTCAACAATATATCCCATTTTATAAAAAGAATTTTTTTATTTTCTTATAAAATAATATTATTGCCATAACAATAATATAAATTTCAGATTAATTTTTAATTATAATTATTATTAATTATATATCATTACTTTTTAATTCACATTTTTTACTCTCGTAAGAACATATAAAAAATTATGAATCTTTTGTATATTTTTATGCCGGAGAAAATTAAAAATGAAATGAGTAGTTGATATTTTCGCAACTATACTTCTAATTTGAACCTCAAAGTCGGCGATGTTACTGAGCATCACGTTAAGACGCAAAGGTTTTACAAGGGTTTTAGAGTTCGCTTTCATCCCCTTCCGGTACTTGATCCTATCTCTTTTAATTCTTCCATCTCATGTATTTGTTGATTGCTACTGCAAATATTCGATTCATATTGTTTTTTCTCCTTCCAATTTGATTTCTATCTGTTTTCCCCGGACTCAATCCGAACAATTTGATGTCCAGTAGCAAAACCCCACCTCTCTCTTCTTCCCTCACAAAATTTGAGGCTTTTTCTCCAATTCATAACCCAGTTGTGAAATTTGTTCCAATTACATCGTTAAGAACCCGAGTTATGTGGAGAAACTTCGCCAAACAAGCCATTTCAAGGACCCCCAAGTGTTCATTGAATAAACCGGTTCTCATTTTACGTCCTTGTAGCTTTTTAGGGTTTTCCCAGGAGTTTGTTTTTCCGGAAAATGTCAAATTTAAGCCATTTGAGAAGAATTATAAGTTTCCTGAACTGGGTTTGTGTAGAAGTGGTGAGTTTTTGGTGAAAGAAGAAGTTTTGGGGAGACCCATTTTAGGGGGTATGGGGAATCAAATGAATGTTAATGGGTTGTGTCCTAAAGCGTATGCTAATGTTGCTGAGGCTGAGGTGGTTTCATCCACTGATGTTGAAGAAGATGTGTCTGTGGTGGATGAAATCCAGGGCTTAGTAGAAGAGATGAGAAAAGAAGAGAGAAGGTTGAAGAGTCGTGAATGGCGGCGGAGGAGGCAGCAAAGGGCGGGAGGAATGAATCCTAAGAAGTACCAAATGCTTAAGAAAAGACAGGTAAAGATGGAGACCGAGGCGTGGGAACAAGCAGCGAGAGAATATAGGGAGCTTTTAGCGGATATGTGTAAGCATAAATTGGCACCGAATTTGCCGTATATGAAGTCGTTGTTTCTGGGATGGTTTGAGCCATTGAGGAATAGGATTGCTGAGGAGCAAGAATTGATCAGACAGGGGAAGTCTAAGGCTGCTTATGCGCCGTATTTTGATCTGTTACCAGCTGATATGATGTCGGTCATAACTATGCATAAGTTGACTGGATTGTTAATGACCGGTGGCGAGCATGGTACTGCAAGAGTTGTTCATGCTGCTTGTTTGATAGGCGAAGCCATTGAACAAGAAGTGAGTTGAGTTGAAATTTCATTCTTGCTTTGGTTGTGGAGATATTTTGCCGTTTTTGTGTGCTGGGTGAAACTTGGATTTTAGGTGCTGATCTGTTAGATTTGTGTATAATCCAGGTTAGAATCCACAAGTTCTTACAAAAAACAAAGAAGAAGGGCGCTAAAAATGAGAAAAACGAAGAAGGTAGCTCTACCACCATGGTTGAAGAACAGCAGCAACAGAAACTAAGGAAAAAAGTAAGTAATTTAATGAAAAAGCAAAAGTTGCGGGCAGTGCAGAGGATAGTGAAGGCACAAGATGATTCAAGACCCTGGGGTTCTGAAGTGAGGGCTAAGGTTGGTGTATTTCCGTTTGAACTGTTGATCACCGTTCCTTATTTGTGCTCAATATTCTTGTGAAGGTCGCATAATCCTGCTGTTGTTTCAGGTAGGGAGCCGTTTGATTGAATTACTGGTCCAGACAGCATATATTCAACCCTCAGCTAATCAGTCACCAGAAGGTCCGCCTGATATTCGACCTGCATTTGTACATTCGCTCAGAACTGTTTGTTATGAGAACAAGTAATGAGTTACAGCTTGTCATATGTCTGTTGAATGTTGGCGTTATGTGGTTTCATAGTAAGTAATGCATCATGGGTTTGTTTAACAGGAGAACCAGCAGGAGATATGGAGTTATTGAATGTGACCTTCTAGTCATGAAAGGCCTAGAGAGAAGTGTAAGTTTTAGTAGGGGAAAAACGTTAGATTTATTTTAACCTAGTGCTTTCACGACTGGCAATTGCTTGTATGTGAAGCTGTTAATTATGTTTCCTTGATTACGCTTTGACTTGTCAGGCTTTGCTCTTGCAACCTTGAAAGTTCTTGTGCATTTCTTTTGGGTGTTATATGCTTTGGCTTTTGGGTACTGCAATAACTATGTTTGCACTCTGCAGGCAAGGCACATGGTGATTCCTTATATGCCTATGTTAGTGCCACCAGTCAAATGGACAAGGTATCACATAAAACTTCCATCGTCCTTCTGTAATGTTATTTAGTTCCTCTTTCATGCCTCCTTTGGCAAGTTCAACTCAGACTCAGCACTTGGGGTTCTCTATGTATGTTAATTCAAGCAAGCTAGTGTGACAGAGAGGAGGAAATATTGTTCCATTTATTCTGGTTATTTGGTGAGACCCAGCATGAAATTAGATGATTATTACATGGCTTTGGAATTGGTTTTTCCAAAGCGTCCTATGAGAGTATGAGGAGCAAGAGTTGATATATTGTTTTGGATTTATGTCTGACCGCTCTTGGAATCTCAGCTAACTAGCTTTGCTGTTAAGAAAAAAATATCGAGTCTTACTGTGAGAGCAATGCTACTATTATGTTGAAATTTATTCTACAAGACAAAGTAGCTTGTTTTGCCACTTCTAGGTTTTTTTAATTCTTATTATGATATGAAAATGGACATGTGACCCATTAGTTGCATGCCGATTGACCTTGAGAAAACTTCCGCGAGAAAGGATTGTGCTTGTTGATGTTTAAGGTAACTTCTCTGTGGAAACTCAGCTGTAATATTGCTATATTTGGTAATACCTGGGGTGGGAACTTGAACGTGACAGTTTTTGTACCACAGCCTCGGCCTTCACCACTAGGCCAAGGCAATGTTGATGCTTTAGTTTCTGACACTGGCATCATTAAACCTTTGTAGTTATGAAAAAGGAGCACACTTGTTTTTGCCATCGTATGTCATGCGAACTCATGGATCTAGGCAACAACGTGAAGCAGTTAAGAGGGCCCCGAGGAAGCAGCTGGAACAAGTTTTTGAGGTAAGAAAACACCTACGTGGCTATATGTTCCATTTTCTTATTTTTAATTGTTTATTTGGGTTCTCTTGCTTCACTGTTTTTTGGCTTGCTAGGGACGACAAGAGCTAGATTAGTGACTGATGCTTACTTTTGAAGATATTCATTTAATATCCACCCATAAAATGTGCAGGCCTTGGACACCCTTGGTAACACAAGATGGAGGGTGAATAAGAGGGTACTCAACATTGTAGATAGGATATGGATGAGTGGAGGCCGCCTTGGTGATTTAGTTGATCGCAATGATGTGAGTTATTACCTTCGGTTCTGTTTCATATTATAATAGTTTCCTTGTAAATATGACTTCCACTTATATACCCTTTCTTTTGAAGCTGTTTAATCAGCTTTCTCAATTGGTATATGCAAAACTATTTTCTTCCTGATTTTAAGCCATGCAGGTTCCTTTACCAGAAGAACCAGACACAGAAGATGATATCCTGCTTAAGAAATGGAAATGGAAGGTCAGAACTGTGAAGAAAGAGAATAGGGAGAGGCATTCACTGCGTTGTGATGTGGAACTTAAGCTTGCGGTTAGTTCACCCATTCTGTTATTCTTTATCTACTCATAGTACCCATACATGAGAGATACCATCAGAACCCTTTTTGCCTGATCAGGTGGCTCGAAAGATGAAAGAAGAGGAAGGGTTCTTCTACCCTCACAACCTTGATTTTCGGGGCCGCGCATACCCCATGCACCCATACCTGAACCATCTTGGATCTGATTTGTGTCGAGGTATTTTAGAGTTTGCAGAAGGACGGCCACTGGGAAAATCAGGCTTGCGCTGGCTAAAAATACACTTGGCAAATCTGTATGCTGGAGGTGTTGACAAGTTATCTCATGAGGGTCGAGTAGCATTTACTGAAAATCACTTGGATGATATATTTGATTCTGCGGATAAACCACTTGAAGGAAGGCGCTGGTGGCTAAGTGCAGAAGATCCTTTTCAGTGTTTGGCAGTTTGTATTGATCTTGCGGCATCTCTGAGAAGCCCATCTCCTGATACATTTATCTCACATATACCAGTTCATCAGGTGTGCTATTCTTTTCAGAGATATATCTTGGATGCATTTGGAGGACAGATGAATACCAGTAAATTTCGACAGAGTTCATGACACAATGCTGTATATCCGATCGGAAAACTTAGAAAATAACACAATGCTGTAGCATGATTAAATTTGTTTGATTATCGCTCAGTAATAGGCACAAATCCAGATGTCAATCAAATTTGTATTCGTAATGAAAGCAATATGTTAATTTAGATATATTTCAGCTGTAGGTTTCTCAGCCAAATTGGGGGGAAAACATAGGATTTTGTCATATAGAATGGTTTTCTCATGTCCCCTGCTGTGCTGTTCTTTCAGCCGATCAGGTGTTCGATATGGACGTTTTTGGTCATGCACCACCCCCCCCCAACAAAAAAAAGGGCAAACAAGGATCAGTTTCTCAGAACATGAATTAATTGCGGGAAAATTAACTACTATGCCTTAAAACAAAAATTCTTCCATTGTTTTCTAATCTTCTGTGACCGGTGTTTGTATTATCGAAATGCAAAAATGGCTTTATCAATAAGATGTCTAGATTGCATTATGGTTGTACAAGATGATACTAGGATTTCTTTGCCCCTCGTTATTTACACCGCTAAGCACCTCAACAGTCAACACTGTCAGGAGGATTATTGATTAGCACATCTATCACGCATAGAAGACGAAGATTTCAGATGTAGGCTCTTCCTGTCCCCCCTCTTAAGTTTACTTGGAAGTTTTTCTGTAGTGGAATTTTCATTTTTTTGGAAGCTCCATCTAAGTGAGATGTTATTTCTCATGTTCCTTCTACAATGACAGGATGGTTCTTGCAATGGCTTACAACATTATGCTGCTCTGGGGAGAGATACGGTACTACTTCATTCATTTTTTTTTTCCACTGTGTCATGCAATCTATCACGTCTCATCATTCTTTTAGTTTTTATGAAATTGACTCTATGAAGAATGGGTCTTAGTACGATAGTATTTGTTTCAATAACGTGGCTGTTGCAAAGCTCTAAAAAAGAGCTACGGGTTTCATGAAGTACCTAGGCAAATACAAGATACAGATGCCGATAATTCAATTTGGCTATTTCTGTTGAAACTGTTGTGCTTTTGAGAAATATGAAGTTAGAATGAAAATGGTACCAAAGCATTGTAAATGTTCCCTTATTTTGATCTCCGTAGTTAAATATATGCAATACTGTTTTGTATCAGTTTTCTTATACGATCATTTGCATTCAGTTAGGAGCAGCCGCTGTCAATCTTGTTGCTGGTGAGAAACCTGCAGATGTTTACTCAGGCATAGCTGCCCGGTGAGCCCCTCCTTCTATGTTCTTGCTCTTCGTTATTCTTAATTGCAGCCCTCACATTCCTCCATCTTTGTTTCTTCCTACATCAACTTTTCTTTTAAGCTTTCTCCGGGAATAAGAAGGGAAAAGAATAAACAATGGAGAGTCGTCTGCCAAATTAAGCAAGAATACATGACATTTTATCAAGCAGATCCTTCTGATCTTGCTGAATATCAGTAAGGGTTGAGGTAATAAAAAAGACCCAAATGGATGCCGTAATTATCATCACATTATTCACAAGGTGCTGTATCAGCCTTGCTCTGTAATCACTCATCAAAAAATTCAAGTCAAATACACCGAAGACCTTGCAGCTTGCAGTTGGACAAATTGCCGCAGAATTGACCATTTCTTCCCAACTGAGAAATAAAAGATTCCATACCTGGAGAAGTATTTTTTTCCCTTCAATTTCTATGCCTAGGTTGTTGCCAATAGGCTTAAGAGTTGGTACATTTTAGAAACCTATCTTTTTGGGTTCTTTTGGTGATGACTTGATATACCATTTGAAGAAATGAGGTATTGCCGAACAATTTATGGGCAGAGGAATCATGCTCTTGTGTGTAGAGGGGTAAAAAGGGGAAGACAAGTGGTTATCCTAGCCTTGTTTGGATATTTTTAAATAAAGAGGGGTAGAGGTAAAGAGGGTCGAGCCTCCCTTTAGGGTAGCGCCCTGAAGGGGTAAGGCTGCGTACCTTCCCCCCGCCCCCCCCCTCCTCTGGCGATCCTGCTTATGTGGGAGCTGTCAAGGCACTGGTTCAGTTGTTGTTGTTGAGGTAAAGAGGATTGATGGATTACCCTTGTATGGAAATTGGTTAAAGGTAAGGATAAAGAAAATTATAGTTAATGTAAGGATGAAATCCCTAAATTTTTTTAAAAATTTTACCCTATTCCCTTTTCACCCTAAATTTGGGGTAAAGGTCTACCTCCCATCACCCTTACCCCTTCTTACCCATTTGCCAACCGAGGGGTTGTGGAGGCTGTTGTGAGAAGGGTCAAATTGATGGGAGCTAGCCAGTTGAAGAAAGAGAGGGAGACCCAAAAAAACAGGTTATATTGCATAAACAAAGAACTTGTTTCATTATAACTTAACGAAAAGATGATTCATGGTGCAGTGTAATGGTGTAGCAAACACTTCCTATTGAGAAAAAGGCTTAGATTGTTGTTGTTACCTTCAATGCTGCTGTTTTATACTCCCAGCTGCTTTCCGCAGCATCCCTTTTGCCTTATTAATAAATTTTTTTAGGGAGGACGAAAAAGAAGTTTGTGCAGAGGAAAATGCGTATGCTGTCCTGTTAGCCAAAGGCGGAACTAGTGGTCTATACCCTTAGCTCATCTATATGTAGAGAAATTGTTACGCTAGCAATTACTTGAGATACTTCTAATTATAATTTTACAATTGTTTTCTTGAAGATTTTGTTTGTCGTTGGGTGTTATAATTGGTTGTGGGTTAGTCCAGTATCAATTACGAGTACTCTTCTAATCAGGTTTCATGGCATAGGAAGGAGGAAAGACGTCCTAATATTTTTCTCAGTGATTAAGATTGCGGTTCTTTGGTGTATTTGGCTAGAAAGAAATGCTAGGATCACCAACAAATTCTTATGGGATGAGGTGCTCTTTTGAGGAGCACTTTGGGCCAAGAGCTTTGGGAGCTTCCCAGTCATAGTATTGGCAGATTTGCAAAGGAATAGGAACACTTTGTGTTACTAGTTTTTGGACTTTATTTGATGATTGAGGATATCTTATCCTTAGCTCGTTGTATATTCTCTCTCTTTTAACTATATTTCTTTTTTCGATTAAAAAAAAATAATTGGATGTAGGCTGTGGCAGAAGGGCCTATCAAATTGCCATCTTTGGTGGCGGATTGCATTAAATTTACAGTTTGACAACTTAAATGCCTACGAATGTTGCAGAGTTCTAAACATAATGAGAGGAGATGCTGAAAAAGATCCAGCAATATTTCCAGATGCAGTACATGCAAGAAAATTGGTCAATCAGGTTTTCATCTATTACTCTTGTCCTAATTTGAGCAGGATATGCAATGCTTCTTATTGTGTTTGATGTAAATTATGTATATTCTGGCATCGTGATGATCATAATTTGCCTTGTGATTGAGATGACCATCTGTTGCTTAATCCAGGTGGACAGGAAATTGGTGAAGCAGACAGTGATGACATCAGTTTATGGTGTCACTTACATCGGTGCTAGAGACCAGATAAAGAGGAGGTTGAAGGAGCGTGATGCATTTGCAGAGGACGAGGAGCTCTTTGGTGCTTCTTGTTATGCTGCAAAGGTGAAAGCTTCAGGACTCAACTGTTGCTTTTCTTCTGGGAATTTCTGATAATTATCGTTCCATTTGGTTAAGTGGAAAATATTTTCCTTACTGTAAATTTTTCTTCATAAATATTTTCAATTAAAAATATTTTTTCTTAATTTTTTTGTCTTTCTAGCTAAAGAAAATGGTTTTATTCTATAAATTTGTATGACGTGCATAGTTGGCCAAGCTAAAGTTGAAGTGAAGGATATGATGTGAGATCACAATAAAATGTTTTCCTATCCTTGAGGGAAAATGTTCTCATCTTTGGCCTAGGGGAAGTCAATTTCCCTTAATGGAGGGGAACATATTTCGTATATGTGGTTGTTTCTATGAAGTTATGCAAGAAATGAAAGAATTGAGACAAAAAATATTTCCATTAAAACTAATGGAGCTGAATCTATTTCTGGAGTCTGGTTCTGGGTGTTTGTGTCTTTGCTCTAATGATTCTGTTATTAATTATTGGGTAGATTACCTTGACTGCCCTTGGGGAGATGTTTCAAGCGGCCCGCAGTATCATGAGCTGGCTAGGTGATTGTGCAAAGGTATGTGCTCTATAGCTTTCCTTCCCTTGTAGGAGTTTGTTATATTAGAATGATATTGCTCTGTGGTTTTAACACTTCTGTTAGTTAACCTTCATGTTTGTTCTTGTGCTATTCTCTTGGCATTCCAAAAAATTATGGAAATGTATGATCCGATGGTTTATTTCATATGGGAAAAAAGAATTTCCTTCTTGGTGTCTATGTGCTTGAATGTATGCAAAATGCTATATTGTGGAGAATGTATGCTTGCATTAGATCACCAACATTAGAGGTGTATATGGCCTCAGCCGAGCCCGAGTTTGTGAGGATCGACATTTGGCTAGTCAACGTTTTGCTCGGTTGTGCTTGAATTTAGCCTGGCAAGCTCCAAGCTAAACCTACCTTACTTAGGCTCATTCAAGCTCGATATATCCTTGTTTGTGATCCTTCAGCTCAAGCTTGGCTCATTTAGGTTCAAATTTGGTTTGTTTAGGCATATTTATTCTAATAAATAGTATAAGATGAGCCTACTTCGCTAGGCTTGGGCTGGCCTTGAGCTTGAAACGAGTTGAGCTTTATAATGAGCTGGTCCTCGGCTCAGTTACAGCCCAACGCCAGACTCACACCAAAATCAGCAATTATATTCTTATCAAAACATTGGCTGTCTCTTGTTGACTTATTGAGCAATGAACAGATCATTGCATCCGAAAATCAGCCTGTGAGATGGAGAACCCCTCTTGGACTTCCCGTGGTGCAACCTTATCGGAAGATAGGCAGGCATCTTGTAAGTGCTATCAATTTGCCTCGTTTAGAGTCATCCATATGTCATTTCTTCTTTCTACCTTGCTTATTCGTTAACTTTCCTTTTCTTTTTGAAACACTTATATTTTATGTACGAATGATGTCGTACTTGGTATTTGCACTGCAGATCAAAACATCGCTTCAGATATTGACGCTGCAAAGGGAAACTGAAAAGGTATTTCCGAACTCTCTTGTCTTTGTTGGGTTTAATTCCGACGGAATTAGCTCAGTTGTTATTGTTAGAACCCAAGGGTTGGATGTGAAAGAATAGAAGAAATTGAGAAAAAAGAGAAAGAAAAACATTTAACCATAGGCGGAGGAGAATACTATCCAATAAAATCTGAAAGAAAAGGAACAGCTTGTTGCTACACAAAACAACATGTATATAGGCACAATTGAGACCCTAGATGTCTCTTAATGGGGCTACGGGGCTGAAAGCAGCTTAAAAGGTCCATACCACAGTGAGCGGGGGAGGGGAGTTGGGAGTGGTGCTGATGGGTCTGGGTTCTTTGCTACCACCACAAATCTCCTTTTATGAATTGAGACATAAATTTGAGACACAACAAAAGAATTACGTTACAGCATCCGAGAACACTCATGGTCCGTCATGTTGCACCATGATATTTAAAACCATGCTCACAGGTCCGTGACTTCGGGTGTAGTTGCATCGGAATGAACCTTGCTGCTTGAAACATGGAACTGTTTTATGTTTCTTGTCGTTGATTGTTGTCTGGGAAATTTATCCTTTCTCCTCTTGAATCTGCTGTTATGTGTAGACCCACAGGAAAAGTAAAATGAAACACGCACGAAAGCAAGAACCAAGCACAAAAGATACAAGATTTACATGGTTCAACTTAGAATTTAAGCCTATATCCATGAGAGTAGCAAGGTTAATCTACTAGTTTCCGTTCTGGTGTACACAAGCTAGAATATTCAAAGCAAAAAGAATCTTAAGGAGTAAAAAAGCACTGCAACCTCTCCATTTGCAGCTCTGAAGTTAATTTTTTCCCCTACCCGAAACTTCCAAGTAATCTGCAGGACAGAACCAGGACAAAAATAGAAAATTCTTGTACTTGTTGACCATAATACGAGGTCCATATCAGCATCTGCACCATTCTTTGTCAGAGTTCATTGCTGTAAAAATTCCAATTTGAGACATGGTGGTTCGTGTTGCAGATCATGATTAAGCGGCAGAGGACAGCGTTCCCTCCGAATTTCGTTCACTCTCTTGATGGCTCACATATGATGATGACGGCACTTGCCTGTAAAAGAGCAGGCTTAAACTTTGCAGGTTTCTATACGGATTTTCTATTTTTGCTGTCTTTATTTGTGAGTACATGATCTTTAAATAATATCTGATGTGACGACTGCAGGAGTTCATGATTCATATTGGACGCATGCATGTGATGTTGATCAAATGAACCAGATACTTCGGGAGAAGTTTGTTGAACTTTATGAGCAACCGATACTGGAAAACGTAAGAAAATGGAACTCATGTTTTTTAAACTTCTATTGCAATAATTTCCACAACATCTTTTAATGTTTACATGTGAAATCTGCTAGCTATTCATATTGATCGTTCCCTAAAATCATATATGTTCTTATCCAATCCCTGAGATTGATATAGACCAATCTTCTGAAAATTGATCATTCTATGAGTTCCACACAACAATTTAAGCCCTTTTTAGCTGTTAAGTTGGCTGGCTGTATAGATCAAAGTATATAGTTATTTGTGACATAATTTTGACAAATTTTTCCATTGATATTTGCTCTACCACACTTGGGACCAAGATAGGCTCGTTTCAGTGGAGAACATTTTCTTTACAAAATTTTTTCAATTAGAAATATTGTTTTCTTAAAAATTATTGTTTTTCTGGCTAACATAATGGCTTCATTCTATAAATTTGTATGAGATTTATTGAGGAGAAGTCAAGTTTCCCTCAGTGGAGGAAGCATTTTCTAATTTGTGGTGGTTCCTATGAAGTATGCAAAGAAATAATAGCATGGGGATGGCAAAGATTTTTCATCAAAACAAACGGAGCCCAAGTACAGTAGATGGCAACATTCCCAATGCTTCAAGGGCTCTTGCCTAAGCAGGGTCTTTTTTTTTTGGGGGTTTGGATATACGCAGCCTTCCCCTTTTAGAGTGCTACCCTGAAGAGAGGCTGTTTCCGATAACCCCCAACCTGAGGGGTGCACCTGATAATAATCTCTTCCTACCACCCTGATATGGGACTTTTCTTGCTACTGAAGCCGCATGTGAAGTCCTTGACAAACACATAGAAACAAAATTTACTTGTATCAGCCATGGTAGTGATAGTTTCTCATTTGAACCATTTCTTTTCTTTCCTTTTTTGCTGTTACAGTTGCTGGAGAGTTTTCAGCAGGCTTTTCCTACATTGTCATTTCCTCCATTACCGGAGAGGGGAGACTTTGATCTGAAGGAAGTTTTGGACTCCCCTTATTTCTTCAACTGAGACTCTGCTCCTATTTTATCCTCATTTCCACCATCCTTGACGATACCCATCATGGAGGATCGATTTTAGCGTCCATGAATGAGACAGGAGAATCTTGCATAGCTGTTGGCCGCACACAGAAGAAGAGAGAGAGAGAGCTCAAGTGCAGATGCTCTGCAGCGATGCCTGTGAAAGCATTCTGAATGGTATGAGTTGCTTAATCTTCGAGGCATGGGCATCTTCAATTCATCGAACTCGATTACTTACGAAAAAGAAGAAAGTAACTCTTGGATTTATCGAGTGTATAGTATGACCTGTCGTCAAAGAAGATGCTTCGAATGTCCCTATTTGCTGACACTTGAGCTCGTTCGAGTTTCAGTTAGAGTGAGTTCATTCAGCTGGTGGGTATGTCCCAGGTTCTGTATCTGTATGGTGTATATAAAGTCATTGCTCAGCTGTATGTTTTTTAGTACTTTAATGATTTTGATACCATGTATTTTATGTACAACTTACAGAAATGAAGGCTAATATACTGTTCTTGGAGCCATTTTACAAGATGGAACTTTATTTTCTTTTTCTTTTTTTCATGGGATACAGTTATAGAACTGGCAGCAACTTTTTGTTTGGTAATGTATGTGTGATATTTGAAAGGCTTAAATGCAGAACACTAAGAACAGTCTGCAAATAATTAAATAGAAGTGAAATGAAGAAGCAAGTACTTTTCTCATGATATTTTATCCAATACAGTCCATGACTATTTAAAGAGTTGCAGAAGGATTAAAAAAACCCACTATATCTGTTATTGTGGCTTGCACGAGGGCTACTGCTTCTTTGCTTGAGTTTTGTAAATATTGTTTCTGCTTTCTTTTAGGGTGATACTTTGTAGGGATAAGACTGCATATATCTTACTCTCCCCAATTTCTACCTTGGTAGGAGCTGCTTTATGAGCACTGGGTTATCGTTGCTGGAAAAGGAGAAAAAAGGAAAACTATGTCAGCAAAATCCATTCACCATGACTAAGTTGTGTTGTGAAGCTCTTCTTTCCGATTGGACACATGAGCCCTTCTTAGTCTGTCATTATGACTGAGATATGTGACCAGCTTCTTGTTACAAAGTTTTTTTCTCAAGTTTGTCAAATGTTCTTTGGGATGAGGTACTGTCACATCATCCACAGTGTGAAACGCATGCTAGATTTCTCATCAACTCTTTTAAGTTTCACTAGACCTTTAGATCCGACCCATAAAATTAGCATATATGAGGTGTATATATAAGTTTAAGTGAGATTTTATTCTAAAATTAATTGATATTAGGTGGAGTAATTTATGAAGTTTATATATTGATCTTTTTTCCCTAACAACTCCTAGGTGGAACTCTATTAGACTCACATGTGAATCCTAAACACTTCTACTCACACGCGAGTCTAATTCAAATGCAAATCTTGCCTTTTCTGGTCCAATTGGGAATTAAGTCCAATTGGATCCAACAATTATCGAAGAGGTCCTCGATGCAATAAATTTAAATGTACTCCTGGACACAATGAGTTAAATAAGAGCTCGGGATCATCAATCGCTTTAATCCCATGTTAAATTTCATCGGACCTGACCCTTGAAATTAGTATATAAGGCCATATATAAGGTTAAGTGAGGTTCCAATTAAAATTAGTTGACATGAGATAAAATAACTCTTTACGCTTATAAATTAATCTCGTTTATCTAACAACTCCAGTGTAGGATTCCACTAAACTTACTTCAATCATTATCAAAATCCTTAATTATTAAAAAAAAAGGAAAAAACAAAGCTTTTTAAACGTAATTGAAAATATTGAATTTAGGATAATGTTATTGTCAAAACAAGATAGTCATTTTCAAGATTATTTTATGACTTTTATTATTTATAAATTATATTATTATTCTAACAAATACAAATATTTTGATGTTGTTAGTAACAAAGCTTAGCTTGTAACAAAATCTGTGCTAGATACGACCCTTGGAAATGCATTTGGGTCATACATGTCACTGTCATGGGTCAGTGTCTCACGTCCCCCTTGAACCCTTGATCAGCTTCCATTATCAAATTTACAAAATTAAATTATCCAATTGGCTCCGAAGGTGTAAATGTGCCGAGTCGCGCACTCCCTTATTCGAACTCGAGCTCGATAAGCCTTATTGAGACTTATCGAGCTCGAATTTGAGCCAAGTTCTTATAGAGCATTTCAGTGTGTTCGATACTTGGTTAGGCTCGGCTCGGCTCGTTAGACTTCTCAAGCCGAGTCGAGTTCTTTGTCAAGCCCAATCAAGCTTAAAATCAAGTTGAGCGCGCTATCGAGTCGGGCTCACTACCGGGCCGGTTTTTCAAGTTACTATCGAGCCATTATCGAACCATTTTCAAACAAATACCAACCATTAACGAGCCCTAACAAGCTTTTTAACAAGCTCATATCGAGCCTCTTAATAAATTCTTGTCGAGCCCTTATCAAACTATTACAAACGTTAACGAGCCAAGCACCCCTGTTCGAATTCGGCTCATTAAACTTATCAAGTTTGCTCAAACTCGGCTTGATAAACTATCGAGCTCTCATAATAAATATAAACGAGTCCCAATCAATTTCAAACACAAATAATTTATTGAACTTTTGATTCGTTTAGACCCCTTTCCGGAGTTGCAGCAAATTAACGTGTTTGAGATGCCGATTGAAATTGAAAAAATATATATATTTTTTTGAGCAGACTAACATTGATTTGATTTGAGTATTAATTGGATTCATGGTCCATAATTAAGCACACTAATTTTTTCATGGGACAAAATTGATTAATGATCTCACACTGATAATGACAGTTCTGGCATTTAGTGAAGCGGAAAATAAAAATACAATCTTTAATCAATGGTGGAAACTTATTCTAAAATTTTTAAGGTTGCACAATTTCATTTTTACACTATCACCTATATTTGCTGGAAAATTCCCTTCTTGGCCAAAATAAAAAAAGAAAAGAAAAATCCTTTAAAATAAATTAATCAATATAATCGATCCACAATGGCAAGACAAATAGAACTCGTATAGTATAATATATTAATCTCAGTATAAATCGTGCAGTACAATATAGCAAAATTTTACATGTATAAAATTAGGAAGATGAAATAAAGAGAGATAAGAGAGAGAGACGATGCAAATAAATTTTAATTGATTTTTTATAAATAAAGAGCTTTATTTATAAAGTTAGGAGGAGACATAGTTAGATTTTTAATTAATGTAATTAGTATCTTAACTACTATTCACTTAACTACAATGGCTTAATTTGGTTGTTGTGTCAATTAAATTTTTAAAAAAATTGTATTTTTTAAAAATTTAGTTTCTTTGTCAACTTTTTAAAAAATAAATAAATAATATTTAGAATTTTTTTAAGGAGGCTAGTTAAAAATAAAAGAAATAAAACTGACCTAAAAAGAGTTAGGTAAGTTACTTCTTTTGCTTAGAAGTAATTTTTACTTCATATTTTTTATCTATTTTCTATCAACTAAATAAAAGTCTAAATTAATATTTTTTTATAAACTTTTACTTTTTACATTTACTTCTTCAATAACAAATGAGACCTGTATTTCTCTGTATAGAATAAACCGTGGCAGCCACAATAATTCAAAGCAACAATCTTTGATATCTATTTCTATGAATCCCCAATATTTTCGACCGCAATACTTGTAATTCTCTGTAATTTGTGATTCTATGCTGTCTGATTTCGTATCTAACCCTAGATTTTTCACTTGGGTAATCGTCACTTGCTTGGTCCCAAACCCTAGAAAAATCTCCGATATTAGCCAAATTTGAGCCAGATTCTTTGAGGATCTCCCTATTTTCTTTCTCCTTAGAGCTAGATTTTCTCATTTGCTTCGTTTTTATCACTATCTTCCAATATCCCTCCCTCTTTTCGAAACCCTAATTTTCTGGGTTAGGTTTCTCACTTCAGAATTGTATAAACTTGCAATTGGAAGCAAATTTCAACCTGAACTGTACAGATTCCTAGAATTCAACTCTTGAAATCGACTCTAAAGATGACGATTGATAGCGTTTTGCCAAACAGGGAGAAGAAATGGAAGAAATCACGGCATATCCCAGATGAGAATGCTCCATTGTTGCCCACAAAGCACCGTGAAAATGAAGGGTTTGATGGGGCTTCATTCACAGGGGCAGTCTTCAATTTGTCGACCACCATCGTTGGCGCCGGAATCATGGCGCTGCCAGCGACGATGAAGGAGCTGGGCTTGGGCCTTGGGATTGCCATGATTGTGTTCATGGCCTTCTTGACGGAGCGTTCTATTGATATGCTGCTTAAGTTTAGTAGGGCTGGAAAATCTGTTTCTTATGGTGGTGTTATGGATGATGCCTTTGGAAATATTGGAAGAATCTTGCTACAAGTTTGTATTTTGATTAATAACGTTGGTGTTCTTATTGTATATATGATCATCATAGGTATAAATCCTCATTTGTATCATTGCAAATTCAATGGGCTCTTGATAGGATCAAATCGACGATTTGGTTTGGAATTCAATACAATTTATAGCTAGTAGTAGTTGTTTGATGTTGTTAGGAAAAATACCCTAAGAATTGGGTTCGAATTAGATAACAAAACGAGATCTAAACTAAATTGAGAAGAGTGAAAGAGAAATAATGACATCAAAATTTATGTAGAAACCCCTCAAATAGGGGAAAGCTACGGACAGAGGTTGAGAACTTCACTAGATTTGAGATGAAAGTCGTAAGTTTTTCACACACCGAGGCATAACCCTTAAACTGAATATATATAGGCCACAAGACAAATCCTAGCCAGTTAAATGGCACACTGGGCTGACCTGAAAATAAAGGTCCATTCTGCGGGAGCGAAGGGCCCAGTCCCTCTGCTTCACCATAAACCTACGCTTTGAAATCTAGACTAACATTCGAGAGACATGACACAACAAATGTAGTTCACACTTCATGAGGTATATTGCAGATAATGAATTAATAGAAAACCTTCTCTTTGGTCATGATGTTTGTTGTGCGATGTTTCGAAGATATGATTCATATGTGAGCACAATAGCATACTTCGATGAAGAAGCCGCCCTGCGTAACAGTAGAAAACCTCAAATTCGTTTATGTTTCTTTATATATGGTTGTATGTTTGTTTGTTTTGATGATAACGTGTTTGTTTAAGGGGATGTGCTATCTGGGACTTCAAGCGGTGGGGTCCATCACGCTGGTGTCTTGGAGGGTTGGTTTGGAGACCACTGGTGGAACGGGCGGTTCTGTGTTCTTCTCTTCACAACACTTTGTGTGTTTGCTCCATTGGCGTGCTTGAAGCGTATTGGTAAGTTAGCAGATTTGAGTTTGGCAATGAGTGGTAACCTTCGTGCTTTGATTGATAGTACATGTTCGGTTTGCTGCAATGTCCTATGATGATAGTGTATGATTTCTATCATGGTTGTTCTAAGATACTGAAAATACAAGCATAGTAAGATGATTAAACCGACCATTTTTTATTTTGATATTTGTGAATCCAGTTTGAAAGTGACGGATTTTTTGAAGATAGATTTTATTGTGTTACCAACTGCTATTTCCAGCCATGTATGTTGATGGTTAAAAAACCATGTTACAGGTTGATGGTTTTCCTGTGTAAAATTTCTATGGGCCTTAGGCTCAATCCATGAAGTTGACATATGTGAGGTTTACATAAACAGGGTTCTATCCCAAAATCAATTAGCATTAGGTGGAGCAACCCACTAACCTTGTACGTTGATTCCCCCCCCCCCCCCCCCCCGCTTCTTTCTCTTCTTCACAACTCCAATGTGGGATAGTTCAGCTATATTCACATGTGAAATTCTCAACACCCTCCCTTCCTTTCAATAATCGATGTACATAGCGTGATGTCTAGATGACTTTTGCGATTGCTGTGGTTCTATATCTATGCTGCTCACCATTTGGAAAAAAATATATTCTGCCATGTTACCTCTTCCTTGAAGTTTACTGAATCGTCTTTAGATTTGTCTTCTCTTTGTTGTGACTGAGTTTTTCTCGTTTCAATTAGGTTGAAAAGCCTTGTAAATACTAATGACTTCTCGTGGATGCAGATTCGTTGAAGTTCACTTCGGCCTTATCAGTTGGGCTGGCAATTGTGTTTCTCGTTATCATGGTGGGGATTGCTGTTATTAAAATTGCAAGTGGGCATGTCTCAATGCCCAGATTGCTCCCTAATATCACCAACTTGGCTTCATTCTGGAAGCTTTTCACTGTGGTCCCTGTTCTTGTTACAGCATACATCTGCCATTACAACGGTATGTTGACTCCTTGCTGCTTCGGCCTTTTGTCTATCTGTGAGACTCTTACGTGTTTAAGGATATTCCTCAACCTCCATGTGAGAGATATGTGGAGAACTCTTGTGTGATTTTCCTATCAGAGGAAGAGGAGATTTTTCTATTGGATAGTGGTGAACTTTAGGTGAAAGGATGCCTCTTTTGTAAAATTCAGACTCAGAATCTAGTCGTAGTTCCGTCATGGTGTAATGTAAGCAGGGTGCCTCATTTGAGTAACATGTTTTAGTGATTCACTTTGGGTTTTTAGGGAACATAAGATATTTTTAAGCCTTCTGATTGCGAAGGTTTTATTCGAAAGTCATGCAAGCAATAATACTTCTTTGATAGTTTTTGATGCGTAATTACTATTTTAAGTTGCTTTAGTAAATATAATACAATACAAATATATTATGGAGGCAACTATGAAGGTATCATTGCATAAATGCCACATGCAATGATTATAACGGCTTGCACTTCACATAGTGACCTTTTTTTGGTCCGTACATCAAGGGGCATTGTGCATGCTTTATTGCTGAAAGTGTATGTTGAGATTTTTGTAGTGAATGGGTGAATGTTATTATCAAAATGCATGGGAACTCTCATTATACCCTGAGTTTTAAATTAGGCCGTTATGAATTTTAGCGTCTTGATGCTTACGGCATGTTTGCCCAAGCGTCTTGTTTGGAAAAAAAACACCTTTTTTTTCAAATTTTAAGGGAGTTTGGCTTGAAAAGAAAAGTATATTTAAATAAAAGTAGAACTTTTTTTTTGCTTTTAACCAGAAGCATGAAAATACTGCTTCTCATTTAAAGCAGAAGTAGAATTAAAAAACTAAAAATTTTCATATAAAAATACTCTTATTCACAGTACTTTTTTACAAAAGTGCTTCTACAAGGAGTGTGTGAAAAACAGTTTTTTCACAACTTGGCCAAATAGTCTCTTATTAGTTAAAGCAAACAATTTTGCTGCTCCTCGTTGATTTCTGGCTTGAAATTTACATAGCTGACAATTATGCTTTTTTGCAGTTCACTCCATAGACAATGAACTCGAGGACAACAAACAGATACAAGGCGTTGTTCGAACAGCACTTGCTCTGTGTTCATCTGTCTACATAATGACAAGCTTCTTTGGGTTCCTCCTATTTGGTGACCGCACTCTTGATGATGTTCTCGCCAACTTCGACACTGATCTTGGAATACCATATGGTACTGTGCTGAATGATGCTGTTCGTGTCAGCTATGCTGCTCACCTTATGCTTGTCTTCCCCATTGTTTTCTACCCGTTAAGGCTGAATTTGGATGGTCTTTTCTTTCCATCATCTGGGCCTCTGATTCTTAGTAATAAGAGATTCGCATGTACTACTATTGTACTGATGGCCCTCATTTTTATCGGGGCTACTTTCATTCCTAGCATCTGGGATGCTTTCCAGTTTACAGGTGCAACTGCTGCAGTTTGCCTTGGTTTTATATTCCCAGCATCTATTACGTTGAGGTTAGTTACCTTGTGTTTCTGCTGAAGTTCTCAATACAACAACAAGAAGAACCCCCCAGTGCCTTAAAGAGGCTCCCGTGAAGGCAAGGTGTGAGGAGGGTAAAATGTACGCAGCCTTACCTCTACAGGGGAGGTGGTTTTCTAATGGCCCTCAACCCTTAAAAAGATATTTATGAATTCAAGTCAAATAAAGCAACAACAGACATGCAAGCTAAAAAAAGCTATTAAGATCAAATAAAGTGGCAACAATAACAGATATGCGAGCCTAGGAACAGTGCGAACTAGCATCGGTGTGCTTCTCTCTTCTAATAGCTGTGTCAACCACATGTATTTTTAACAGCCACTTAACTCTATCAAAGGCAATCCTTTAAGTAAAGTTTAGGCGGATAAGGTCAAGTTCTCTATGTCCTTGGAAAATGTATGTTAAGTGAGGGTTCTTTGGATCCCTTGTGTGGTCTGCCATTGAACTGGGTAGTGCAGCTGGCTTTTCTAGCTTACTCGGCTGCCCTTGAGAGAATTTGAACCGGCTTAAATAAGCTAGTCTCATGTTAAATTATGAGCTTAGATGTGCCTTAATGAGCCAAGTTTGAGCTCTAATGAGCCGAGTCCAAGCCTAAGCGACCCAACTCAAGCTTAAATGAACCTAAACAAAGAGAGCTTTGCTTAAAGCATGTTGAGCCCAGCTCAAGCTCCAATTTTCCAAGCTTGGTGAGCGCTCAAGCCAAGCAAACTGTTGAGAAGCCAAGCTTTGAGCTTGACGAGCTCAGGATTGATCCAGTGCATTATCTGAGCACATCTTATCCTAGTCCAACCAAGGAGAGCACCAACACGCCGACACCGGATCCCATTAGAACTCCAAAGTTAAGCGTGCTTGGGCGAGAGTAGTACCAGGATGGGTGACCTCCTGGGAAGTCCTCACCCTCAGGTTGGGGGCACGGGGAAACAGCCTCTCTTCAGGTTAACACCCTGAAGGGGGAAGGCTGCGTACATCCACCCCCCCAGACCCTGCGTAGGTGGGAGCCCTTGAGGCACTGGGTATGTTCCTTATCTTATCCTAGTCCAAATGGTAAACGGCTAACTAAAATTCTTGTATCCTTTTTTTTTTTTCCAGAGACCGCTATGGAATAGCATCAAAGAAAGAGAAATTCCTGAGCATCTTGATGATCGTCCTTGCTGTCTTCTCGAACCTGTTAGCCATCTACAGCGACGCCTACGCTCTCTTCAAGAAGAATGCTGCTCCACGTGAAATGTAACCGTTACTTCATCATGTGGGTCGGAGATTCAGATCCATTATCCTCTAAGATTGCGGTTTACTGTCGAAACATCCGGATTCTGGATGGCTGGCTGATTCTGGTCCTTTTGAACTCAATAAAAGTGGGTGCTGTTCAATAGAATTGCAGAACCTGAAAGACTGCTTGTCAATATGTAAAATGTAAAAAAGCTTTGCTTTTATGCAATTTGGGTCTGTTAGTTTAGCGTTCATTATCAGAACTCTCTGATGTTATATATGTTTGTGTTATATAGTAAGTATGGTATGTGAACTACAAGTCTAAGAGTTTGATGAATGATATAAGAAGCCATAATTGTTGGCTTTTTGTGGACCAAATAGTTTCTTCTGTTTATGATTATCATTGGAAATGTGGGCGCTTTAGTTAAATATTTGAATTGTATATATGAAGTATTTTCTTGATCTTTTGGCGTTCTGCTCTTGTGGGTGTGATTATTGGGAGGCAAGGTTTGACAAACATAGCTCACATGAACGAGGGGGGGCTTGTATTTGGTGAGATTACCTCTCTCTGGTATTTGTGTATGGATGTCAATGGGATTTGGACCGGCTAGTTTTAATATTATAGTTATGGCGGAAATGAACCAAAAGTTTGATGAACTACTCGTGTTCTAAATTGATTACTCCTTGTTCATGTTCATACTAGGGCTCGATATCTTATAAAACCGAATTGGAATCAAGGGTGCTAGGCTTGTTAATGTGCGCGAGCAATTTGATAAGGGCTCGTTTTGTGCTTGACAAGAGCTCGTTAAAAACTCGCAAAGTCGGGGTTTTGCTGCACGTATTAACTCTAGAATTATTATAGTTATCCGAGTAGTAAATACCATCAAACAAACTACAAACTGATTTAATGAGTCATTCATAGTTTTACCGTCTAAATTAATTCATGCTTACACATAAATGGCTTAATCTTTAAGACAGGCATATGACTACTGGCAGAATCAACCAAGTAGCGCCCCTCTCTCGACATCCGTGAGCATGAGTCCTATCGACAAAGCAGGAGCTCAATGCACACGAGACCGTTTGTACTAGGCGAAGGACGCTTTGTTTTGGCGGATGCCCCCGAGTGTTCTGCATCCTAGAGCACAACTACACTCGTAGCCCACAGCAATACTGCCCCATAGCGCCATGCCCGTGGACAATAGGTTTTGCTAGTAGTAGTCCAACCTGCACCCCCATAATAAACAAAATAATAAACCTTTGATATGAATACCGCAGAAAAAAAGAACAACACAACATGACAGCCTAACCCGCAAAGCATAAATCCAACGGGCCCAAACGCTGAGTTGACACGTGTCAGTACAGCTATGCTCCCTCTTCATCCCACGTGTCCTCTCTCTCCCTCGCGTAAACCTCTCCCCACTTTCTCTGTATTTTTCTTTCTTTATTTTTTTTTGTTAACAGCACTCTTCTCCTCCGATTCCTCAAGTTCTGTTCTTCTCCTTCGATCATTCGATCAATCTTTGAACTATAAGTAAGTTAATTTGATGCTTCATTTGTTTTAATTCCTTTTAATTTTAGTATATTTAATATTTGTTATGAATCGTTGCATTTTTGTTAAGATTAAGAAATACAACCTCAAAAGTGAATCACATGTAGAAGTTGTAGTAAAAAAGAGATTAGTATATGAGCCTAATAAATTACTCTAATTGATGTCAATTAGTTTTTTTGGATTTATACGTGGATCTCATGTACGTGAACTCCATGGGCCAGATGAAATTTAACAATTTTCGTAATTTTCCTGCAAAGGGTGAGCTTGAAATTCAAGTTTTCGGCCGTTATAGAGGTAAATAATCTGGATTTTGTGAGATTCTGGCGATTACGGTTGTGGATTGAAGAGCCATGCCAATATTTGAGGGCAAGTGAGGAGAGAAAGGGAACTAGATGCAAAATGGGATGAATCTCTCCTATGATTTATATGAGAGGCTGGTGTAGTTTTAACCCTAATTTCTTTGATGGGTTAATTGGAGCAGTGTATTTTTTATTTTCTTGTGATTTTTAATGAGATGTTGTCAAATTCACTAGCCGACCAATTAGCATTATGTGAAGTAACCCACTAGGTTTATATAGTGATATCTTCCTTTTCACATCTCCAATGTGGGATTTAACTAGACTCAAGTATGGAGTCCTTGACACATGTTGAGAATTATGCAGAAATTTGTATTCGAGAAACTATGGGGCAGAATTTCTGGCACAGATCAAGTTTTAGTTTGAGCTGGTACATTAAGTTTATGTGGAAAGGATGTTCCTTTTTGATCTTTGGACTGTTATTTTGTGTATTGGTGCAGTAGTGTATTGCATTTTGCTCATTTCACCTGCATTTCCTCGGTATAAATTTGAAATTTTGAAGTTGAAGTTTGATTCTGGAACCGTGGAAACATGATATCATCTGGGCAATGACCATTTTTAGGCTGATGCTGTGTGTGCAATGTTAGCAAAAGCAATCACACTCACTGTTTTTTGGTGCACTTGAGGTCAGTTTCTCCTCGCTACTTCTGTTGCATGTACCAGCTTTTTCCCACCTGATTGTTGTAAATTCATTTGCTGAATCCAATTATCCCACTGAAATTGTGGTTCCATTGATGTCTGATCTACAGTATTCTTTTTTTTTCTTTCGTAGTGGGGGATTCTTCTTTTTTTTTTTGGGGGGGGGGGGGGGGGGGGGGGGGGGGTGTTTTGGTTTGAATGACGGGGCTTGATATCTTCAAGCTTCTTTTTACTTCAGTTTATGTTCCAATATTTACTATATGTTTCCTATTATTCTTCTTGTAGATAGCTATTCAGTTTAATATATCGAATACAATCAAGTTGAATTGCACTCTCTAAAATTGTAAATCCTCTATGGGTGTAAGCTCTTGAAGTTCAGGTGCCTGCATGGTTATATATAGTTATTACAACTACATGGAAACTAAAGAACACAAGTCAGTTATATATAGTTATTACAACTACATGGAAACTAGAGAACACAAGTCATTCTCTTCAAAACCAAGAAATAACCCTTCACGTGCGAAATTATAGAAGATCTCTTTTAATACCAAAGAATTCCATCGAACACAAGTCAGCTATATATAGTTATTACAACTACATGGAAACTAAAGAACACGAGTCATTCTCTTCTATTGGTGATCTTGGAGCTTGTGACTAAACTTCTTGACTCTCAAATGTTCAAAAAAAAAAAAACCTTCTTGACTCTCGACACTAAGTTATGGGGAAAACTGATTTTTCTTGTAGGTAAAATAAGTTGTGGATTTGAATTTAGGACCTCTTGCTTTTAAGCCCTCAACCTTAGTAGTGTAAGTGTTTTACCACTGCACTAGGGATCATCGGCCTCCAGGAAAAATGATATGTATAGCTTGTGTTGGAAAAATGATACAAGCTAACCTTTAGTTTTACGGGAGAGTTGTATCCAACATTAGAAAAATTGAACGGGTGATCTTTTCTTAATAGGTATATTTATTTTTCGAAAAATAATGTACCGTGCCTATTAAATAACTGGTTGCCGTTACTAGCCGTTTAGGGTCATAAAGATTGTGATCAGAATTAATTGATAATATGGCTGTTGGGATTTATTTTTATAGCCGTTGGGATTTATTACACCCGATTTTAATAATTCTGACCGTTTTTCTACATCATTATATGTGCCCCCTCTCTCCCATGGCCATTAAATATAATTTCAGTCTCTTTCACACAATATATGTCCCTAACCACAAACACCAGCAACTAGATCTCCCCTTTACCCTGTTTTCCTCCACCCCTTCCGATGAACTTGCCGGAGATTCCACCCACTAGCATCGGCACTGGAGCCGGCGGCGCATATGGCGGAGGAAACCCATCGCCGCCGTCAAAAAGGGAGGTGCACCTCCAAGGCCCACGGCCAACCCCACTAAGAGCCAACAAATATTCCCGCAAGATCAAAAAAACCGCCGCCGTATCCCGCCGTTGAGGTCTCATCTCATCCACATTGCATTTTCCCTCTCTATCCAAGTTAAAATTCACAATCCAGAGATTTCGAGCAAAGTTCAAGATGCTCCTACCCGGCAATTAACGAGTGCACATTAAGAGTCGGATCGCGTTAATCCTGGAGGACGGCCGCCGGTTATACTGTATGCACCGAAGCAGCGGCGAAATCGTCTTTTAGGACAATGGCATTTACCATGGCGCGATATCATCGTTTTGCAAGATCTTTCTAATTACTTTCTCTTTCGGCATTCTAATCGATTTCTCCACTTTTTGGTATTATTTATTTGATTGCTGGGTTCTGGTAATTTTTGCTATTTTTCGCTAATTTCTTTCACTGAATTTTATTGCATATTTTTAATATAGGTTTTCTGTTTCACTAGTATTTCATGTTGTTATTACGTACAAATAGTTCACTGCGTATTCTACTACAACTTACTGGAACTTTGCTGCTGAAAATTGCTAGTTTATTACCGTTTATTCTAACAGCTTGTACTTATCTGTGTTTGTGATTACTACTTTGCCTGAGAGGGAAGAAGTGTTTTGTGTGTAGTCTGCATTGTCTCAGTCAAAGCCTGTCTACTCTTCCATTTTTACACTGACACATTGAACTTCTTCCTAGTCTAAAGAAGCAACATCCCATGAGGCTCAGGCAATGAACCCTCCTGTCTTATGTCTTCCACTCTAATTGACCTTTCGTGCTACCACTATCCCTTGAGAAGGTAGAGAGCAATGCCAAACCCAACAGACCACTACTACATCTTTCAATGGCCTGTACATTGCAGGTTACTAGCATGACAAGTGAAACGTGGCATGGTCCAGAAAGTGCACAAAATCTAGCATATTATCTCCTGCGACACATTCTTTTCTCTTTAATAGCTATATTATGTATTTGACACTAATCATTTTCAGGCTTTAAGAGAGCCTAAAAGCTTGGCAACTGCTTTAACAATGAGTACCCTTACTCCTCATGATACAACTGTTTCTGTTGCTGATGGTGATCCTGGAGGTATCATCGAGACATTATCAAGTAATAATGATTCACCAAACGGAGACCGAATGCAAGAAATTGCATGTGTTCGGGAGGTTCTGATACGACTGGAACTGGATTTAGCCTGTTCTTCAGAGAAGCTGGTTAACTTGCACATACTTATGATGCATGTGGCAACCAGAGATAGTGACTTTGAAGCATTTGCTTTAGAAAAAAAGCATGTATCAGTTGAATCTACTGAGAAAGCACTGGAGTTTGATATTATGTCTGGAATATTTGATTCGGAGGTGAAAGAACTAGATATCTTTATGAGTGCTCTTCAAGCAGAGATTACCAATGCCCGTGAAACATCGTCTTCGTACAAACATTTGGGAGAAGCTTTAGTGTTGATGGAAGAATCACTGAAGCAATCACAGGATCAAGTCTCAGAGATGAGAATGCAGTCTGTCAACTTCCAGAGGATATTATCTACTTTCAGCAGGGAAGAACATTGTGAGTGGTAGACTGTTCTCTTTTTACTTTTCCCCCCCTTCTTTGTTTTACGTTATTCTCTGCTGTGATTTGAAGCATTTCTTTGACAAGCACGTTTGTATGTTGTGGTGGAGTGGATCAAATTTAATTGTGGGTTTATTCATATTAAAAAATAATAATAAATAAATAAAATTTCTTTTAATATATTAGAAAAATATGCATAAATAGAGAGAGTATCGGGAGCTGCACTGTTTGGTTGGGAAATAAAAAAGAATAGGGTTAAGTTATTAGGTAACTCATTCAAAAGCTAAAATTTTAAAAAGAGACAAATCATTTTCAAAACATGATTTATTGGGGATTAAACCCTCAACCTATGATACATAATAAGGCGCCTTAACCGTTGGAGCAATGCACAAATTATAATATGGGTCATCTTTTATTATATGTATCTATTTTCTATATTTTTTTATCCTAATGCTGCAGGACATTGCGATAAATCTGCATGGTCCACACACCCCCGCCCCACAACATACCTCTGCTACTGTTAAGATGATGTGCAAGTTTGTTGAACTTCTGCCTCTGGAGCTCCCTGATTTCTACTATGCCAGCCTTACAGGAAACACTTTTAATCGTCTAGTATAAGCTTGTGAATGGATTATTCATCCTTGGTTTTTGTTTGTTTGAATTCTAAATAAAATTGGTTTAGCCCATTTGAGGCCTCTAGTCATTTCTTTGGCTTCTTCTGTCACTTTGTACAACTTTAGTGACCAATGAGGAAGTCGTGTAGGAACTAACTTTGATAGAAACTAGAAAGGGAATCAAAATATCAGATTTTTTATGTTGTCTCTTATTTAATTGGTTTGGACCGCAGATGACGACAGGGACACACATATGGATGAGAATGGGGATTTCTTGAGCTTGAATCCAATGATCAATATGCAAACTTCCGAACACCAGAGGCATATTCTAAGAATGCTAGAGAAATCTTTAGCTAGAGAGCTTGATCTGGAGAAAAGATTATCAGAATCAACACTAGTTGTTGAAGAGCTGAAGCACAGGCTTCGTTCTTCAGAGCATGAAATCTTGTCAACCAAAGAGGAAACGGCAGCAGTCTATCGGAGCTTATTGGAGGCTGATAATGCTTCAGTTGTGCTGATGGGAATTTCGAAGGAATTAACAGGCCAACTCCAAGTGTGCCAGCTACATCTGAACAGCTCAGCCCGGCGAGAATCTGAATTGATCTCTAAGCTTCAAGATTACATGCAAACCGTTGAAGTGATGGAAGCAAAAGAAGCAAGTTTACAGGAACTTGCAAAAAAGTACAGTTCAGAGGCCTTCACTTTAAAGGAAAAGGTCACTTCACTTGAAAAACAGCCAGAAGAATCCGAGTCTAAGCTGCAGAATGGAGTTGCTTCTTTAGGTGAGAATCACGAACAACGTGAATTGCATATAAAGGACTTGGAAGAGAAGATCACAGTAGCAGAAGCCAGAGCAGAGGGAGCGGAAGCCAAGTGCAAGTTTCTTGAAGAAACTACTATGAAACTTAATGAAGAATTGGGTCTTCTGAAAAGTAGTGGATGTTCTCCCGAGAGGGTCGAATCACTTGAAAGGAAGCTAAGGGAGGCTGATATTCAGCTACAGCAGGCAATAGCTTCTGTGGAAGCAAGTCAAGAGAAGCAGACCCTGTTGTATTGTGCTATCAGTGACATGGAGAATGTGATACAGGATCTGAAAAGGAAGGTTTCAAAAGCTGAATGCAGAGCTGACGATGCTGAAGAGAAACTCATAATACTATCTGAATCAAACGGGGAGCTTAATGAAGAACTGAATTTTTTGAGGGGTAAGCTGGAGTGTGTGGAGGCATCTATGCATCAAGCAGAGGAAGCAAAGATGGCTACTGCAAAGGATATCGCTCGACAGACAAAACTGATAACAGAGTTGTTGGTGCAGCTGGCTGTTGAAAGAGAACGCCTCCGCAAACAGGTTTCCTGTCATTTTATTTCGTTATTTTGGATTGTGTACAAGTGTTGAAAGCTTTTTTTCTGGCTGATGCGTTGCTCTTATGATATTATTATTCATATTTTGCTGGTCCAGGAAGTTATTCAAAAAGATTAGTGCGACCTTAGTCGAATTTAATGATATACACACATCATTTTCATCCAGCAGTACTTCTGTTTGATATCTTTGTTGATTATAAACTATTATGCCCGTGTGTGGTGCTCGGGCTGAAACTGTTGCATGATATAGTCTAATCAGTGGTTTATATCCTTGTGCTTCTTATGTCTATGTTGCACCAGCATTCAGATGTATGTGCCCATGTTTATATATTTATATAGTGAACACTCGACTCATCATCCTCATCATTGTCCCCTAAATTTCTCCCTATCTTGTACGCAGATATCTTCCCTAATGAAGGAAAACAAGGTACTTGTGGAGAAGTTGCAACAGGAAAACAAAGATCCATCTTTGACGGTGAACTGTGGTGACACAGAAAAGGAAAAGCAATCTGTTTCTCCCAATTGTGACGTGGCAACTGATACTGGAAATGGAGATGAAACACCAGAAGTATCCGATACCGGAAAGGTATGTGCTTCATATGCTATGTTTAGTTTTCAGAATGCAAATCTTAGAATGGTAGATAAGGTGTTAGATAAGGTATGTGCTTCTATACTTATACCGTTATGCTTTTATACTCGTAGGCTTTTATGATTCTTATGATTCTCAGGTTGGGGGTCCTTGGACATAGCCTTCCTTTAGGTAGCACCTGAAGGAGTAAGGCTGCGTACATCCCACCCCCTAGACCCTGCATATGCGGGAGCCCTTGAGACACTGGGATTGTTGTTATAATTTTGGTTAACTTGCCATCAAAAGCTAACCATAATGGGGAAAACGCAGAAGAAGATTTTGCACTTAAAAGTTGAATAGTTTTGATTGTGTTACTGCAGTGGGAAGAGGCACAGAGAGATGTAAAGGAAGAGAAGGCTGATTCAGATCCTGCACATGAGAAATCAAACCTTGACATTGTCAGGACAATCGACGCGGGAAGGCTCAGTGTGAAGCATGCAGTTTCAGCAATTATCATAGCAGTAATAGCAGTGCTGGCTGTCTGCGTCCTTTGGCCGAAGAACTGCCCATTCTGATGATTTTTCTCCAGCATTTTACTGCATCACTTCGAATTTCGCCAATATTGAAGCAAGTGATGCTGCTATGAATACCTGTCACAGTTTGATCAGAGAAAATTTTGTGTTCTACGCACTCGTTGTCACTTAGTATACATATATATGATGATGTAGGATTGATTGCACAACAATGATAATTTAGGGATGTGCTTGGTATCATTTGTTTTTGGTTTTTTTAGAAATAAAATCAATATTTTAAAAACAAATTTTCTGGTTTTGGTTATCTTGTTTCAAGTTGGTTCCTAGTTTGAGGGAAAACTGGAAATAAAAAACCAAAAATCAGAAAAAGTTATTTTCAAAACCTAGATTTTAGCTTTTTGAAAACTAAAAACTGCAAACAAAAAATGATACTGAACTAACCCTAAGCATTTTCTTGTAGTAGGCAGTATCAGCTATTTGTGAAAATACCGCTGCCAATTTTTGACCCATAGTATACATAGACAGCAAAATTCATGGGTTTTTTTTTTTATGAAGCTCCAACTTATGTTATATAAATTCTCTCTTTAAATTATCGTCATATTATTACAGGATTCATCTATTTAAGAAGCCTTTTTGCTTGTTCAACTAAGTTCTCCATGGCTCTAATCAGTATTGAAGCAGAACTACATGATCAATGATAAATGCCAAAATCTCTCAGCACAAATGTGTCCACTGATTGATCCCAAAAAAAAAAATAGAGTATCTATTGATTTCTAAATGGGAGTTGTTATTATCAAGATAAAAAATGTTATTGCCAGAGCAATTATGTGACTTATAAATAGTGAGCTACCAAATTACCTTAAAAACTATGATTTTGCTCTGATAATAACAATTTGCCTTGACAATAACATTACCCTTCTGAATATGGTTTACAAAAATAGATTTCTGCACAAGTAACACTTTTCCTATTGAAGTAGCTGCTCTGAGAACTAACCAAAATATGTGCTCTTGTTAGCTGCTCCATTAATTATTGAATGATCTTGGCATGCAATCTCACTCTAAAACAATGCGCCAAGGGAGAAACATTCAGAATAGACTTCTGCATCTAATAATGGTTCTGATAAGTGTTCTTCAACCTGTAGTGACCTTCGACATTGTTATCCCAAATGACCAAATGGGTAGGAGGCTCATCGGTCTTGACCCATCCTTTTTTTAGATTTTGCCCCAATATGGACTTTCAGATTTATGTCCGTCAAATGATGAAGTTGTAGTAGCAGGATGTTATTTTTCTATATTGGTAAGGAGGGCACAAAATTTTTTTTAAACAAAAACACTAGCAGTTAAGAATGGGAGAGATAAACTTTGGATCTAAAACCTTTGGCCTAGGGGCTTGAGAGTTTAACCATTTCACCAACTCTTAACAATTCCACAGTAGGAAGATATAAACATGAAACCTTAACTCGGCTCCTCAAGCAAGCATTTGTTTTCACGACCCCACCACTTTGCATACTTCAATCTCCCTGTACAGTTCGAATCTTTTACCTGCAATTTGCTTCCAAATCTTAATTCACATTAAACCCATAAATATTGCTGAATTTGCCAATGCAATCTCGTTTACCTTTCAGCCAAATCATCCATCAGTTTCATTGTTTCATTATCTAAATCAGAAGATAAAGCCAACACTATGTTATGCCATCTTTTTCAAAATTACGTGCGAGATTTTCGTTATTAACATGTTTATCTTCCAACTTCATCTCAGTGTAAAGTAAAGTAAGTTCCTCATATATCTCATCACATCTTGGATGAGCCTTTTCGTTGGCGAGAAAAGTGTGCATGTCGGCCATCACCTCGATCCAGCTGCAACCCGGTTCCTTTTTTATCTTGTTTTCCCTCATAATCTTCCTTAGCATTGAGACCTTATTCCACATCCCTGCGTTAGCATAAATATTTGCTAGCAGAATATAGACTGAGGAATCTTGCGGATCCAACTGCAGAATTGAAGAGGCAGCTCTTTCTGCCACCTCCACATTCCCGTAGATCTTACAAATACTTAGCAAAGTTCTCCAAATAATATCATCAGCTTCGAATGGCATCTCATCGATAAGTTCCATCGCCTTATCTACCTGACCTGATCTTCCGAGGATATCAACCATACATGAATAATGCTCGAGTTGAGGTTCTAAGCCATGGAGGCGCATTGACTCAAAGTAATTCAACCCTTTCTCAACGAGCCCCATGTGTCCACAAGCTCGAAGGACTGCCACAAAAGTTGCGTGATTCTGGTTCACATTCTCCATTTTCATATTCTCAAAAACTTCAAGGGCTTCTTCTGCAAAACCATGATAAGCATAGCCACAAATCATGGCATTCCAAGTCACAAAGTCCCGTTTTGGTGCCTTTTCGAACATTAGCCTGGAATCTTGCATGTTACCGCATTTTGAGTACATATCGACAAGCGTGCTCACAATGTACACATCTGATTGCAGCTCATGCTTAATGATTTGAGCATGAATCTGCTTACCTAATCCAACAGTGGCTAGATTAGCACAAGCGTCAAGAATTGTTGCGTATGTAAAATTATCAGGTTCTACACACATTTCTAACATCAGTGAAAAGAATTTCTGAGCTTCCTCGTTTTGTTGTTGCAATAAATATCCTGAAATAATCGCGTTCCAAGAAACCATGTTGTGTTCTTCTATTCTTTCGTGGACCTTCTTAGCGTCATCCATAATCCCACACTTAGAGTACATATCTACCAGAGCACTTCCTACAAATGACTGAAATCCCATACCCGATTTGATTATCCTGCCATGGATCTCTAGACCGCATCCTGGAGCTTGCGTACTAGCAGAAGCTTTTAAAACACTGCCATATGTGAACTCATCGGGTTCCATCCCCGAGCTAAGCATCGAAACAAACATGCTTAAAGTTTCTTTTTCATTCCTGTTCTGCTCGTAAGCTGCAATAATCGCATTCCAAGACACAGCATCTCTTCTGGGCATCTCATCAAAAATGAAACGAGCTTCCGCCACAGCTCCACATTTCCCATACATGTCCAAAACTGCGTTGAACACACAAATATTGGTCCCATAATTAGTCTTTATTGACAAACCGTGTAGTTGATATCCTGATAGTAGATTTTTGATCACTGCAGAAGCAGTAAAAGCAGCAGATAAACTTACTTCATCAAACCCAAGTCCAGTTCTCCATAGACGTTGGAAAAGGCGCAACGCTGCATAACCGTGGTCACTTTGCACGTGCCCAACTATGATTGCGTTATAAGACTGTATACTACGATTGGGCATCAAATTGAATACCTTTTGAGAATCCATCAACCTCTGACATTTTGCATACATATCCAGTGTAGCGGTCGCTACTATGACATCCGAACCAAAGTCAGTCTTCAAAGAATGCGCATGCAATTGAGAGCCTAATCTCAATGCAGATAATCCCGCACATGACCTAAAAACACTAGCATAAGTAGACTGACTTACTCCGATTCTTTGTCTTTGCATCTCCTTGAACAATTCTAGACCATCCAAAAACCGATCATTTTGAACATAACCAGCAATAACAGCACTCCAACATACCCAATTCTTCTCTGGCATTTCATGAAAGAACCTCAGTGAGTCATCTAAATTCTTACATTTAGCATACATATCAACAAATGCGCTTCCTGATACCATGTCTTCGGCCAAGCCCATTTTAACAGCAACCCCATGAATCTGTACCCCCAAAACGTAATTCTCCAAGGAAGAGCACGACTTCAGCAACACAGATAATGTTGTATGATCAAACATTACACCCATTTTCACCATTTCTACGAATAAATCAATTGACCTCTGATACTTCCCATTATGCAAATACCCAGAAATCAACGAATTCCATGAAACAACATCTCTTTCAGGCATCAAATCGAAAACCCATTGCGCAACTTCCATGTCCCCAATCTCAGTATACCCAAAAATTATAGTATTCCAAGAAACCGTATCTCTTTCAGGCATTTTGTCGAACATCTTTCGTGCATAGCCCAGATTCGAGCATTTCACATACAACCGCATCAAACAATTCGTAACAAAAATCGTGGGATTGAACCCAGATACAATCATCTGCGCATGGGCTTGTTTTCCGGATTCCATAGCTTTTTGTTGGGCGCATTCTTGAAAAATGTGGGAAAACGTTTTCCTTTTTGTGGGAGTAATTAGCGGCGATTCGCGAGCAGCGGCGTGCAGTGATCGCAGTGGGTGTTGCCGGAGAAGAAATTTGAATTGGGTTGTGCTAATGAGAGGAAATACCGGCGCCATGAATTATATCGAAGCTCATGCTTTGGCGGGCGTTTTTTTGACCGTTACGTCCCGCTGTTCACTATTTGAAATTTTGAATTGATTTAATAGAATTTGTACACTTTTCTGGTCCATAAAGTACCTAGATGACGTCGTTTCGTTTCCAAAATAAAGACTTGTAAACGAATTTAAATCATAGTCATTTTCTATGGTGGAGTAGAAAGGTCGGGTTGTACATCGGTTCAATATCACATCAAATATTGAACTATTTCAAACTAAAAGATTATGAATTGGACCGAAGTAAACTTGATTAGTGTAATATAAAATTAATTAGGAATCTAATTGGATCAGTTAGACTAATTTATACCAGTTTTTCAACTAGCAAACATAGTCGCAAGTTTTTAAAAAGAAATTAAATAATAAAAATAACATAATATTTATAATTTAAATAATATATGAATAATTATACAATAAAAAACTAACTTTTTAAAATTTAATATTATACATAATTATATGTCAAAATTATGCACTTAAATATATTTGATGTAAAATTAGTATAGATTGGTATTCGTTCTGTTCTTCGAGTTTTCCGATCTTGGACTATACTAGACTGAAGACCACATAGGTCTATACACTAGGATCAAAGATCGAATGGATATATAGTCAACCCCAATTAACTAATTTTGATCAATTTTCAGCAACGATTGATCAACTTCTTATTATCCATTTAGAAGATATTCAAAACTGGTACTCTTTTTTATAAGGTGAATGGGTTGGATGATTTGAACTTATAACTTTTTATGCTAGTGCCTTAACTATGATTCAAATGCTTATAGTGATTATATATTATATATTCTAATTAGAGGTTCCCTCTTTCAAAAGCATCTACTCTTCTATGCTTAAATTTTTAATGTAAAATAAGATCAACTCTCTTCTGGTAATTTGAATGTACAAAAATTATCATGTAGACAAACTCTATCTTTCAATTATGTTAAAATATAATTTATCAGTTATAACATCTAAATATAATTATTTAAAATTCAATTGCACAATGTACATCACATAGAAAAATTCCATTTAAATACTAATGCATTCTTGGGTAAATATTTAAATAACTATCTTACCTTGGTACTTGGTTAATCAAAATAAATAAATAAAACCATATTTTTTTTACTGACTTGATAGATCACAACTATGTTGGTTTGGTTAACCAAATTGAAAATTTAGAATCATTAAACATATTTTTATTTGATATTTGAAATTTTAGTTTTGTGTAAGTTAGTTACAAACCTTTTCGAATACTCGTGAATAGATTATCAAAATTTTATAATATGAACGAAATAGTATGATACATAAACAAGAGTTTTTCTTATTGTATATATACTAAATAAGAATTTTCTCATATGATACAATGCACGATGTGTAATTAAAATTTAAATAATTATATTTATATGTTATAATTGATAAATTATATTATTAACATAAATAAAAAAAAATATAGTTTGCCCATGTAATAACTTGTATACATTAAAATTAAGAGAAAAAAATTAATCTTATCATAAATTAAATCTCTTATATAAATATAGATCTAGATAAGGGTAGATGTACGAAAACAACAAAAGATAAGGGTAGATGTTTAAAGGAGGAAACTTAAAAATTCAAGGGAGGAGGTAAAATAATAAGTATAGATAATATAATAGCATCATATTAAAAGAATATAAACTAGTAAAATTTTAATTTAGTGATAAATAATCAATTATTCATATCACCAACTCTATATATTTAAATAATCTCTAACATATAATAATTATCAATTTATTTAGTAAATTTAAAATTTTTGAAAGATAACTTAACTTTAACTGATAATTCATAAGTTTTATATTATTTATCTACGTTAAATTTTGTTATCTAGTCTTATATATTAAAAAAATTGTTAAATGCTATGTATAAATAATAAATAATTAATAATTTTCTTAAAAAAATTGTTAAATGCTAACGTATAAATTATTTTCTTGGAGAAATCCTAACCAAAAACCCTAAACTCTTTCTCTCTCTCTCTCTCTCTCCAACAATCGGGCAGTCCTCAAAGAACTCGCTTTTCTCCCAACTCGATCATAATTCTAATTCCAATGCGAAACTTTCTGAATACAATTATGCAATGGAAGAAGGAGAAGAACATTCAAGCTCCAATTTGATCGATTCTGGTCCATGTATGAGCTTGATTCAATCCTGCGACGATTCGAAAGATCGGAACGATTCAGATTGTAGAATTTCGGATGAAATTGAGGAGAACTGTGGATCAAAGGAGTCAAATTTCGAATTAAGGTTAGAAGGTGAGGGTGAATTTAATCGACAGAATTCGATTGCTATGTTACCTCAATTACCTGAATCCCAATGTGTTAACAATGAAGAGCATCACTCTCATAATAACAACAATCGTAATATCGTATCTGAAGGAGAGATTCAGAGCTGTGAATCGGTCTATGAAGATGAGTGTTCTAATGAGATTACTGGATTAGATGCAATTAGGGAAGTTAATTGTCCTTTTCGTGATGCAAATGATGAGAGATTTACGGAATCATCTAGTATTGTCATTGATAGTGAGGGGAACCTAAGTGAATGCAGACAACTTTTGCAACGAATTGCGAATATTATGGAGGATGTTCAACAACTTTTGATTCCTTATCAAGGCAGCTCCAATCACTTAAAAACAGATTGAGGGATTTACACAATATACTTCCTTATAATTTTGAGATCGGTCAACTTGAAGAGCGTTGGGATTTGGTGCTAGGGCACAGCCCTCCAGCTGCCAAATCGATCATTGAGAACCTTCCAGTGATGAAATTATCCCAGGAGATTTTGAAAGAAGGCGAAGTTTTATGCACAATTTGAAGCGAGGAAGTATCCGGGGAGGAAACTGTTAGGGTGCTTCCTTGTTGCCATTACTACGTGGAGATTGTATTGAGCCATGGTTGAGGATCCGGAATACTTGCCCGGTTTGTAGGCACGAGCTTCCCACTGATGATCCCGAGTACGAAGGCAGGAAGAAGGAGAGAGAGGAGCAGAATCATAGTGGGCATTCTCGAGAATCGGAGGTTAGATAACGATAACTTATTATCGTTTATTTCTTTGAATTGGTGGGTTTTTGTGTTGATTATTATTTATGTTTTTGGCTAACAAAGTTTGCTGCTTACATTGAAGAATTGAAACTTTCAAATAGTATAGATTATAAGTTAACAAAATGTGTATAGAAGATGAGTATTATTAAAATGCTTACTTGGATTCATTTTTATTCATTTGTCTTTGTTGTTTCATTGTGGTTACTCGGGAGCATATTATAATACAATGATTCCTATAAACAAACAATGTTATGGAGCGTAAATGAGCAGAGTCAAACTCCAAACTCGAGTCTCATGGTTTGCCTTGCTGTCCTTTTACTCGGTTCAAACCCGGATCTGTTGAATTTGAACTTGGCTTGGCAAGGTTCAACCCAAGTTTGGCTTTTTAAGACAAGTTTAGGCTTGAACTTCGCTCATTAAGCTTGGCTCATTCAGATACACGTAAACTCATAATTTCGCTTTGGGCGATTGGTTCATTTAGGTTTAGACCTTCAAAACTAGTTTATATCAACAAGCGTGGTAACTTGATTTGAGCTTGAAATGAGTCAGTCCTTTTGAGTTGAATAACAAGCGTCACACGAACCCCTATTACCAATAAAAGTAAAAATTCTCTTGAAATTTTATATTTTCTGCTCATGTGGGCCGGGTTGGAGATCCAAATTTATCAAAGTTTATGTGGGCTTCAGTCCAAATCCTAAGCAAGAGGCCCATATAGTTCCCAGCCCATAGGCATCCAAACTGGGCCGGCCTGAACTTTGAATGAATTGGGCTTTTTTGTCTTCTTGAGCCCAAGTCCCTCAAAAGTTTAGCCTTTCCATTAAGATTCTCTAGACTTTGAGCTCTTTATTGAACTAATTTGAAAAAAAGGATATAAACTTCTAGGTTTGGTACAGTGGTAACTATTTTATTCGGTACAATAATATCTAGGGTAAGTAATTTAAAAATAAAAATAGATTAATGCACTTGAGCAATTATAAATCTTTGATGATCAATTATCTCTGTTTCACTATCTAAGAAAACACGACATATATTGTTACGCCAGTATGGGAAAAAATCTGCATATTTTACTTAAAATGTGTCAAAATGATCAATCATGGAGGATTTATTGCATGAGAAAGGGGACATGGTGATGATCTTAAAAGATTCCTCTCTTTTTTTCCCCCTCTACTTTTCAAGAATGTATTTCATATAACAATTTTTTTTTTATTTTGTTATTTGGGGAAAAAGGGGGGCTGAAAAAGAAGAGAAAAAGAGACAAAAAAGAGGAGCAATTTTCGCCGACATGTGTATCTGCCCATGGCATATCAATGTTTGGGCAAACATAGGTTGTTGCCTCATCAAAATGGCACCTTTTTTTTTTTTTTTAATTTATTTGTTTTCTTTTTAGGAGGAAATACAAGTTACAAATGAAAATAGCGATAGTACTATAATAGTAGGGTAGAGGAAACCTAGTTTGTTTCAGTAGATATGGAGATCCCAAAAGATGGGGATGAAAATGCAAGCAGAAAATCTACAAATAAAGTTGTTATTGTCAAGACAAAAATTATTATTGATGGAGCAATGAAACGACTTCCAAAACATGAGAGCCACAAAAATCTCTTGTAAATGACGATCTTGCTTTAACAATAATAATTTCGTCATATGACAATAACATTATCCTACGGTTAATTGCATTATAAATGTTTCTTTTCTAATTAACACATTACATATGTTGATTAGTTGGTTGAAATTTGCACTGCTTAGATTTCTGGTTAAGTACTAGCCCTTATTTCAATCCTCCTTGGGTAAGCTTTGCTTGCAGCAGAGTTATTTACTCTGTTTGTCTCTAATGTTTGTATATTTGTTTAAATTAATCTTTCGTATTTTCTTTTGTTCAATTAGTCCCCATCTTGTCATCTGTTCAAAATGGTTCCCGTTTTCTTATTTGTTCAAAATAGTTCGTGTCTTTTCTTTTGGTCAAAATACTCTCTTATGTTCTATTTATGACAAAATTAGTCCCTCATCTAATTCCCAAAATTAGGTAAAATTAAAAAGACGAATAATCATCTACATTAAAAGGCCAAAACAAAAAAGAAAAGATAAAGCTCCTCTCTTTTTTGACATTTAAGAATGAGTGTCCAATCTAAATTCCTTCATATTCTTTGGAATTAAAATGCTATGAAGCCAAAATACATTTGTTTACTCCTTCTGTTTAAAATAGTCCCTGATCTTTATAATTTATTCAAATTAGTCTTTCATATTTTTTGGCAAAGTTGATCTCTTATCTTTTTAATTTTTACCTAATTTTAGTTACTAGATGAGAGACTGATTTTGTCACAAAATAAAATATTACATACTATTTGAAACGAAAGAAAGATGAAAGACCAATTTAAATAAAATCCAAATATTAGGGATTATTTTCAACAAAAAAAAAAAAAAAAGAAGCTAATTTGAACAAATTTACAAGCATTAAAAATGAACAGAATAAATAATCCGACCAAATATAATGTGACCATACTAACCATAGAATTAATTGAGTTAGGCCAAGGAAGTTGACAAACTATGTAACCAAATTTTGATTAAGACTCTTCACTAATATGGATTAGTGGCTGTCGCGGCAACACGTTTAATCCTTTAACTTATTTAATGGTGTTGATTATTATGATATAATTATTAAGCTGCCTATGTAAGCTCAAGTAATTAGTATTACCACAAGCAGTGACAGAGACAAGTACAATGACATTAACAATTAATTAAATGTTGCTAATCAAAGATTAAAACATTCAAGATTATGTTTCATTAACCTACTTTTTTTATTGGTTCGTGAATCGAGGATGATTCCAGAGCTAAAATTATTATTTTTTGGGTAATGTTATTGTCGGAAAAAAGTTATTATCGTCAGAGCAAGATCGTAATTTTCAAGGTAATTTTGTGACTTTGATTATTTGTAATTCACATCATTGCCATGACAATAACAACTACTCAACATTTATTTCTCTAATAATCAATAAAAATTATATATTAGTAAGACTTGGTTTATTAACTTTTTTTACCCACAAACTTTGTGAAATAATAAGGAACATACCCAATGCCTCAAGGGCTCCCGCCTACGTAGGGTCTATGGGGCGGATGTACGCAGCCTTCTCCCTTCAGGATGTTAACCTAAAGAGAGGCTATTTCTCAGTACCCCCAACCTGAGGGTGAGGACTTCCCAAGAGGTGACTCATCCTGGTACTACTCTCGCCCAAGGACGCTTAACTTCGGCATTGTCATGGGATCCGGTAACGGCGTTTTAGTGCCCTCTTTGGTCTTTGTACTTTGTGAAATAATATTGAATCCAAAAGTTTTATATATTTTAGGGTTATTAATACCAAAGGTCTTTGTACTTTATCCATTGTGTCAATTTAGTACTTTTCATTGGGTCAATTGAGTCCCTGTATAATTGCAATTGTGTCAATGTGGTCCTTGGAACAAAATTTATGTTAAGTTACTAATGAAAGTTTTAATAATTTGGTCACAGATTAGGTTAAATTGAGTCAACGAATGGATTTATAGTTGGTTACTTGCATCTAACGTGATTGTGCCGTTAAAAATTATGTCAATAATTTAATTTAAATTTGATCAAGGGACTAAATTAACACAATTAAAAGTACAAGGACTAAATTAACACAATGAGCAAAGTACATGGACCTTTCGCATTAATAACCCTATATTTTAATAAAATAGTCCAAATAATAGTGTAAATTAGTGCGAAATTGGTTGTTATTTGTTGCTAAGCACACCATCCCTTTACTGTTTCCCTCATCCTATACACGATTAATGACAAAAGAGGTATTTTTACACCTTTACACGAAATATTTTATTAAAGACGTATAACTTTTTAACCTAAGAGGGTACAAACATGCAAGCATCGGATCTCATTAGAACTCCGAATTTAAGCGTGCTTGGGCGAAAGTAGTACCAAGATGGGTGACCTCCTGGAAAGTCCTTGTGTTGCACCCTTCAGGTTGGAGGTTCTAGAAAACAGCCTACCCTGAAGGAGGAAGGCTACGTACATCCACCCCCAGACCCTACTTAGGCAGGAGCCATTGGTGCATTGAGAATGTTGCTTTTGCTTCTTTTTTTTAAAATAAAACTTTTAAATTAAAACATAATATTTAGTAAATTAGTGGACTAAAATATTATTAAATGAAGAGTAATTCAGAAAATAAATACAAAAAAAAAGAGACAAAATGATGAGAAATGGAGAGGGAAAAGAAAAGGAGCTTGATTATTATCCGCAAATGAAAGTGGATCATTGCGCCAGTTCAAAGTACATAAGTGCACGGAATTTGCTCATTATAAACTTTCTTTTTACTCTTTTTTTTTTTCACTAATCTTTATTTTCATTGGATATATATGCTTTTTCACCCCGCAATTAATAAAATAATAAAAAATATTGTTCGTGTGCATGATGTAAAATAAACTCACTAAATAAATGACTATTAATTGGTCTTGTAAAGATAAGGTTTTGTTTTAATTTATAATTGATTAGATATAACCTTAAAGTATAATAAGGTACAATATTATGAGGCTTAGGTTTGATCCACAAAACTGACATGTAAAATTAAATTATATTTTATTTTAAAACTAATTGCTATTAAATTAAGTAATCTATTATATTTATACAACAACAACAGATCCAGAGCTGCATGTACGCAGCCTTACCCTTTCAAGGTGTAACTCCGTCGAGAGGCTGTTTCCAAGAACTCCTAGCCTTATAGGGTTGGCAACACGAAGACTTCCTAAAAGGTCACCCATCCTGGTACTACCCTCGCCTAGGCACGCTTAACTTTGGAGTTCTAATGAGATCCGGTGCCTTAGTGTCTTGTAAATGAATCCAAGCACGCTTAACCTTATATGTTGATTTATTTTGAATAAATTGTAGAAAATTCTACGTTTTTTACTTTAAAAATAGAAAATTATTAAGTGGATTGTTCCCACCAATCTCAAAAGATTTGTTAATGCTAGAAAAGAAATTCAAGATCATATAATGGATAATGGATAATGGACAAGGAAAAGGTGGTGGTGGGTTTGTTCATTGTCAAACTTATTTTAATATTAATAAAAAGAAATAATAACTATATTTTATAATAATAACTAGGCTTTTATTATTTTCAAAAATAAAACTTTTTGTTTTTAGGGTGGAAAATTTATAATAAATACTAATTCAAAGTCTATTTAATCAATTTTTTTTAAAAAGTGTTAGTTTTTTGAGAAAAAGTATTTTTTTCATAAACTAAGGCTATTTAACTTACAAAAATATGTGTTTTTTCTGCTTTTAAAATAAGCAGTCAAATAGTACTTTTCCTCTAAAATAAAGATATAAAATTTTCAAAAAAAAAATACCTTTAATAAAAATAATTTTTACGAAAATACTTTAACAAACTGTATGTGTTATAGTTTATAATCGATTCAAAGTAATCAACCAACTTGACCAATCAATTAACTATAAAACAATAGTATATTTGTATATAACTTAGTAAAACCCTTACAATAGTATAGGATTTACAAGTTTAGGTATAATATAAGGAAGATAGGACGGAAGAGAGATAGACCAAATAGAAAGAAGAGGGAGAGACCGAGAAAGAGAGGGAGAGCGAGATCCAAATTTATTCACTCTCCTCTTCACTAAGATCCCTTCAGAATTATAATTAAGTATTTAACCTATTTATTAATATTTAAATTATCCCTTACTTTGCCCATCTAAATTCTTTATTTAATCATGTACACAAAAGAACATGGAAAAGGAACAAGAAAAATTAAAAAAAGGAAAAAAAGAAAAACCTAAAGATTTATAATACAATCTCATACGTCAAATAAATAATAATCAAACCCTAGTGATTTGATCTACATGACAAAACTATCGGGGGGTGAAAAAAAAAAAAAAAAAATTTACAATGATTCAATTTGAGAGATGATGGATCCTATTGAACCAAATCAAGTGTGATTTCGACCCTTAAATAAAATATATTTATAAAAAAAAATATACATATATATATATATATTACCCAAGTGGGGTGCACCTTCCTAATTTTTGTACAATCTTGGTCCCCCCCTCCTCTCTGTTTCTGGGCCCGTTCGGTTATATTTTAGCACTTGATATTTGTAAAAGTAATAAAAAAGTTTCAGTCTTTTTTATTTTTTTTTTGTACTTTAGATGTCTTTTATCTTAATAAATAAGATTCTTTCTGATGTGATAACATCATATTTTAAGAAAAAAGTTGCATTAGCAGGTCATTTAAGATATCCACTATAATATGGTGACCATAATACCCCTCTTGGCCCTAGTTTGTTTTTTTCAAAAAGAAAAACCTTCGTTTTCAACGGCTAATACTCCTTCACTTTAGTGTGTATTTAAAGTAACCTATTTCGTCAAGATTGGTGTTTTTGTCAATATACTGTAGTAGGTATTCATCATAGTGATCTATCATGTCAGCTTTCTCCCCGAAATATGACATTCTCATGCCAGAGAGAATTTTGTTTAATAACATTTTGGTAATAAAATATAAATAATTCAATAATTTTTCTTACAAATACTCATAAGCAACTGTTAAACTATACATAAAAATAAATTATTAATTACATTTCTTTTTCAAAAATAAGTGTTTACGAAACTTTCAAAAAACCGAGCTATCGAAATAATACTAATAGTTAGGCAATCCAAAGTCAAATATAAGATTTTAGATTCAAAATTTATATATCTCTTTTTTAAAATAGATTTTTTATAGTAAAAAAAAAAAAGGAAGCACTGAATATATTTCTTTTTATTATTATAAAAAATCTATTTAAAAAAATAAAAGAGTAGAGTGACCCGAATAATATTAATAATAAAAAAAAGAAGTCTATCAGTTGAGGTGACAAGTCCCGCAATCAGGTGACAAGGTGGTGTACTCGACATCCACGCGCGCTTTTTAGCAGGTCCCACTATCTTCTGCTATCTTGCGCCTCCCACCTCCCCCATTTAAGATTTTTGTTGTACGTTCTTACTGATTGCAAGGATTCATTTATCAGACACCAATATAACGGATCTCATTAGAACGCTGAAGTTAAACGTGTTTGGATAAGAGTAATACTAGGATGAGTAACCTTCTAAGAAGTCCTCGTGTTGCCAGCCCTATAAGGTTGGGGAACCTAAGAAACAGCCTCTCAACAGAGTTATACCCAGAATGGGTAAGACTGCATACATACATCCCTCTTAGACCCTGCTTATGCAGGAGTCCTTGAGGCACTGGATCTATTATTGTTGTATTTTTATTGATTGCAAAAATATAATGCATTTTCCGCATTATCCATTATTTTAAACATATACTACTACTAATATTATTACCAATAAGAAAATTCCTTGCTCATAAATCAAATTTAGGCTATATTAGACTAATTTAGCATTTTATCACAATTTACAAAAAAATTTAGTAAAATATCACATTTTTGAAAATATTTAACAAACTATCACATTTTACTGTAGCACAATGGGTGCACGCCATCCCTTGTGTCGTGCAACAGTGAACAGTAAATTTTTTATTTAATTTTTTTAGTTTTACATCTTTAGAATTTAAAAAAATCATAATAAAGTTTCTTTTTTATTTAAATTATTTTTATTTTTAATTTTATAATTTGAATCACTAAATACATATATTTTTATTTTTAATTACAAGTCTGTGAAGTCCTCACCCACAGGTTGGGGGCACTAACCTCTCTTCAGGTTAACACCCTGAAGGGGGGAGGCTGCGTACATCCGTCCCCCCAGACCCTATGTAAACAATCATTTCATATAGTTCAAATTATATATAAATTTTTAAAATATATTTTATAAACTATATGAAATAATTTTTTAGTTTTTGAGTTACATATATCTAATAAAATAATTCAAATAATAATATACAAATGCGTAAACTCGTGATTTTTTATTGGAAACATCGACATCTCTTCATTTAAATGTGTCCCTCATATAGTTTATAAAATATATTTAAAAAATTCATATATAATTTGAAGTATATGAAATGATTGTTTACGCAGGTTCTTGGGGGGACGGATGTACGCGGCCTCCCCCCTTCAGGGTGTTAACCTGAAAAGAGGCTGTTTTCCAGTGCCCCTAACCTGAGGGTGAGGACTTTCCAGACCCGTAATTAAAAATAAAAATATATGTATTTAATGATTCAACTTATAAAATTAAAAATAAAACTAATTTAAATGAAAAAGAATTTTTATTATTATTTTTTTAAATTCTAAAGATGTTAAAAAAAAAAAAAAAAATTACTGTTCCTGTTGCACGACACACGAGACGGCGTGCGCCCAGTGTGCTACAGTAAAATGTGATAGTTTGTTAAATATTTTCAAAAATGTGATATTTTGCTAAAATTTTTTGTAAATTATAATAAAATACTAAATTAGTCGCTATATTATTATGATTGATGCATTAGAGCATATTCCTTTTAGGAGATGCCTCTAATGCTTCTTTTCTCACCAGTGTACATATATAAGATGTGATAGATTGTAAGCCCACAAAATTCAGCTTAGTTTGTGAATCCAAGGAATCCGGAAGAGTCCGTATGGATCTCAATTTTGAGATTTAGCGTTCCTAAATTGGTCAACCTAGAGTTTTAATTACAAATAAACAGGGCTCAATTTGGTCATGAATGACTCAAGCTAGCTCGAGACTCATTTAGTTGGGTTCATCAAGCTCAAAGTCTCCGGATTCCAACAAACACAAAACTGACTAATTGTTGAATAGATTTTAAATTTCACTAGGCCTAGACTCGACCCACTAAATTGACACATATGAGTTCCACTAAATTTACCAAAGAAGGCACCAATACGCCGTTACCATATCCCATTAGAACTCCGAAGTTAAGCGTGCTTAGGCGAGAGTAGTACCGGGATGAGCGACCTCCTGGGAAGTCCTCGCCATCAGGTTTGGGGCACTGGGAAACAGCCTCTCTTCAGGTTAACACCCTGAAAGGGGAAGGTTGCGTACATCCGCCCCTCCAGACCCTGCGTAGGCGGGAGCCCTTGAGGCACTGGGTATGTTCCTTTTTCCTTTTATGAGATCTACATATAAGTTCAAGTGAGATTCTATTATAAAATTAATTGACATTAGGTGGAGTAGCCCACTGAGCTTATAAACCGATCCCTTTTCTCTCATAAATTCCGTTTGGGATTCTTATTAGACTCACATATAAAATCCTTGACCATAGTCAAATTTTTAGCCCGGACTTCACATTCAATAACCCTAACCATGAAAATGTTGTACGCTACTCAGATTTGCCCCAAAATTCCCTCTTGTAAAAAATTAGAAAAAGAGTGATGCTATTACCTGAATAATACTGTTATTGTCAGGGCAACCTTGTGACTGTCATCCTTTTCCAGTCACATCACTGCCTCTAGTTAGCGACGGCGATAAAGGCGGCGACCGAGCTAGGGTTGAAGCAGTTAGGGTTTTGATTTGCTGCCATTGATAAAATTATTAGAATAGGAAAAAAAAAATTGAAAGCGTTTTAATTTCAAAACTAATCTGATACCATATGAAAATATAAAACCATTCATTAAGTGATAAATAAGGTTACAAACTTTACTATATATAGGGAATATAAGATCAATAAGATTAAAATAAGATGTATATCTAGAGATAAGATGAATACAAGGGATATAGATGAAAAGTGCAAACTATGCTATAAAATAGCATATTTAGATTTACGAGATAATTCCTCTAACAAATAACATATATTTCTGATAAAAAAAAACATATATTATTTGACTATTGTTATTGTTAGGACAGTAATTATTGTTGTCAGAATAATGATATGACGTATAACGAATAAGCCACAAGATTTCACAAAATTGCTCTGACATTAATAATTTTACTTTAGCAATAACATAGACATCATTATCCTAAAAATGACAATTCCCTAAGGTCCTATTTGACGCATGAATTGGAGCCCGGAATTGGAGTTGAGACTGGGGATTGAAGCCTGTAATTCCAATTCTGCTGCTCGGTTTACCTGCTAGAGTTGGGATTATAATTCCATTATCCAATTCCATGGAATTAGGTTTTAACTAAAATCATACATTTCACTTCTTTGGGGTAAGAAAGTAAGGAATTGCAATTCCATATCAGCTCGAGTGACCTGAAACTCAAAATGACCCCGCTTACTTAACTCAATCCCTAGATGAATTAAAACTGAAAGACTTCGACACAATCTAAATTTGAACCAAACCTCAAAATTACCCAACTCGAATGACTTGAATCTGAAATGAACTGAATCAATATGACTCAAAGTCCAAAGTGACCAACCCTATTGACCCGAAACTTGAGAAGATCAAATCCAAAAAATGAAACTACTCCACTTGAATGTAATGTGACCAAGCTGAGCCTAAAGTTGACATGACCCGACCAAATTGACCCCAAACCTAATATGATCCAAACCAAAATGATCCTACCCATCCCACCTTCAACCTGAATCTGACGTGACCTGAGATAACCTGAAATTTAAAATGATGCGACCCGTTTGATTTAAAATTAAGACAACTCAGGCTCAAAATGACGAAAATCAACTCAAATCCACCCCATTCTAGCTTAAATCTCGAAAAGACCTAACCCAATTAAATGAAAAGTTGAGATGACTCAAACATAAAATGATCCGACGCGAATAAAGCACTACCCGATTTGACTCAAAACACGAATAACTCAAACTCAAACTCAAAGTTAGTCGACCCGCCCAAAATCCAACCCTAGTTGATTCAAAACTGAAAATGCCCCAATCTGATTGACCAAAAATATGTGACGTCTTGATTCTGATCTTTAATTCTTTTAATTAACCAAATAATAAAATTTTAATTCTATCAAAATTCTAATTTCATACGTCAAATACAATCTAAAGAAATGGCCTAATAGGTTGGGTCGGTGGGAACCCTAGAAAGGGCAAAGGGAAGGGCTAGAGAGCTAGAAAGAGAGTGGGGCAGATGGAATCATTAACAAATTAGCGCACTTTTATAAAAAATTAGCAAAATAGCATATTTAAAAAAATAACATAATTTACTATTTACTTATTATTGCACGCCGTTTCAAACGGCTTATATTGAATTGGACCCGTTGTACACCGTTACAAACGGCATCCACTGTTGCATGCTGTTTGTTACGGCATGCAACAGTGCACCCAATTTTTTTTAGTATTATATATTTAAAATTAAAAATAATTTTATAAAATAATTTTTAATTTTATAATTTGAATCACTAAATATATATACCTTTTAAATTAAAAATTATTTTATACAATAATTTAAATTATAAGGAGTAACGATATAAAATATATCCCTTAATTATATCTTTCTCATTAATAGTATTATAATATTATAGTCCCTGTATGAGATGAACAGAGCAACAAGGAAATGGTGTTCTATGAAGATAAGAGTAAGTTTTGCTCCTTTTCTTGTAAAGCATACTTGATTTTAAAGAGCAAAAGTTTAATATCAGAAGTGGAGAATTAAGGGAGAGAAAGAGTGAAAAAAGAGAGAACGAAAAGGGTAAAAGGTGGAGGTGGCCAGTGGGCCGGGTCGGCGCGAAACCCGGCTCATTTGGGCCTAGCCCGACCAAGCCCGCGATTGTAGCAGGCCAGGGCGGCCCGGCCTAAACCCATCATAAACCGCGCCGGGCCACGGGCCCCAAAATTTTTGGTTTGCTTTTTAATAAAAAAAATATTATCTATAAATACCCATTCCCTCCATTCCATTTTTTCACAACGAATCTTCCTCCAATTCACTCTTCTCTCTCTACATTCATCTACTTCCTTCTACTTGCAAGAATTGTACACCTTTAGCTTGTAGAATCTCGGTCAAATTCGAATTTTATTGTTCACTTCGGTAATTTTAGTATCAAAATTTTATTTGTTTTGCATTTTTATCTACTTAATTTGTATTAGTAGTTGCACTTTTTAAATACTAATCATTTATACTACCATGGCACACAACGCATCTTCGTTTGGAGCCGATCGTTCTAGTTTTAGCTCTTCTCGACCGCCTAAAGTACCTAAGAGGGGTAGAATTGTCGAACATGATACTGATGAACGAACATTTTTAGAACCAGACCCATCACCTTCAGACACTGACACCATAGATTGGGACCTCCAACAACAACAGTACTACAACAATCATGATTTTTCTGAGTCGAGTGGTGGTGGAGACTCACAGACTGAAGAGGAACCCACACCCACCACCAAACCCAGCCCGCAAGAACTAGTACCAGTAGGCGTAGTACTAGTGGGGGTATGGAAGCACATCAACTTAGATAGAAACAATAATAAAGCGATTTGTACATCACGTGACCCACCCAAGCCCTTTAGTCATCCACCGAGCAGTGGGACAGGCACATTAACTAGACATATAATTAGGTGCCACCTCGAACAAGACCCAGATAGAGCCCAACAACATTTAGTACAGCAAGAGACCAGTGCGCTTGCTAACTTTAGGTTCTCCCAAGAAACTAATAGACAGGCATTAGCTAAATATGTAATTAGGCTGAAAAGCCTTTTAGCACCGGCGAAAACACTTTAAAGCGGGACGCGTTTAAAGCTTACAATAAGATGAAAACTGAGGTTTTTGAAATTTTTAGGGCGAACACGAGCATGTTCTCGTTAACGTCCGACACTTGGAAGTCGAAACCCGGTGTGCCTTACATGTGCGTAATGGCACACTGGATCGATTCCTCCTTCACCATTCAAAAACGAATAATTTATTTTGCATATTTAGATTATCCCCACACTGCCGACATAATCACGGGTGCGATTATGGAGGCAGTCCGCAGGTGGGGGATAGAGCGTCGTACTTTTAGTATCATGTTCGACAACGCTCCTAGTAATAACATATCCATTAAACAACTAAGTAGACATATGAAACCCGTGTTAGGTGGGCGGTGTTTTCATTTACGTTGCATCTGTCATATACTGCATTTAATGGTGATGGATAGTTTGTTGAGATTATGGGTATGGCAGAATGTAACTTGGGAAAATTCCTAAGGCTTAAGGCGTGTTTTAACACTGTCTTTAAGGTATTATTTGCCCTCTACACAAAGATTGTCCTTAGATACAGCAAATACACCCCCAGGATACAATAAGCCTTCTTGAATTTTGTGGAGAACAACAACCAGAAAACTCCCTGAACTCTCTTGAGAATGAAGAAGAGAAATTACGAAGAAGATGATGCAGATGAATTTAAGGGGCATATCAAACAATATATAGAGGCACATTATTTAACCGGAATTAAATTCACTTAGAAATCCAAAAACCATCATTAACCGAATTTAACTGTTTTATCATTATTTATATCCAAAAATCAGTTTATTTAATTAAATAGATAAAAATAATAATAAAAGGTTATTATCCGGTGTGGTATGTCCCGTACTAAGCCCCCTGCACCCGCAGTGCGCACAAGTGCCAAGTACCGCCTAATAAGCCGCCAAAAGCACCATAAGCGCCGCGCGTGCGCGCGCGTGTGATTTTAGAATTCCCTTAGCCCATAAAGAGCAACAAGAACTCTTAAGCCCATAACAAGCCCAACATACTAATAGGCCCATATGAGACACCTACTTATAAAGTAGTGTCTCTTCCTCTTCTTTTCCAATGTGGGATGCATTCCCATGTTTTACTTAACTCTACAATACAAACTACTAACAATTCCCCACTAGTTTGTGACGATGTAGAGTTGACCTTCACTGACATAATTGCACATACAAGAAGGTATCTTTTGATTTAAACCTTCAGTTAGTGTAAATCTTTCAAAGTTCCAATGAAGTACTAAGAGGTCGCAACTTAATCCTATGCTCCTTATATTAGAACCGGAAATATCACACACGAAATTATGTCCATTCTCTATGAGAGTTTCAAAATGCTTTAGCACCAATATGGCCATGTGCTCATCCCAGTTTCATGAATATTTACAAGAATCAACCCTTAAAACTCTTGTTAGGAGCGGCACCACTTCTATATTCATATAGGTGGAATTTCCTTAAAAGTCCTTGCTACTCAGGACACAAACAACATAAATTCCATTAAGAGTGAAAATCATCCTCTATACAGTAGCAACCTATCACCAAATACTACTTTTTGGTGTATTTAATCACAAACAGTAACTTGTTATTACCCTTTAAATCTTAATACAAGTTGCTGCTCGAACAAGATAGGGTTACCATTACTAATGATTATCTTGCAAAGGTTTTTAAGCCCATTCTAGCTGTAGTACCTCTTACTACATCCCTTGACAAACCTTTAGTCAATGGATCTGCTAGATTGTTGCTTGACCTGACATAAGTGATAGTAATTATACTATCTACAATGAGTTGTCTGATATACTCATGTCTCAAGCTGATATGTCTAGACTTGCCATTATAAACCTTACTATAGGCTCTAGACATAGTAGCTTCACTATCGCAATGCAAGGAGATTGGTGGCATCGGTTGTGTCCACAACTTTATTTCTAATAACAAATTCCTTAGCCACTCTGCTTCCTTGCCTGCGGCTGCTAAGGCTACAAATCCAGCCTCCATTGTTGAATGAGAGATGCAAGTTTGTTTCTTAGATGCCCAACTTATAGCACCCCCACCAAGGGTGAAAATCCAACCTGAAGTAGATTTGTTATCACAAGCACTAGTAATCCAGCTTGCATCTGTATAACCTTCTAGTACTGCTGGATAATCTATGTAAAATATTCCTAAGTCACTTGTTTTCTTCAAGTATCCAAGGATTCTATTAATTCCTTTCCAATGAGCAATACTAGGATTACTTGTGAACCTTGACAATTTGCACACAGCAAATGCAATATCTGGTCTTGTGCCGTGCATCGCATACATGAGACTTCCAATAGCACTGGCATATTCAAGTTGTGCAACTGCTCTCCCAGAATTTTCAACAAATTTGACACTAGAGTCATAAGGGGTGTTAGCTTCTTTAATTCCAAGATGCTTAAACTTCTCTAAAATTTTAGCAATATAATGAGATTGATTAAGAGCATAGCCCCCACTATATCGTCTCACCTTTATACCCAAAATAGTATCTACTTCATTCATATCTTTCATCTTGAATTGTGAAGATAGATACTGCTTTGTTTCCTCAATACCTTTCATGTTAGTGCCAAATATTAGTAGGTCATCCACATAGAGACATATTATAACCCCATAATCTTCAGTAAACTTACAATAAATGCATTTATCAGCATTGTTATGGGAAAAACCATTAGAGAGTATTGTGGCATCAAACTTCTCATGCCACTGTTTTGGCGCTTGTTTCAAACCATACAACGACCTTACTAATTTACACACTTTTTTTCTCATTACCACGAAGCACAAAGCCTTCTGGTTGCTCCATATAAACCTCTTCATCAAGATCACCATTTAGGAAGGCAGTTTTAACATCCATTTGGTGTATATATAAATTGTAAATTGAAGCCAGAGCCATTAACACTCTAATGGATGTTATTCTTGCAACAGGAGCATATGTATCAAAATAATCAATACCTTCCTTTTGAGAAAAACCTTTCGCTACTAATCTAGCTTTAAAGGTTTGTAAGGAACAATCCGTGTTATAGTTTTTCCTAAATACCCATTTACATCCTATCGACTTTGATCCGGGAGGTAAATCCACTAGGACCCAAGTATTGTTGGACAATATTGAGTCCATTTCATCATTTATAGCCTCTTTCCAAAAGGCTGCATCTCTAGAAGCCATAGCCTCACTGTATGACTTTGGATCCTCCTCTATATGTAAAACAATGGGTATTTTGTTTGTTACAGAGTTTCTGTCTCCTTCAACTAGGAACAATATAGCTTGGAAAGAAATGAAATCAGATCCTAAATTTTTCTCTTTCCTTGCTCTTTGACTTCTTCTAGGTTCTAATGGAACATTCTCTACACTTCTTTTATTTGCATTCGCATTAGAACTTTCGGAAATGTCTTCTAGTAGTAGAGGTGATTGTAAACTCTTAGTATTTGGAGTATGCTCAACGCTCTTATCATGATAAAATTTATTTTCAATAAATTCAACATCCCTAGTCTCAACAATAATATTTGAGTCAAGGTTAAGAAGCCTATATGCTTTAGAATTTGAGCATAACCCACAAACACACTTTTTATAGCCCTAGGTCCCAATTTCGTCCTCTTAGGATCAGGCACTCGATAAAAGGCTAAACACCTCCACACTCTAAGATAATCCAACTTAGGTTTTCTTCTTTTCCATATTTCATATGGAGATGTTTTCCTTTTCCTAGATGGAATTCGATTATGAATATGACAAGCAGCAAGTAGAGCTTCTCCCCACAAATTTAATGGCATTCTGGCATTAAGGATCATAGAGTTAACCATTTCCTCAAAAGTACGGTTTTTCCTTTCAGCCAAACCATTTTGTTGAGGAGTATAAGGAGCGGAGTTTTGATGTATTATACCATGTTCTTCACAAAATGCATCAAAGTCAATGGGAAAATACTCTCCCCCTCTATCACTGCGAAGAATTTTAATCTTTCTTTCTTTTTGATTCTCTACTTCTGCTTTATAACGTTTAAACATACTGAATGCCTCATCTTTATTTCTCATAAGATATACATAAGTATATCTTGAACAATCATCTATAAACGTTATAAAGTAACGTTTTCCACCTCTAGTAAGCACTCCATTCAATTCACATATATCTGAATGCACTAAGTCCAAAATTTGTGTATTTCTTTCTACTCTCGGAAAAGGTCTTTTAGTAAACTTTGCTTGGATGCAGATTTCACACTTATCCTTTTTAATGTTATCTTTAACTAAAATATAACCATGCTTGTGCATATATTCCAACAACCTAAAGTTTAAGTGTGCTAACCTAGCGTGCCACATAGTTGAAGAAGAATCCACAAAGTAAACAGAAACAACATTCATTTCATTAATACCATTAATATTAAGTTTGAACATACCATCACAGAAATAACCCTTCCCCACAAAGAAACCATTCTTGGATAGTACAACCTTGTCAGACTCAAGTACAACTTTAAAACCATTCTTACCCAAAAGACTAGCAGAGACTAAATTCTTTCTAATTTCAGGAACATGGAGAACATTCAGCAAAGTGAGTTTCTTTCGAGAAGTAAACTTTAACTCCACGGTGCCCTGTCCAAGAACATTCGCTGGATTGTGGTTTCCCATAAACACCTCACGATCTTTCACTTCTTCATAGGTCTTAAACTGCTCCTTGTCATTGCACACATGAATTGTTGCTCCAGAATCTAACCACCAAGAAACAGACTTGGTAGTTGCCATATGCAGTTCAGTAACCATGCCAATTTGCAATCCTTCCATGCCAAAAATCATGGCAACAAGGTCTTTGCACTCCTCTTGGACCATATTGGCTTTGGCAGAAGCGAAAGACTGGTTCTGTGTAGTGTTCTCCCTCTTTAACTCCCTGCAGTCCTTTATATAGTGTCCTTTTTTGTGACAATGATAGCATTTGCGACTTTTCTTTTTGTCCTGCTTGTTTTTATAATCAAAAGTCTTCCGTTTCTGGTTCTTATTCTTATGATTGTGGTCAGAAACGTAGTTCACTTTAGAACTATTACCAAGATACTCGGCATCACGCTTTCTAGTTTCATCTTCAATGCGTAGATGTCTAAGTAACTTTTCTACAGTGAAGTCTTCTGTCATATGTAGAAGTTTCTTTCTGTAATCTTTCCAAGCAGGAGGCAATTTTGCAATAATAGGTATACTGTCACGAAGTCTATTAACCAGAACTTGCAACTCATGCACTTGGTCCATAATAGGTATACTGTCAATCGTAACAAACTCGAAATATTTCATCAATAGAAATTTATCAGTACCTTGCCTCTCTGTGCTGTACTTCTCTTCCAGGGCCTGCCAAATCTTCAATGGGGGCTTGTTGGACATGTACAAATCATATAAACGGTCAGACAAAGTGTTGAGGATATGACCACGACAGACAAACTCATCCTCTTCGCGTTTCTTCTTCAATTCTGCCGCTTTGGCCTTCTCCTCATCCGAAGCATCCACACCGGGTTCTGAAATAGGCTTCAATTCAGGATCAAGGATGTATGCGATGTTGAGTGCAGTAAGCAAAAACATCATCTTGTCTTTCCAGCGATTGAAATTGGTCCCATCGAAACGGTCCAGTTTGACAAACTCTTGGTTCATGACTCGAAACGTAGCAGTATTGGATGACTCTCCCGCCATTGAAATAATACCTTAAAATTGTTGAGAATATGGGTATGGCAGAATATAACTTGGGAAAATTGCTAAGGCTTAAGGCGTGTTTTAACACTGTCTTTAAGGTATTATTTGCCCTCTACACAAAGATTGTTCTTAGATACAGCAAATACACCCTCAAGATACAATAAGCCTTCTTGAATTTTGTGGAGAACAACAACCAGAAAACTCCCTGAACTCTCTTGAGAATGAAGAAGAGAAATTACGAAGAAGATGATGCAGATGAATTTAATGGGCATATCAAACAATATATAGAGGCACATTATATAACCGGAATTAAATTCACTTAGAAATCCGAAAACCACCATTAACCGAATTTAACTGTTTTATCATTATTTATATCCGAAAATCAGTTTATTTAATTAAATAGATAAAAATAATAATAAAAGGTTATTATCCGGTATGGTATGCCCCGTACTAAGCCCCCTGCATCCGCAGTGCGCACAAGTGCCAAGTGCCGCCTAATAAGCAGCCAAAAGCGCCATAAGCGCTGCGCGTGCGCGCGCGTGTGATTTTAGAATTCCCTTAGCCCATAAAGAGCAACAAGAACTCCTAAGCCCATAACAAGCCCAACATACTAATAGGCCCATATGAGACACCTACTTATAAAGTAGTGTCTCTTCCTCTTCTTTTCCAATGTGGGATGCATTCCCATGTTTTACTTAACTCTACAATACAAACTACTAACATAGTTTAGGTCTAATAAACACTTCTCTTTCCGCCTTAAGAGATGTAACAGTAGCAATAAAATCACCCGGAACCAGAAAGCGAAGATTTAAACTTCTTTGTAGGATGCATGGGTTAGAATATGAACAATTTAAATTAGACTCACCAACTAGGTGGTCATCAACTGTAGAAATGGTAGAGCGCATACTACCATATAAGGATGTCCTAGTGAAATTTGTACAGAATATTCGCTTAGATTTAAGTGATTATACTTTGAAAGATGTACACTGTGACACAATTAACAAAATTTGTAAATTTTTTTACCATTTTTAGAGACGCTACCAACTTTTGTTTCCGGTTGCTATTATCCAACCATACCACAAGCAATATCTAGATTGATTGATATTGTATCTTGGATGTCGGAAAATGATTCGAACCCCGTGTTGACTGAATCGATTAAGGCAATGAAAACCAAGTTTTATAAATATTATTCTGAACTACCTCTTACATACTGTTTTGCCACTATTTTGGATCCCCGTTGTAAACTCACGGGTTTGAACTTGTTTGCCAAACATTTTTACAAACAATTAAAATATGATTTCGATACCGAAAAATTCATTGTGTAAGTCGATTCAGACCTACACACTTTATTTTCCCATTATTCTCAAAGATTATCATTTGATAATCCATATGTTACTCCTACTACAGTTGGATCTTCCACAACTAGTAGAAGTAGTGCACACATGTCAATTGCGTGGAAGCTGTTGAGCCAATTCACACCCACACAAACTTCCACGTCATGTGATGAGTTAGATTACTATATGTGGACGCTGTTAATCCAGTTCTTCCTGACACCGGCGAATCAGCAATTTGATATTTTAAAATAGTGGTGCACAAATCAAACCCAGTATCCCGTGCTTTCCACCATGGCACGTAATATACTAATGTGTCCGGTGTCTTTAGTAGCATCGGAATGTGCTTTTAGTCTTGGTGGCAGATTGCTTGGAACAAAGAGGGCGAAGCTATCACCGTCCAGCTCGGAGATGTTCGTGTGCTTAAAGGACTAGATGCACGCAGAGGCTAGGGACCAAGACGTACTGAGGCTGGGTTCATCGAGTGAGGATGAAGACGACAGCACTACCGATACATCAGACGGCGGCACAACAACCCCCCCAGCCAGCGTAGACTATTTTCTTATTGTTGTACGTCTATATCTTGTTTGTATTTTTTAATAAATATATTTGTACTTTTAAATAGATTTTACCAATTGCTATAGTTGTATTTGTTACATTATTTATCATTACCATTATTTATTTTACATTTTATTTTATTATATATATTTAGCATTATTAATGATTATGAAGGATTGTATTTGTATCCTATATTATTCATCAATGAATTATAATAATTTTTGTAAAAAAACGAATTTGTATTTTTTTAATTTTGCATGTTTAAAAAACCAAAAGGGGGGACCGGGCCGGGTTGAGCCCCAGAGGCCGGGACCCAGGCCTGGCCCGACCCGGTTCCCCAACAAGGCCTGGCCCATGGACACCTCTAATAAAAGGGTTAAGGACCGCCATTGAAGGGAGCTCTGAGAGAGAGATAGAGAGAGAAGAGAAGAGGGAGAGAAAAAGGGAGGAAAAAAGTAGAATGCTGAAGTGAAGTGTTACTCGGTAGTTAAGACTAATTGAGTTTCTTTTTCAAGATTTTTTTAAAATTATATATTAGTTTATAAACTAGGGTGTGGATCCAAAGTTGTGGCAAACAGCACCGGTAGCAGCGATTCAAGAGAGAGGGGGTGCGGGGGGAAAGGGGAGGGGTTTTTTAATTTTTAATTTTAAAATTTAATTAGTCTAAAAATTATTAAAATTTTAAAATTTATATAAAATAATTTTAATATATGAATTTATATTTTAATTATTTATTAATTAGATATCTGTTAAATTTTTGTTATCATTTGATGTTTTCAACAAAAATTTAACGGGCAGCTAAATAAAAAAATGACATTTTATCATTTAATATATAATTTTATATTTTAACTATTTATTAATTAAATGTCTGTTAAATTTTTATTGTCATTTGATGTTTTGAACAAAAATTTAACAAATCTCCGTTAAATTTTTGTTCAAAACATCAAATGACAACAAAAATTTAACAAGTATCTAATTAATAAATAGTCAAAATATAAATTTATATATTAATATTATATAAATAACTTAAATTTAAAACTATTTTATATTAATTTTAAAATTTTCATAATTTTTGAAATAATTAAAAAATTAACCCTCTCTCTCCTCTGAATCGCTGCTACCTATAGTGCTGTGACTACAGTACTGGATCCATATCCAATAAGCTGTATGAAATAATTTTTTTAATTTTTAAGTTATATATATTTAATAAAATAATTTAAATAATAATATATAAATGTGTAAACTTATAATTTTTTGTTGAAAATATTAACATCTCCTTATTTAAATGTGTCCCTCATTTATATCTTTCTTATTAATAGTATTATACTATCATAGTGCCTGTATAAAATAGTTCAAATAATAATTTCACATATTACCATCTCCTCATTTAAACTTGTCTCTTATTTATATATTTCTTATTAATAATTCAAATAATAATATGCATACACCTTTTAATTTAAAAGGTATATGTATTCAGTGATTCAAATTATAAAATAAAAAAAGTTATTTTATAAAATTATTTTTAATTTTAAAGATATAATACTAAAAAAAGGGGTGCACTGTTGCACACCGTTTGTACGAATTACAACGGGTCCAATTCAGTGTAAGCCGTTTGAAACGGCATGCAACGGTGAGTGAACAATAGACTGTACCATTTGACTAAATATTTCTCTAAATGTATCATTTTACTAAATTTTTTTTTTTTTTTTTTTATAAAAGTATTGCTAATTTGTTAAATGATTGGGGCAGATGGCCCTTAAGTGCCAGACCTAAGGGCGTTATTTAAGGGGGGGAGTTATCTTTAGTTTTGGTAAAATGTGAGTCACTTCGGATTACTAAAACAGTGCCCCATCATGGGGTTTTCTTTTAGGTGCCTTGTGAATATATAGCAATACAGGACTTTTTTTTTTTTTTTAAAAGGCCTCAAAAGCCCTGATTAGATATGCCCTCTTGGTAAGGTGCTCCCTCTATCGTGCTTGTTCTATCATTACTTTTTCACATTTCATTGCTTTTGCTTCTCCCAATTCTTTTACCATGAAAAATGTCGGATAATATTATTATTATGACAAAATTGCTAATGAAATGACTTCTTGAAATTTGTGGCTATTATTGACTTCAAGTTACGTCATTACTCTAACAATAATATTTTTTACCCTGACAATAATAACATCCAGAAAATATTCTCTAACTACCCAGCTTTTGTACTCAATAATGTAACGAATACCCCGTTAGTCCCTAATTTTACATGTTTGTTAAACTTAATCCCTCATTTTTATGAAGAAATCAGCTCATCATCTTTTAACTTTTATCTGATATTGGTCGTTGGATGGAAGACCAATTCGGTTATTAAATCAAAACATAAAAAAATATTTTAAATAAAAAAAATAAGAAATCAATTTGAATAAATTTAGAGACGTTAAACTGCCCACATTCAACAATTACCTGGAATGTCAAGATTGAGAAACAACTGGTGGAGTGGCAGTAAAACTTGGTCTCCAAAACATTGATACGCTCGTAGAAAGGCATCCCTCCGATTGGTTTGTGATATTATCGTCTAGCAATCATTTAATCAACTGTAGAATACTCTCCCACTAATCTGCTGAACTCATGTACTTATCTTGTAATTCATCTGCGTAGGTCAAAATAAAGTTTAGACCAAAAAAACAAAAAAGAAAATATTTCTTTACCGCGCCCTTAATAGTAATACAATTTCAACAAAAGGTATTAGGAGGGCCTGCACACTACTCCCACACTTTAAGTCCAATGGACATTCATGTGAAAGACATGTTAAAGTATTCAATCATTCATGAGTCTTAACTAATCAGAGTAAACTATTGGGATTATTGGTTGTTGGCATCCTTGTTAACTTTGCCGTCTTACTGCACCATGGAACCCAAGTATTTAAAACAATCCTTTTTCGGTATGGACTCCGATCCAATCGAAAAAGGATTGTTTTAAATACTTGGGTTCCACGGTGCGGCAGGACAGCGAAGTTGACGAGGATGTTAACAACCGGATTAAAGTAGGCTAGCAGAAATGAAGGATGACCTTTACGGTACTATGCGATAAAAAGTTCCCATTAAAGTTAAAGGGAAAATACTATAAGACAGTAGTGAGATCGGCTATGTCATACGGTGCGGAGCGTTGGCTAATAAAACGGTATCATACACAGAAGTTAAGGACGGCGGAGATGAGGATGTTGCGGTGAATATCTGTGTCAGAGATATACAACAACAAAGATTCATCCGAATATATGTGGGCTCAGATAAAACAAGACAAAAATCATAAAATTATAAATAAAAAAAAAAAAAACCATAAATCACAGGAAAATAGTACCAAATTTAATATCCAATACTAACGAAAATACTTTTACGTGCACAACCTAAGTAGTCAATTGACTTCCCAACAAAAGAAAAAGAAAGAATAATCTCTATGCGAAATCAAATGATTTATGCTACAATTATCTGATTACGTATGGCATTGCTCTAAATCCACAACACTGGATAATTGGAACAGTTGCCATACTAAATCCACAACATTGGATAATCGGAATTGTAATCACTATTACCGAAGAGCAACTCCAGTACTGAAGGCAAATCATCTTCCATCGAAAATGTTTTATCGAGTGGGTTTGCCAACACGCGATAGAACAACCATTTGATCGATCAAACATCTCTCAGTCTTCGATCAGTTATTATATATATGAGCGAACCAAGAATAGGGTATTTGATCGAGCAAATCACCACTCAATGGTCTAGATAAAGGATAAGTAGAAAAGATTCAATATAATATGTTTCGATATAATAAAATACATAAAATAGAAAGAATAAAGGAATTGGAGTTCTATTTCCATTCAAGAGTTCCTATGTGTTTCCATGAGTAATAGAGTTGACGGTTCTACTCCAAAACACCTATTTTCAGCCTTCAATTTGTCACATCCCTGAAAATTTGGCATACATGGTAGCAGTAAAAAGTAGTGTACCTGACTATGTAGGCTACAACTACACTGGATTAAAAGACATGGATCTCCAAGTTGAACTCTGAAACAACAAAAAAGATGCAGGTTAAAAAAAAAATTATACTTCAAAAAAATAGAATAACAAAAATAAAAAACAAAGTGGGAAAACCAGAAAGGACAAGGGATGGGCAAGAAAAGAAAGCGCAAGTCTAAATCTGTCTAACAATAGTGTGGACAATCTAGTGCACTCAACCTGAGGCCAACTTAAACTAAGCTAAAGAAAGACTTGAGTCCATAGGATTCTTCTTCTAGTTGCACTCTTAAAAGAACACCTTCATAGTGGAGGCTTTTAAATTACACAAGCACATCCACATCTGCCCCCCCCTTTCCCACCATCTTATGAACCAGATTTTTTATCAGGCCCCTTCCCTGTTCTTTACATCACACTAAAGCCAAAAACTTGTCCATGTTACTATGTCAAACTCCTCTAAATCATGGAATCAAATTGCAGTTCACGATCATTTCATGGCCATAATCGTGAAATTAGAATCAACAATCGCTTATCATTCAATTCTATACTTCTTCTAGTCTTTAATATGTAAATTAAATGCATCTAGAAATATAGTTGGATATCTATGCATTATGGAGGCATACTGTCACATAAAATATGTTTAGGTATTGGCCTTTATTTGATTCTAATTCCATGCACCAAATTGCCTTAGAGACATAATTTCATATCGCATTCACAGTTGTATAGCTGATCATGGTCACAAAGTCGCAGAAAACATGTGTCGTGTACTTAACAGAATGGGTTTGTGGTAGTCATGAAGCAGTGGTAACATTAGCGGCTTAGCAAATTGCCATTACATAATTGTTGTTATTTTATGAGTAATGATGCTTATTTGATTCCATAGTGTTAAAGACTCCACACGTGAGTTCTATAAGAATCTTACATAAGAGTTGTGATAGAGAATATATCAATATATAAGCCCATTGAATTACTCCACTTAGTGCCAATTGGTTTTAGGATGGAACCTCAATTCTGCTTATACGTAGGCCTCATATGTCCCTACTTTGTGGGTTGTCCCAAAGCCCGCTGAAATTTAACATGATATTAGAGCAGGTAGATGATCCCAGGCTCTTGTTTGACGCAACAACAAACCGTGTCCTCAAAAAGAGGGATGTATTTGAATTTGTTGCCCCAACGGCATCTCTAGTGAATGTTGGATCCAGTTGGACGCATTCCCAATTGGACCGGACCGGACCGGAAAAGGTGAAGGGTGCGATTGAGGAAGACTCACATGTCAGAGGGAGTATTAAGGACTCTATATGTAAGTCTAGTAATAATCTCACATAAGAGATCTGAGAGAAGATATCAATACATCGACTAGTGAATTACTTCACTTAATACCAATAGGTTTTAGAATGCAAGCTCACTTGGGCTTATGTGTGAACTTTACATGTGCCAATTCTATACGTTGCTCAAGGTCCGATGAAATTTAAACACATACACATGACATGAATTGACTTGATTAGTTTTCAGCGGCACCTCTGATTGGCCCCTTTAATTAATAGATCACCAAAAGGCATATTCAACCTAGTCATAAGAATAAAAGCAATTTGATTGCACACTTTGTCCAACAATAAGCTCAAGCCTATGACCCGCAACGGCACTCAAATTTAAAGGGAAGCATAGCACAGACAACTTTTCAAGATATTAAAAGGAGGCAGGTTTACAATGAAGCTGAAACTCACAGTAACCCTCTCTACCTTGTCTCTTGCTGTATCAGATGTACCTAAGCTTGGATAAAGGAGGAGTAGCATAAAAATTTATCGGTTCTTTTCTAATGGATCCTTGGATCTATGCAAATGAGTATATGAAGTGCGGACATGATAAATAGGATCTCATTAGAACTTCAAAGTTAAATGGGTGCTTGAGGCAATAATAACTGTACTAGGATGTTGGCAGTCTTAGAAAATTATCATGTTGTTCCCCTTTCAAAAGTGAAATGAGATTGAAATGATATGCAATTAGACCACCCCAATTAGTCAACATTCTTTATCAACTTACACACACCAAGTACACATCCTTCTAATTGTTATAATGTCAGTAAAAAATTAAAAAAAAGAGTTATTACGTAGCAAAATGACCTTTACCATAGAAATTAGCCTATTTGTTGGGTTTACGGTCGTGACACATTACACTACTTCCAAGGCAACCTATTTTCTGATTTGGCAACATCGATCTAAAATGATGGTTAAAAGTGTCACAAAACGGGAAATTGGTTCATCCTTCATACCAGGGCATGCTCTGTAAGTTTTCTTTTTTTTCTTTTTTCTTTTTTTTTTTTTGGGAGGTTGAGCACAGCAGCCTTCCCTTGCATGACGTGAGCATGGTAATTGGAGCAAGATCTGCAATATTATAATACTTAGCATTAATATAAGATGAACATGGATAATACGGATAATTTATAAGTAACTTTTTTCCCCAAACCTAAGTGGTTGCTGACTCATGAATTGCTTTATTATTCCTAGTTAACGTCAGAAGCTATACAGTTAGCTCAAAGAACTTTAAAAGATAAAAACCATCTAAACTGCTTGGAATTAGGATCAATCCTAACATTTTCAGGGCGAAACGAATGTTCTTAATGGGACCCTTATAAAAACATTTCTTTTAGGAACATAAATACTAATAAAACAAATTTATAAAAATCTTAATCATAAAATTTATTAATATTATTAGCAAATGATGTTTTAAATATTACAAAAATAAAACAGTAAACTTACATGTAACCTCCTTTGGGAGCCCCAAGCAGTAGCTCAAGGTTATGTCCGGCCTGGCCCTGATTGGCACCCAAGCACCATCCTCTCACATTGACTTTAAGGCCCCAATGACCTCTTTGCTTTTACTGTAGATTACATTTCATCATTCAAGTAATTGTGTCCCCAGAAATATGATCTCTCTCTGCCTCTCTCTTATGTAAGCACTTTTTTCATCTGAAAATCAATAAAAACACCCAAGCCTGTCGTGTATGTATGCAGCTTCACTGTAAATATGTCATTCAAGCTTGCACATATGATCCATTCATCTGTATAAATACATAAATCATTAGCGGTTGCAATCTTGGGTCATAGAGCATAAAATCAAATAAAGATTGTCACGCAAACTTTACATTAGTTATGTATGGCTTCTATAATGCATATATATTTTATTTTATTTAGTAACATACGTTAAAAACTATCAAAAAGGTATATAAATTAATGATTGTATAGCTATTCATTCGAAGTTTTGTATAGGCAAGACTTAAAAGGACCTTACGTTCCTTAGAAAACCCAACATGATCACAACGTCCTGTTACATAACACCACGACACTCTACATCCTCGACACAATGAACCGAGATTTGATTTCAGTTGATGTTATAAAGTAGTGAAATAGGGTGTTGTGGATGTAATGTAATCGGTTGGGGTTGTCACTGGACAATTGTTATGTAACAGCTAGACTAATTTCCATAAAAGAAACATAACATATCATAATAACCAGCACTTATTCCATGGCTGCATGTTCCTCACATACATGAATAGTAGCTCTCATCTGCATAGACATAATCCAAATGACATAGCCTTATCACTGTAGGTCCAACTAGCTAAAGTGGCCACCAACTTTTTCATTCTATATATACACCAAGTTTTCTTCCCCAACATACATCACCTTTCATTGTTCTATATAAGTCCTTAACAATCAAGATCTTCATCACCAGCTAGACACTAACTTTTCTTCTGCAGTTTTCATCCTCCATAACCACTTTCTGCAAGTAAGTTTAACTAAAGCCATGCAATCCAGTGAGGCAACAGGACTTCAATATTTAATTCCTTCCACCCAAAGTCCCTATTCTTATTTTTCTAGCATGTCTCAGACCCCATTTCAGATCAGCAGATATTCGAATCTCTTACACAATCTCCATGAGATAGCTCCTCAGATTCAAGAACTTAATCCACAAACATTATGCCTCAGCAGCAACTCAACATCTGATGAAGCTGACGAGCAGCAACTAAGTATCATTAATGAAAGAAAGCAAAGGAGAATGATATCTAACCGGGAATCTGCACGTAGGTCACGTATGCGCAAGCAGAAGCACCTGGATGAACTTTGGTCCCAGGTTGTCTGGCTCAGGAATGAGAATAGCCACCTCCTTGATAAACTAAATAACTTGACTGAAAGCCATGATCGAGTCCTACAAGAGAATGTTCAACTCAAAGGAGAAACCAGTGAGCTCCGTCAGATGCTCACTGACTTGCAGATCAATAGCCCTTACTCCACTCTGAGAGACCTAGACGATGTTACTAATGCAACTTACTTTGGTGAAGAATCACCAAACTAGTCTAAATAAAGCTCTAAAAATTTCACTTGCCAAAGATTACTATGAGTTTTGGTGTTTCCATCCATAGCTAGCTTATTCTATTCTAGTCGAATTAGCATCTGCTTTCTTTTTAAGATGTGTCCTACCCGAGGGAAATTAGTGAATGCAATAACATATTTCCTAGAATTCCTGTTAGTCTGTGGTATGAAAATATAAGTTCATTTGTTCTCATACTATCTCAATAACCTTTATCTACTCTAACATGCTTTTGTTTACAAATAAAATGTGAATCCTACATCAACCGAGTTCCATATGCACTTGAACAAACATATTTAAGATATGTTTCCACCTTAAGTCAATGACCTCAGCTTTTTCCAAGTTCACCATTTACAAATTTTATACCTTGATAAAAGACAAAGCAAAGATAATGACACCTGAACTGCCCAGCCCACCAAAGATGACACACACCCGTATCCAAAAGGAAAAGAGAGAGAGGAAAAAAAAAAAACAAGGTTCTAACAATGGTACAACGCTTCATATTGCATATCAAAGACTGTGATCAACTTTTCTATGGATCACCTTAATGATGTTCCGGCCTGATCTGAAAAAGCAAATATGGTCATATATTTTTGTGGAAAAAGCACCAAGCAAACCACTGACAGAAATGAATGGAGAACACTATAGTTGAAACAAATGTGTGAGGTAAACAAATGGGGGCCTGTACATATACAAATATAACTGTGCAATCAATATTCAAACAGGAAACATTGACATGCTGAAAATGGGAAGTCTGCGTGTCCATTAACTAGGGGATACCATAACAAAGAAACAAAAAACATTTGAAAAACCTAGCTCCAGTAGAAGTTCCATCTTCTGATGATTACGTGTTGACTGATGCTTCGGGATTCGATCTTTTTTCTGTAATAATGCATATTCACCCTTTTCTTATCTGAGATGGTCCTTTTTTCCCCACTCAGTCTGCATATGCAAGTGCAAAGGATAAACCCACATAGACATGTAAGCTAGTTTACACCTTTGATACAACTATCTATGCTTGTTATCTTCAGTTCAGCCACCATACTCCCCACCACACGTACGAATTTCATGCCAATGTATACTCAAAGAAAACCATGACAATAGATACTGGTGTTATTATTAGTACCTCGGAAATCACAATCACTGGCACAAAGAGCACAGTTCAATTAGACTATAAGTTCCACGGGTTGTAACAAGTATCAACTTGTTCATATTTCAGAACATATATCCATGAAGGCTTTGCATAACTTCTTAGGTTTTCTTTTTCTGCAACTAACTTGAAATGCTATTTCAACAATGTCAGATTCATCAATTTCCGTATAAACCTACCAAAGGTTTTCCTACCAGTAAAAGATTGGAGCATCAATGAAATGAGTACCTCCCCGCTTTACAATAATGCATGTTGAAATCTATGATCCAGGCTTTTTCCAGGCACTAATAGTTTATATCCAGGTAAGTATTAACTCTGTATACAATACAAACTGGGCTTCAAGAATCGCAAGAGATTATAGTAAAATAGAAAAAGAATCTGTAGACTTGACATGTCCAAGATTACCTAAGTAAACAGAGTCACGGTAGTAAATTACAAAGTAAAGACAGGCCAATTACAATCTTCGCTTATCTTAATAAATATAAGACGGGCCTTTTCCTACCATAGGTCATAGGTTCAAGTCCTCTCCGAGCATATTAAAAGAATACAAAGTCCGCTGATTCAGGCGAATGTTTCAAGATGCCCGTAATAGCTACTCTCAGCACACACCTGCTTGCCACTTGTTACCATGGACCTAGCAGCAACTACCATGAGTAGCTACTTGATTACCCTTATAACTCGCTACATCCATGGTAAAATACTACAATTATATTACCCGTGTCACTAAAACGAAGAAACAAGCATGCTGTGTTCGCAAGATACTTTGATGATCAGGCAGCAATAACTGAAAAAAAGGGGTAAAAGGGGATGATGTTACACTACTGCAGACTGATGATTTAAGGATTTGTCACGAACCTAAGTCCGTGACTTGAATTAATTTAGGAGAAAGACCGAGACAGAGAAAGAGGATAGAGATTAAGAAGAGAAATTAGAGAATAAGTTAGGAAAAGAAGAGAATTTTTTGTAGAAAGGAAGAGTGAGAGAGACGGTTGAGGAAGAGGGAGAGAGGGAATGAGAAATTCAAATTTTGTACTTTGATTTGATGATCCAAGTTACAAGTTTACAAGTCTTTATACAGAGTTTAGGGAGGGGGACAAACCAGCACACATACACACACCTAGCCCACAATAGCCCACAATTACATTAATGCTAACTCCTTGCTTGTAAGATAAGTAAACCTAGCTAATCTACTTTCACATGGGAAACCGGCTAATACAAGCAACCGGTACCCATCCTTTCATTTTAATATATTTTCCTTAATTGATATTATATGGCATATTACATAACTTGTACAAAAAATAATAGCGGAATTTAAATAATGATTGATATGGTGACAAGGTTCAACCCGAGGGACTAGGTCACGGCTAGGGTCGTGACAGGATTCCTGTGGATGTAGTAGCCCATTGGGCCATTTTCCTGGAATGTCCTCTTGTTTTAAAGCAGCTCCTTTGGAAGTTGAAGGCAAGGATGAGAATGCCAATAGCCCACCTAAATGTGCTTTTCAAAATCCAAATGACGAAAAGAGTGGAGGTCCAAGCAAAACAACAAAGAAAGCAAAGATCAGTAACCAGGGCTGGTTAAGACCCCAATCAACCCAAGCAATCACTTGAGACCCCCCGGTTTGTTAAGTCCCTTTTGAAAATTAATTATATTATAAATTTGATTTTACCCCACATCACTATCACAATTTGATAAAAAACTACCTATGTATATGAACATATTTGTAAATATGTAACATAAAAGGATTCATTTATTAGCTAGTACTACAACATAAAGTGAATTATTCAAGGTGTACTTAAACCGACTTGAACACCTCACTCACCAGAAAAGGTCCAACAATCAAAACTTATTTTATACCCCCAAAATCTTAGACCAACCCTGTTGGTAACAAGCACCAATGCAACAACTAAAACCTTGACCTAGTGGTAGAAAAAGACTATGAAGATTGAAACGCTAGAACAAGAAGTCTTGATTCAAATTAACAAGCGGATCAAGCTGTGAACTGAAAAAACCCTAAATCGGGTAAAATTAATTGTAATACAAATCTCCTTACCTTACCCCACTTAACTAACCACCCAAAAGAAAAGACACCACTATGCACGAGGTGCAATGCTCCTATGCCTTAATAAATGTAATTGGCAACCAATAAAACTGGATATGATTCATAAGCCAACACAAAAGACAGGAAAATGAGAACAACCTGCTGCACTTGGTATCAATTCCTCTTAACAGATGTAAAATTGCAGGCAGTTCAAGAATACACAAGCTTTGAGCCCGAACTTCAACAATTATTCCCTCATTTCCATCTCTGTCGCATTTTCCATGGACTGATATTACTTGCTCCAATCTGAAGCAGCTAGCTATTTAGATTACGAACGACACAGTTAATCCTGGTGTTTTTAAATTTGTTCAAATGAATCTTTTACTTTATTGGTATATTTTTAAAATAAGTAAAAATATATCTTTTTACGTAAAGAGATATGTCTTTTTTTAGGAGATACTTGAGACTTGTATATAAAGCCCACCAAATCAAGTTTGAAGTTTTTACGAAAAAAAAGATATTGGAAAAAATCACATCATTCTCTCGTTCTCTAGTCTCGGTTATCCTTCCTCTCTACGCTCTTACTTTCACTTTGTTCTTTAGTTTCATTGTATACCCGAGACTATTTTAGTATCCACGAAATAAGTCTTAAGGAAAGCGGTTCGCAACACGTCTTAAAGCCGGAGATTGATTTTGATACCTGTTTTACAATTTTCCTAACATATCTGGTGACCAGAACTGACAAAATTAAAGACAAGGAACCGATTTTATAATAAAACAAAATATAGGGACTATTTTGAATAAAATAAAATATAGGGAATCAATTTTGAGCAAACTTTAACTCCCTATATGGCAACAGGGTAATGGGGAGTAAATTGTTACCCCGTTTGGCAAAATAGGAAGATGAATAAAGGAAGGTAAAAACTTACCCTTCTTTACCCCCATTGCCCCCCATTACCCCCATTTTTTTTAACCCCTAGGTAAAGGGGAGTAAAGAGGAGGAGGGTAAAATAATATCCTATCCTTGTTTAGATATGTCAAATTAAGAGGGGCAAATGAATTACCCTTGTTTGGCAATTGGGTAAAGGGGTAAGGGTAAAGAGAGTTATAGTTAAAATAAAGGTAAAAGTGTTCAAAATTTTTTAAAAATTACCCTTACCCTCCTTTATCCCCAATTTGGGAGTTAAAGAAATTCGGGGGTAAATCCCGTTGACCCCTTGAATAAATTTGCCAAACAGGGGTAAAAAATTACCCTCCTTTACCCCTCTTTACCCCGTTGCCAAACAGGGGGTAAATTGGAGGATAAAGGGGGTAATGTAAATTTTTTTAAAAAATTTGGACAATTTTACCCTTATTTTAACTATAATTATTTTTACCCTTACCCCTTTACCCAATTGCCAAATAAGGTTAACTGATTTACCCCTCTTCACCCTTACCCCTCTTATTTTGACATATCCAAACAAGGGTAGGATCTGTTGGGAAAAATTCATACATCGAACACAACAAAAGCGAAAAACAACAAAAACAACAAAAATGAACACACCATATTTTTACGTGGAAACACACTCTCAACTAGAGGGTAAAACCACGGAACCCACAGAAGTACCAAATCCACTATGAAATTTAAGAATTACAATCTTCAATCATAACCCCCAAAACCCCATATTACAATCAACATCAACAAATGTGACTATTGCATGGTAAGTCACAACCCTCTCCCAATATAGCTTTGAATGGCAAACCACCGGTTCTCGAATCAATATAGCTTTGCACGGCAAGCCGCCAGCTCTCCTACAACGTAGCTTTGGACAGAGAAAGCTACAAAAAACTCTCTTCAACACTCTTAATCAAGGCACCCGAGTATGACTCCCTTCATACTCAGGTGAATCCCACTCAATATCTCAACAAAACAACCTCACAAACATAAACACTCAACAATTATTTTTCCACACTCTCCCCCTACCCGGGTGCCCCCCATTACAAACCTCAACTCACTCTACATTTTCTCTTCTTTTTCTCTCTCTCTTTTTCTCTACACTTCCTACCCCTCTATTTATAACAAAACACCAAAGCAGAAGGATGATACAAGACATACTAGTTTACTTGTTGAAGTAAACTTTCCAACCTATATCTATACCCTCTAACTTATACAAGTAAACTTCTCATTTTTCTTTTCTTTTTCACTTTTATATATAATTAATTTTGAGGTAAAAAAATATACCCAACAGGTTCTTACCTTACCCTCCCCTCTTTACCCTCCTTTATCCAATTGTCAAACAAGACATAAAGTATTAAAGACTATTTTGAAAAAATAAAGGTATGAGAGGCCAATTTGAACAAATTTAACAACATTAAGAAACAAACAGTGTAAATAACTCACATTCCAAGTCAAAGAAAGAATCAGATCTTTCCTTCACTCCCGTTATTCTCACCTTCTTACCTAGTAATCAGGAGCCAATGTTGATTACCATCATACGACAATGCAATCAGGGGAAAATCGCATTGCAATTTTCACCAAGTCTTATCACCATTTACATTACTTCGTCCACAACAATCCCCATTGCTGACGCTTAAAACCACAACTAAGAGGCACAGCACAATCAATGGCGGAAAATTCATCATCATCATACATAAATTGCATCTTGTCGCCCAATAAATCAATGTACAATGCAATATGGATAGAAGAATAGCAGTTACAACTTACACATAAATCAACATGAGCTCTTCTCAGACAACATTCTGTACAAGAAAGAAGTAATTAGAGTGTTTCGCGATTCATCAACGTCGAACAGGAATTTCCAGTTGCATTTCAAGCTTATTGTAAGCTCGGAAGCACCAACTTTCGCGGGTGGAGGCAACCATTTTTCTAACCCTAAACACATAATTGAAATTTGAGAATATATAATAGTTGCCCCTAATTAATTGTTTTGAGTAAAAGGTCCGTACGTGGATCTCGCATAAGAGTTATAATAAAAAAATTTAATTAATATAAGTTTAGTGGTTACTTAAATATGACTTACTTGTAATTATATGCAAATATAACTCTATAAATTGAGCCTAAAATCTATAATTTTAACATTAATCTTCAAAGATATAAATTTAATGCAAAAAATATTTATCAAGAGGTGAATATAATTATTTTTTTCCCGACACTAAAGAAAAGCACATTATATCTAAGAGACAACTCTAGTTAATATAGTATAGTCAAAAGCAATGAAGCCTAAGCCCAAGCTAAGCAAAGATGATCTCTAACCACCAAAGAAATAGGAGTTTTATATTTTATCGTTCAATCAGCAATTATATTCGTTTATTTAAAATAATGGTTGAATATAAAATTTTCTGTCATGCTTTTCGTTGTCAAGGTTTATAGGTGAGGCTCGTGATATCGGCAAAAGCAACAATAGCAAGAGACAACTTACTTAGGGTTGTGGCATTAAGCTCTACAAAGATTGATATTGAAGGCGACAATGAGAGAATCATCAGGCCATCAATGGGGATTTTAATAGACACTGGAAGATCCATTTTAACCAACAAAATTCAAGGGTTGGGAAATAATATTGTTAAAATGATGCAATTGCCTGGCATGTGATTGGAAATTGCTCAAGGTAATTATGCACTTGAAATAGTTATCACTGTCAAGGGTGCGGTTGAAGGTTAGACACTCGAGCTCAAGATGGTTACTTGAAACATTGCATACATGTAGACATTCTAGCTTGACTTAGTTAATTCGAGATGCTAAAACAAACATAAACTTAAAGATAGTTACAAAGAAGTGGGAGACATGGAGAGAAATAACGCTAGTCCCCAATATATTTTGTTTTATCATAGAAGGCTCACAGACAGAAACGTGCCAGCGAGAAACTTATACCAATTGTTAGAATTTGTAATCATAATTATAGCTTTCATTTGCTTCTAAAATTACAACCATAACGATGAAAAAGGTGTCTGAGAAGGTGTACTATTTGTGTGCTATGTACCATAGTATTTTGCATTCACCCTTATAGGGAATTTAACTTGTGTCCTTAGTCAAAGACTTTGATTGGCAAGCCTTGAGTTTACATTAGTTCATCTTGGATTGACCTAAATCAATTCACTCAACAACTTGATTAAGTTTGACACCGATTGAGTTAATAAGTTAATTCCAGGGTAAATTACATCTTAGTACCATAGATTTGAAGTATTTATATTTTAGTTCACAAATTATGCAAAATAAATATTTAGTCAAAAAAGTTACACGAATTTAATAAAATAATCAAAACTGTAGTACGCGAGAGTGTAAAATACACTCCTCATCAAACTTTTTTCTTTAGAAGTATTACAATGTTACGGTTCGTGTGTGGTACAAGGGGTATAATGAGGGGATGCTAGAATTACAATAAATTTTATACCATTTCACATCATCAGTTGGACTATTTTATTAAATACATGTAATTTTTTAACTAATGCCTTTGTTTGGTATGCGAAAATTAGAAATTCATAAAAAGCACGTATTTTTTATTTTGTTTGATTGGCAGAAAGTAGACCAAATGTAGGAATTAAAAATTGCAGCAATTTTTAATTCCTTTAAAAAGGAAGAAATAATTACCTAGCCCCCTTATAGGTAGTTCTAATTACTTCATTTTTAACTAATCTCAATAAAAAAGTTTTATTTTCAATCCTAAAATTAAAATTTTTTTGCTTACTTTCTATGAAGTTAATATATAAATTAAATTTTCATAATATGTAACTTCTAACATAAATTTAATTCATACAGTAAGTAACAAAGGAAACAAGGCCTAGAATATTTGTTCCCAAATAATGAGATAAACTTGAGATCCAAGTGGGTTCAATTAATGAATCTTTTTTTATTTTTGATCGCACAATTAATTAATCTAATTTTCCTTTCTAAATAAATAAGTAAAGGGTTATTAATATAAAAGGTGTCTATTTTTTATCTGTAATATTAATTTAATCTATATACTTTTAATTATATTAATTTAATTTTTATATAATTTAAATTATGTCAATTTAGTCCTATAGTTGAAATTAAAGTTAAGTTAATGATATAATATTTAATAATTTAATTATATAAAATACAAGTAACTCAATATAAACCCATTCACTAAGTCAATATAAGCTCACTAGTCATTCGAGCATTAATAGTTTTGTTAACAATTTAACGCTAATTTTACACTAAAACTAAATTGACATAAAATAAATAATATAAAAATTAAATTAATATAATTAAAAATATAAAATTTAAATTGATACATTAGACAAACATAAACACCTTTCACATTAATAACCCATAAATAAATCTCGCCGACCCCTCTCTCTCTCCATCTCTCCGCGTATCCCGACTCCCATCCTCACTACTCACTGAATCTCTCCACTTCCAATGCTACCTTGTACGTAAACGAATCAGATCAAATCACTAGTCTCAATTCTACGTTCCAACAATCTCCCCGATCTGAAACCCTAATTTCTCACCTATTTCTTAATCGGAGAAGCTGAGAGAAATCTTCGGATTCAACAATGGCGGTGGCGGTTAGGGGTGGCAGAGGCGGCGGCGGATCGGTGTTCGGCGGTGGCGCCGCCCTCCGGAGCTTCTTCTCTTACCGGATCTTTGTCTCCGCCATGTTCTCTCTCCTTTTCCTTGCCACTCTTTCCGTTCTCTTCAGTACTAATCCTTACACCTCTTCAGATCCTGTAAGTAACTGTTCCTTTTTATCTTATTTTGAAGTTAAATTAGGTTAGAGGTTGAACGAACATAATTATTGTTATCGGATTGAATTTGCGATGGTATATTTGTAGCAATTAATGTATGTGAGTTCTACTTGTATTGTGTGAATTTGGTTTAGTAATTGTTAGGATATGTCTCAAATTACTTGTTTTTAATTTTATGGGATTGCCGTAGGGTCGCCGATCGATCGGGACGGAATCCGATTGATCAGGTGTTTTAAGAAAAGATTCGGGGGTTTTTAGAAAATTAGACCCGATCGATCGGGCCCTCCCAGGCACGGCTCTATTTAAAGGACGTAGGGTTTACGTCAAAAAGTATCCAATTAAACTGTGAGGCGCCGCCATTGAGAGAAGAGGTGATTTCGTAATTCCTCCAAGATTTTGAGTGCTACGAGAGTTCAGAGGGAGTGATTGTAATTCTTCCATATATCTCGTTCTGGGAAGTGTCGTTGTAATTCTTCCGTTCAGTTAATAAAGAATCTCCATCTCCGCCCGTGGTTTTCTCCCCTCTCGATTGTAGAGGGGTTTCCACGTAAATGTTGTGTGTTCTTGTTTTGTTCTTTCTTTCGCCATATTTGTTTACTTCTCGTTTTGCGTGAGTCTTATTATTTGAATTGAATCAAGTTATCATGGTTTCACGCTTCTGCATTAAGTTTTTTCTAACAAATTGGTATCATAGTATATCAGATTTGTTTAAGTTTTCTTCACAAATTGGTATTAGAGCCCGGTTTATTTCGATTTGATAATATGACGTCCACAATTAGATCCGAAATTGAGAAGTTTGGTGGTCAAGGGAGCTTCAGTTTATGGCAGGTTCGTGTTAAGGGCATCTTGACTTAGAATGGCTTGAAGAAAGCTTTAGATGGAAAAGAGAAGAAATCAGAGAATTTTACAGAAACACAATGGGAGGAGTTAGATGAGAAGGTGCTCACAGCAATTCAGATGTGTCTTACCGATGACGTTTTGACAGAAGTTTTGGAAGTGAAGACCGCTAAGGAGTTGTGGGAGAAATTGCAGGATATGTTCTGTTTCAAGTCTGTCTCCAACAAACTCACAGTTAAGCGTCGGTTATTCACGTTTCGTATGTCAGAAGGTACGTCACTTAAGAATCACGTCAGTGAATTTAATTCAATTATTCAAGGTTTGAAAGAATTGGATGATGTTCCTAAGGATGAAGATCAGGCAATGTTGTTGTTATGTTCTCTCTCTACTTCATATAAGGGTTTTGTTGAAAACATGATTTATGGGGGTAGACAAATCATATCTGTTGATGAAGGTAAGAGAAACCTACTGAGTAAAGAACGAGTAGATAGAGAATTATCTGATTCTGTTTATAACTTAGGTAGTGGTTTATTTGTGAGGGGGAGAACTGAGTATGATCATAGTGGAAACAAGTCTAAGTCTAGGTATTAAGACCTAACCTGTAACTACTGTCATAAGAAAGGGCACATTAAGAAAGACTGTTACAAGCTTAAGAGAAAATTAGAAGCAGATAACAGGTCTAACTAGAGATCCATAGCAGCCAGTGTTGTGAATGGCGAGAATGAAGATTTTCTACTATCTGTGTCTGAACTTCAGTCCAATTTGAAAGATAGTTGGATTTTGGATTCGGGTTGCTCCTATCATGTCTGTCCCAATCGGGATTGGTTTTCCACGTACGAGTCAGTTCGAGGTGGAGTTGCTTTGATGGGTAATGATACTCTATGCAAAGTTTTGGGTATAGGAACAATTCGTTTTAGGATGTTCGATGGCACTATTAGGGTTTTGAGCGATGTTCGTCATGTTCCTGATTTGAATAAGAATCTCATCTCTTTAGGTACTCTTGAGTCTAAAGGGTACAGGTACACAGCTGAAGGTGGAGTTTTGAAGGTCATTAAGGGTGCATTGACAGTTATGAAGGGCATAAGGTTAGGTACACTGTATGAGCTTGTCGATTCCATAGTCGTTAGATCTGTTGCAGTATCTTCATCATTCTTGTTGTTGACAGAACCAGAAATCACAAATTTAGGACATTTGAGATTGGATCATTCAGGTGATAGGGGTCTGTCTGAGCACAGTGTGAGGGGTTCTTTGTGTGGTCAGTCTACAGGACTGGTTTTATGTGAACAAGGGCTTTATGGGAAGCAGAAAGGTTTTCGCTTCAAGTAATTCGTGACGAGTAGACGTGTCATGTTTGGTGAGTCTTCGTTATTGTCTCCACAGAAGATGTCATCAGTTGTTTGTGATTCAGGTCAGGTGAGTAAGCCAGAGGGAGTTCAGTCAAGTAACACAGTTCAGCAGCTGGTGGCTGTTTCAGATAACGTGTCAAGAGCCAATTCAGAGAAGAAGATTGGCATTGCCGATAACCTCTCAGATATGTTCACTCAGTTTCTACCTGGCAGGAAGTTCAAGCTTCGCTGGGACTCGGTTAGGTTTCGTGTTTCGTTGTGTTAACCCCGTGTGTGGGGGTTTAGTGGAGAAGGTGGAAGAAATTCTTTTATGTATGTAATTTGAGCCAAGGTGGAGATTTGTTAGGATATGTCTCAAATTACTTGTTTTTAATTTTATGGGGTTGCCGTAGGGTCACCGATAGATCGGGAGGGAATCCGATCGATCGGGTGATTTAAGGAAAGATTCGGGGGTTTTTAGGAAATTAGAGGGCTGATCGATCGGCCCGTTCCGATCGATCGGGCCCTCCCAGGCACGGCTCTATTTAAAGGACGTAGGGTTTACGTCAAAAAGTATCCAATTAAAGTGTGAGGCGCCGCCATTGAGAGAAAAGAGGTGATTTCGTAATTCCTCCAAGATTTTGAGTGCTACGAGAGTTCAGAGGGAGTGATTGTAATTCTTCCATATATCTCGTTCTGGGAAGTGTCGTTGTAATTCTTCCGTTCAGTTAATAAAGAATCTCCATCTCCGCCCGTGGTTTTCTCCCCTCTCGATTGTAGAGGGGTTTCCACGTAAATATTGTGTGTTCTTGTTTTGTTCTTTCTTTCTCCATATTTGTTTACTTCTCATTTTGCGTGAGTCTTATTATTTGAATCGAGTCAAGTTATCAGGGTTTCACGCTTCCGCATTAAGTTTTCCCTAACAAATTGGTATTATAGTATACCAGATTTGTTTAAGTTTTCTTAACAGTAATCAATGAGCTTTGAATCACTTTGCTGATAATTGTTGCGACTTTTATGAGATCTTTCGCATGCTAGCTTTTGATATGACTGTCGATCTTATGAGATCACTGAAGATGATCTATTCATTCTGCGCTCCTATGTTAAGATTTTCATAGTACACAATCGAGTTATGTACATGTTGCTCCCTTATGTTTTAAAGTCTATTTAATTTATTGTCTCGTATTTTCTTTTGTTAAAATTGGTCTCTCGTCTTTATAACTTTTTTCAACTTAGTCTTTTATTTAAGACGGGGCCATTATATTTAATTTATGACATTGGTCCTTGATCAAGATTAGGTAAAAATTAAAAAGACGAGGGACTAATTTTGTCATGAAATAGAATATCAGGGACCATTTTGAACAAGAGAAAAGATAATGGACTAATTTGAACAAAGTTATAAAGATGAGGGACTAATTTGGATAAAAGAAAAAGACGAGGGATCAATTTGAACAAACTTCAAAAGATAAGGGACCAGCGGTGTAGATAACTCCATACAATCTGTACTTCTGTAGGTTATGCATCGAAAGCTGAAATGTGATCCGTGTGATTAAATAATTGAAACAGGACATGCCTATTACTGGAAATGCTTATATGCACAGGACATTTCTTGCCCTAAAGTCAGATCCACTGAAAATGCGTCTAGATTTGATACACAAGCAAGCGAGAGACCATGTCATGCTTGTTAACGCATATGCGGCCTATGCCCGGAAGTTAAAACTTGAGAATTCTAGGCAACTTAAGATGTTTGACGAGCTGGCACAGAATATTACGGACTTGATGTCGAAACCCACCTACCGTGCAGCAATATTTGAGACGGATGGCTCAGTGGATGAGGAGGTATTCAGGCAATTCGAGAAGGAGGTGAAAGATAAGGTTAAAATTGCAAGGATGATGATTGTGGAATCTAAAGAGTCTTATGACAATCAGTTGAAGATACAGAAATTGAAGGATACGATATTTGCAGTTCACGAGCAGCTAGCTAAAGCGAAGAAGAATGGTGCTTTAGCGAGCTATATTGCTGCAAGATCTGTTCCGAAGAGTATTCATTGTCTGCAAATGAGGCTTGTGGGAGAGAGAATTGCACATCCGGAGAAGTACAAGGATGAAGAGCCAAAGCCTGAGTTTGAGGACCCTTCCCTATATCATTATGCCATTTTTTCAGATAATGTGATTGCTGTGTCTGTTGTTGTGAATTCGGCAGTGAAAAATGCAAAGGAGCCATGGAAGCATGTTTTCCATGTCGTTACTGATCGGATGAATGTAGCAGCAATGAAGGTATGGTTCAAGATGAGTCCTGTGAAGGGAGCACACATCGAAGTGAAAGCTGTAGAAGAGTTTGATTTTCTTAATCCATCTTATGTGCCAATACTTAGGCAACTTGAATCTGCAAAGAGGCAAAAATTTGACTCTTTCAACCAGACAGAGAATGCTACTAAAGATGTCAATAGCATGAAACTTAGCAACCCCAAGTACCTGTCGATGTTGAGTCACCTTCGCTTCTACTTGCCAGAGATGTACCCTAACCTGCACCGCATTTTATTTCTGGATGACGATGTTGTGGTTCAAAAGGATTTGACTGCTTTATGGGGCATCGATCTCGATGGGAAGGTGAATGGGGCTGTTGAGATCTGCTTTGGACCCTTCCACAGATACGCCCAATATTTGAATTTCTCTCATCCTCTCATTAAGGAGAACTTCAGTCCAAAGGCATGTGCTTGGGCTTATGGGATGAATATATTTGATCTCGATGCTTGGAGGCGTGAGAGATGCACCGAGCAGTACCATCATTGGCAGAGCCTGGTAAATATGCTCTTTTTTATTTATTTCATCCTGTTCTATGAATCTGTTAGTTGGAGTATACATGCAACTTGTTGAGAATGTTACATGTGAGTCATTAGCCACATTGGAGTTCAGAGAAAATAGATGCCAAAAAACGTGTCTAGTAGGCTACTCTACCTAATGCTAATTGGTTATACGGTGAAATTTTAATTGAGCTTAGATGTGGATCTAACTTATGCTCAATCCGTAGGTCGGGCCTAAGGTCCAATGAAATTTCACATGGTATTAGAGTGAGGTTGGAGATTCTAGACTCCAATTGTTTATTCCTCACCCTTGTCACCGTCACCATAACTGGCAAATCCAAGAAGAAGAATATTCTTTCCCGTGGCAAAAATTAAGGGGCCACGGCAGCAATAAATGTGACATAGACTCACATGTGTGGTGGAGTGAATACCACATTTAGATGCAGTAGTCTGCTAGACTCATAAGTTGATTTTTTCCCTTTATTTATTTATTTATTTTTTTTTGGGTACATAAGTGAGTTGGAGGTATGAGGATTTGAACCTAGGACCGTCTTTCTCTCCCAACTTAGACGTTGGACTTAATATTAAACTCCCATAAGAAGTTCTTGAACATTAATGTGTCATGGATAATATTCACAGAATGAAGATAGGACACTATGGAAACTCGGGACGCTTCCACCTGGCTTGATCACATTCTACGCAAAAACAAAGTGGCTGGACAAATCTTGGCACGTTCTTGGGCTAGGTTACAATCCAAGTGTGAGCATGGATGAGATTAAGAATGCTGCAGTGATCCATTTCAGTGGAAACATGAAGCCTTGGCTTGACATTGCAATGAACCAATATAAGGAGCTATGGACCAAGTATGTCAACAACGACATGGAGTTTGTCCAAATGTGCAATTTTGGCCTATAGATGCTTATATCTACTGCTCTCTTCGGCCACGAGGTAACCGCAAAAGTGTCCTAAAAACCAAGGGTCACTCAAGCTATTTGTATCTTTTAGACCTCTTGAGCAAAGTTTGCCTACGCGCATGTACCCACAGCAAAGCTTCAGTACTGCTACCTCAATATTCTTTTTAACTACAATAGGGGGTTCTTTCGGTTTCTTACGTTTTTGATCCAGCATCAGCGGCAACGATTTCAGTTTTGAAATTGTAACGAGAAACTTAGACTGGGCTAAATGAGAAACAGATAGATTCTTTGCATGACATTTCCATTTTCTCTGAATCAAAATTTGCATAATATGCTTTTGCTTCTTTGTTTTTTAGTTTAATTCTTGAATTAGTGTCTGTAATTGAAGCAAATTATGTAGATGATACGGGCTCTGACATATTTCTGCTGTGTTCATCTAAGGTAGGGCTGTATTTGAGGCAAGTTTGAGTTCATCCGGGTCGAGGCATGACTTGTTTACTGTTAGCTCAGCTCAGCTGAGCTGAACTTGCCTCGGTGAGTTATGAACCAAGCTTGTGATTTTGAGGCTCATTTAAGCTCAATCTAGGCTCGTTTAGGCTCGGACTTGGTTCACTGAGGCTCAAATTTGGCTTGATTTTAAGCTAATAAATTATATTAAGATAGGTTTGGCATGCTTGTTCAGGGTCACGAGCCTACAAGTTGAGCTTTATTAGGCTCGGACTCGAGGAGCTGAGCTTTTCGTGTTTTATTGTATCGCAAGCTGGCTTGGGTCATTTACTCTCCTAACATAAGGTATTAATTTGCTGCTGTTCAAATTTAAATCAGCTGAGAAAGTAACTTGTAAAGTAATCAGGTATGATGATAGGGTGCTATCTGGTCTGCATTTTATCACAATGGGTCCTTTTAGGGTTGGGACTTTTGGAAACAGCTTCTCTGCAAGGTAGCACCCTGTAAGGGTATGGTTGCGCATATCTTATCCTCCTTAGACCTTGTGTTAACGGGAGCCTCTTTAAAGCATTTGGTGGTGGTTGTTATTGTATAATGTAAATCCGGGATTATCCATGTTTCAATTCAATGAAATATTTATGTAAAATCGGATATGATAGAAGTATAAAATTATTTGCATTTTTATTTGGCAATTTAACTTACTGGAATACTTGATTTGACAGTTCTTCCCGTTCTAGATCAACAAAGATTATGAAAGACCTAACTTTGGCATCAGGTGGAACGGTATTGAACTGTTCTTCTATGTTTGTTATCTTCTCTGCTCCTGGTTTTATGCCAAAAATAATTAAGATCAGGTAGAGCAATGTACTAAGTTTATTTGTTAATTGATTCTTTCAGGCAATTTTTTTGTAGTATTTTTTTACTTTACTCACATGTAGGTTGTTGCGAAGCATTAGACTGAAAAAGTCCTGCAGAGCTATGGTATATTCTTTCCTTTTAGTCCTTTATGAGACACGATGTGGTGGCAAAGAACTCCGGGGGCTAGAGGAGCCACTCGGGTTTGATTCTTATCAGGGACAATCCTTATCATCATAAATGAAAATTCTTTCCTTTTAAGACAATTCAAAATTTTATAAACATTTGAATCCCCATATTTCTTTTTGTAAATGCAGTTCCAAATTTTATAAAAGTTTTTAATACTCTAGAAATAGCATGAGTCATTTATCATACATCTAATTTTTACATTTTTTAAGATGAAAAGGAGGTATAAGAATATTCTAATAAGGATTATAAACATTTGGGGAGGGGGTTTCGAATTTTGAAGTCAAGACTTCATGTTTGAAGAGTGGGTGGTTTAGTTACTATGTCAAATTCAACAACTTTTTTTTTTTTTTTTTTGTGCAATTTAGAGGCCTTTTATGGTTTTAAATTTTTTTCAAATGTTTATCGATTTTTATTTTCTCACATAAAATACTATGAAAATTAAAATAGAAAGAAGAGGGATAAATAGTTTAGAGATTCTTTGAACTATTGGTAAAAATTAAAGTAACTCTCCGAACTTTTAATTTAACCAAAAACATGAGCCAAACTTTTGGTTAAAATCAACATTACACTTAATTTCTAATTTTATCGAATGCAAAATTTGTACAATTAATTCAAATAATTGTGATTCCAGTAACTTATAATTTTATCTAAGATATCTCTAAATTGTTTGTAAAAATCGATGTTTGAGATATTTACTTTAGTTGAGTTTCAAGTAGGGTTTTTAACAAAGATGATATTGAGATTATAGTTGAAGAACATTGATAATAAATTAACTTTTAAAATAAAAAAAAATCTTATACAAATAAAGTTAATGTATATGGGTATGTATTTGGGTGCAGGGTCTTTTAGATTGATTTACGTTTGCACGCAGGAGACATCGGATATGTTTGATTGTAGCTGTTGGATTATAGTTGATTGATTAGCTGTTAGTTGTTAGCTGATGAGTAATGCGTTTCGTAAAATTATATGTTGAAGTTGATGGATTATTGTAAAATGGTTAGAATTTGATTACATAGTATTTGAAAAACTAAAAGCTAAATTGTTTAGCTTTTGAAAAGTTGTTTTTCAAAAACTAAACGCTAACAACAAAATTTTTAACAAAGAGCACTATTAGCTGTTTGACTAATCAAAAAGTTAAAAGTTACAAAAAATGCTATGAAAAATTACTTGCCAAACATGGCCATCGTTTAAAGAGGACAGTGAGATTTTTCTTTTTTCTTTTAATTAACAACTAAAAATATATTTACTATATATATTTGATATGTATGATTTAAATAAATATTTTATAGAAAATAGTATGGTATTCTGTTTATAATTTAATAATTTCTATCACAATGTTGGGCATATAAATTAGTTATAAAAATATTAATTTAAATTTTCTTAATAGTTAGAATGTCTTAAATAAAATTAGAAATTAGCGAATCAAATTGATTTTAATTAATAATTGGACGGTAGATGAAACTAGAACTTGGGGGTCTAACATTAATTTTGGCCGACAACTCAGGAAGCGTCTTTAATTAAATTAAAATATCGGCAAGTTAACTTTTACTGAAAATGGTTTGGAGGATCTCTATAATATTTATTCAATTCATAAAACATTTAAGTGTGCCGTTTTTGCAATATGATATCAGCCTTATTTGAACTTATGATTTGAGTTTAATTCTCCAGATTTGGCGTCCATGTATAATTTTTACCATTATAGATTGAAAGGGCATTAATAAAAGGATCTGTGATGACTTATATTATCTACTTAATTTTTTCACAACTTAAACTTTCAGCATAACTGGATGTTTATACACTGAAATTACATTTTTAATTATATGGCTTTCCAATATGATATCAACCTCATTTGACCTTTTGGTTTGAGTTTAATTTTGCAAATGCATTGTCCATGTACAATCCTGGTCTAAAAATGTATTAATAAAACAATCTGTGGTGATGTATAATGCCTCTTTAACTGTTCCTAACTCAAAATTTTAAAATAGTTGGATGTTCATACACTTAACAAATGAAGTTGCATTCTAAATTATATGCCTTTGCAATGTGATATCTGGCTAATTTGACCTTATGGATTGTGTTTAATTCTGCAGATCTGTTGTCCGTGTATAACGTTCATAGTTTTGGTCTAAAAGGACATTAATAAAAGGATCAATTTTAAATTTCATAATAATTGGATGTTTAAACACTTAAATATAGAGTTGCATTCTTTTTTATATGCCTTTGCAATGTAATATCAGTTTTATTTCACTTTATGGTTTGAGTTTAATTATGTAGATCAGTTGTCTATGTATAATGTTCACAGTTACATTCTAAAAGAGCACTGATAAAAGGATATGTGATGACGTATAATGCCTACTTAACTCTTTCATGACTTAAATTGTCAGAATAGTCGGATGTTCACACACTTAATAAATGAAGTTGTATTCTTGATTATATGCTTTTGTCAAAAGCTTAAAGACCTATTATATAAATATTTCCCTGTTCTTTTTAAAGAAATTAAGACTTAACAATGCACCGCCTTGTAATATGATATCAGCCCTATTTGACTTTATAATTTGAGTTTAATTCTCCGAATTTGATACTCATGTACAATGTTCAGTCTAAACGACATTAATAAAAGGATCCGTGATTACGTACAATGAAGGCTCCGTTTATTTCGTAGGAAAAATGGATTCTAAGAATATATTTTTCTTTAGAAAAGGTTTTCCAAGAAAATTGAAATCCGATTGAGGTTTTCCTTTGTTTGTTTCAAAGGAAAACTTGCTTTCATATTAATATTTTCGTATAAAGTTTAAAAGAAACATTTTTCATAAATCATCCTACATCTTATTATAGGACAATATAAGTAGTAATCTAACATATATAAAAGGTAATAGAAAAATAAAATTAACTATCAAAGCTATATAAAATAGGAAAATTATCTATCAAATACTCTAAAGTTTGAGCATTTATTACCTAAGTATCATATCATTTTAATATATGTAATAAGGTACCTTGGGACACAAAATTTTATCACCTAAATATAACATGCATTCGAATCTAGTGAATTTTCGTTAACGTGTTATGCTAGCATTTTCTTACAAAAGAAATCACTAGTTTATGATAGGGACACATATATATATATATATATATATATTATTGAAACTCGTATTCTACATCAACAATTTTGGCCAAAAATTACCTTATTTATAAAATTTTTAAATTTCAGAGCACTTGAGTAATAAAACTTTTAAACTTTATGGTACATCATTGTATATTAACAAAACATCAGAGTACCTGTGTAATAAACATTCAAATCCCAAGGAACCTAATTAATAACTTTCCTATATAATATTATACAGTAATTCAAAATGATGAAAATTGTTTCTTTTAAAACCATGATAAAGTAGCATCTGGCTTTGTTTGATTATTCAGTCTAATTCCTCTTCGGCATTATGACGTTAAAGTTTACTTTCCAATTTGGTTAATTTCGGTTCGATATATATCCGCACGATAATTACCTCACGATAATTACCGCAACGGCTCTTGTGCCACTTGAAATTGTGACTTCCCTCATTTTATAAGGGAAGTCTTTTTCCCTCCATTAGGGGAAAATATTTTACGTTGAAAAAGTTTTTTCATCAAAAAAAGCGCATCAAATAAAGAAAAATATAAAAATTAGTTCCTAAAATCACATTTTTTTAAAAATAAACGGAGCCTAAATGTAAAGTTATGATATATTTTCTATTCATTGTATTTACTATCACAGATATCTTCCATCGTTAACAGTGCAAAATTTTTATGTTTTATTTTTATATTTTTTAGTGCGATTGAACAGTTTCTTTGTCATAATCTGCAGCGGGTTGCCGCATCCACTGACACCCAAATCGGTGCCAAACGCAGACATAAGAAATCGCAAAAATATTAATTCTTCATAAAATTGCCATCTTTTTAAATTACATATAAATCTATAAAATGGACCCCCAAAAAAAAAATATTTATAAAGATCTTTTACATTTTCTTTTTAAAATTTTTTTTAGATTTCTTTATTCTAATGAATCTTACTATAACAGTTTAATTATGAAGAAAAATCATCTAAAGAGGTATTCCATGGGAACCTGTAGTGCCAGATATAATTCTAAGTAATTATTTAGAACCTTCAAATTTTAGGGGCTTCAAATTTTAGAGTTATGATGTCTAAAATATTAATTTTCAGTATTGATAAGTTTTATAATGTTAAAAAATGTTATTATATCTAAAGAGCCCAATTTGAGACTTTTATTGATCGGGACCCTGAAAATATTTAAACCGGTTCTAAAAACCTGTTATTTGTAATGGTTTTTATGTGATATCTTGTCCAATAAAAAAGAATAGCCAATACTCTTATTTATGGCATATTCGTTATAATTTTTAATTTTTGATTTTAAGAAACTGAAAAATTTTGCTTCAAAAGTTTATTAATTAGCTTTTGCTACTTTTCGTTTCGAGCTTTTGGTTTAATTGTAGAATTCTTATAAATAAATAAAAAATAGAGATAAAAAATTATTTTTCAAATTTAGTTTTAATTTCTTAGAAATAAAAATAGTCAAGGGATGTTTTACTTTATAATTAATTGATATCGTGTTAAATTTATATATATATATTTTTTTTCTCTCATAATGTTCAGCTGAAATTTCTTATGTATTGTCTCTAATGGATTGCATGCAGCCACGGGTTTGGTTAATTAATACTGTTAGTAAATTTGCTGCCATTAAATTTCACCGGCACACTGTGGAGCAATATATGAAGTTTACATATAAGTTTAAGTAAAGTTTTATTTTAATATCAATTGATATTAATTTGAGTAACACTCTACACATAAATTTTGATATCTTCTTTTCGCAATTCTTGCCTAACATTTTTACTAGACTTACTTATAAAATCGTTAACAACAACAAATTCAGCTAAAAAAAGAAAAAGAAGGGGAAAAAACTCTAGATTTCTGTCAGTTATACTACAATTTTTTTTATACTTCAACGATTACATAATATGGTAAACAAAACTATGAGAAGAACAACTCTGTCATGTCTATATACATATATTCATATTCTTCCTGAAGGAAAAACAAACCCTATATAGAAAAAAAATTAGGAGGAAGAAGAGGGGAGAGAGACTGGGGATGGACTAGCAAGGTGAGTGGGCATGTCGTCGCCAGCCATGACGACAATGACAACCTCATCGTCGCCCTTGGAGGGATGTAATTCCGGAATTGCAAATGAAGATGAACCAGAAGCAGAACCCGAAGAAGAAGAAGACGACGAAGAAGATTGTTTGCGATGAGTACATGCCAAGAAGAGAAGAGCAAAAGCGATCAGAAACATCACAATAAAGAGCCCCCCGAAGAGGTAAGGCAACGGCGACTTCCATTTTGTTAACCCTTCTATATTTCCCGGTGTCGCCATCTCCGATCTCATCTCTCTCTCCCCCCTTTCTCTTAATTTCTCTCTCTAGTTTTTTTTTTTTTTTTTTTAATGAGTTTTTGGGGTGGGGTGGGTTGGAGTGGGTGATGGGGGTATTTATAGGGAGGGGGTTTATTCTTATTGCTTTCTCATTTGTGGCTACTCAATAATAATTATTATTACTAGGGACCCGATTCATCCCACCAACCATTAGGGGTGAATAAGTGTCAGTCTTAACTTGTGTATCGGATCAGATTGGGTCATTCTGATCATTGATTAGTTTATATCGGTTCTGTATCGATTTGATTTTCGATACTAGTATATGAGTTTAATCGGTCTTTGTTTTGGTCCGGTTTAAAACCAGAAAGTTTAAAGATTGGACCGAAGATCGATCTATACAAATTTTGCATATATATTTTAGGTACATAAGTTTATTATATAATTAAGTATATAAATAGAGCATATTTTATCATTATTATTATTTTTCTTAAGTTTCTGTTTTATGTTTGGAAACTTTTTTCTGGTAATTAAGCTCACTAGCTTGGAAACTAGTCTAAATCGGTCTAATTCAGTCTGGTCTAATCAATTCTTATTGGTCTTGGATTGGATGTAATCAGTTTGGTTTATACCCTTATGATTTGAGATAGTTTGATCTTCAGTCCATTCCGGTTCGGTCTGATCTTGGATTGATGTGCAGTTTAACAACAATTACAATGCTACACGGATGAAGGTATTTATATTTTAGTATATGAGGTTTTGTAAAAATGATTTTTTTAGTTTATAAAATTTGGATTTGGATTTCTTAGTATAGAGTTTAATGGTATTTAATACTTCTATCCAATCACTACGTTAGCAAGTTCATAAAAAATTTCGTAACAAACTTAATAAAAATGTAGTTATTGTTTCTATTAAAAGACATATCCGATATATTATTGAGGATCTTATTCTCTTAGTTATCAAAAAAGAAAAAAAAAATCTTAATAAAATGTTGCTTGTTGTACAAAGCAAAACAAGAAAAAAAAATCAATGCCGATACTGCACGTGTCACCCACCTAGCACTCGCGTCCAAACAATATCATCAACCGCCACCAGTTCGCCCTTCCCCACTATCGGTCATGTCATCTCACCCCATCTAATCGCGGTATGAGAAGAAAGAGAAACGACAAAAAGGAGAGAAAAGAGAGACGAGATGTAGAGATATAAAGGAGAAGAGAGGAATAAGATGAGTCGGTGGCGCCATTATTGGTAGGAGGTGAAGGGATGGGCGTATTTTCGGTATATTTGAAATTTTGGACTACAAAGGTGAGATGAAGTGTTGAAAATGTGGCGTCATTCATCAGCTTTTGAATTAAAAAAATATTTTCCCAGATCGTTGGACTAAAAATATTACATATAAAGTTTGTGGAGTAAAAAAACTAACTCACCAAACATCGCAGTACTAAACTGCAGTTCAATATGTATGTATGTGTGTGTATACATGCATACATACATACATACATACATACATATATATATATATATATATATGGGTGAATATTAAATGAGAATAATTAACTATGGTGAGATATGAGAACTTAAATCTCAGCTATTAAATTCAAAATGAAGGGCTGAGATTACACATATAAAAATGTCAATCTCAGCCCTTAATTTTGAATTCAATGGCTGAGATTTAAGTTCTCATATCTCACTATAATCAAATGCTCTTATTTGACATATATATATTTGAGGAGAAGTGTTAAGATTACTCACAAAAAATCTTCACATGATGACTTCAATACAAAAGAGATTAACTTTTCGCCCTTGCGTGTTTCTTCACTCAATATTAATCAGTTTTGGGTTTAAATGTGAAGAGACGAATCTCATTTTGATTGTCATAATGATCTGGTCCACGTTTTTACTCGAGTAGGTATTTGAAAGATTATACATATTATTTTAAATGTCATGTCAGGCCTTAAAGTTTCATTTAGAAATAATAATGAATAAAAGTTGATCATTCCAACTTATGTTGTAATTAATTGTGTTTAACAAGTGCATGTAGAGGTCAGTACATGCTATCAACTCACCAGTACAAGTGTCATGAATTCTAAACTCATAATCATTATTTATCCCACCACAAATCGCGACCCTTTTGAGAAAATTGTTATAAATTTCAGGTTAAGAAATTGCCTGAAAATTATATCAAACACATATTTAAAGTTGAATATTATAATGTGGATTAATGATATTTGTTTCTTGAATTAATTTACCACCATAATGCCGATGCTAGATCACTTTTATATAGTGCTTGCCATCTAATTAGTGTTATTTAATTGCTTTTAATTAAGAGTTGAGTTTCATTGGGAATGACGACATCTAGGGCTCATGTTCATATTGACTTTGTAAAGGGTTCAATATGTTTGTTCGATCATTACTGTGGGACCAATTTACAAAGTAAGGTGTTTCGAGATCTGATCCTTTCATTACTTGACTTTAATTTTGGTGTGCCACCGTTTCTCATCTTTTCATGTACGTTATGTCTTTCATCGATTAGGTTTGTATATTCTGTTTGATGAAGCATGATAGACTCACCATATTCAAATTATAAAAAAAGAATAACATTTTTTTTTTTTGTTAAAGCTTAGAAGCAAAAAAATTGCCCAGAGAAAATACCATGGCATAGCTAAAACTTTGATTTTATAAGTGATTTTGAAAAAGAAAATTCTATAAACCCTAAATCCGAATCTGAGGGGGTTAAGTAAATTCGTTCCTATGTTTTAAGTTAATATAGAATTGCCAAAAAGTTTTTAATTTTCGTGTCCTATCAATTTTCTAATAACCAAACAAAACGACAAATATCTATTTCTTATAAGTTGCGATTTTTACCATTTTACTTCATGTTGACCAAACAAATTAAAATATAGTTTTTATTGTAATTAAAGAGAAAAGAAATAAAAGTAGCCGCCTAGGGAAAGAGGAAATGCAGTGAAAATGGGCACATTAGCTAGAAAAAAAAATGAGAAAATTATGCCCAAATTTAGGGTTGGAAACTGTTTATCCAAGCTGTGTTGTCTCCTACTATCCCAAAAAAAAAAAAAATAAATAAATAAAATTGTCAAAAATAAAATTATGCACCTAATATAGACAAATCTAATCATATATTAGTAGATTAGTGAATAAAATGTCAATTTATATATTAAAGGAGTTACTCCATCCATTATCAATGGAGATGAAACTTCATTTGATCTATATCAACTCTGTTTCTTCACATTTAATATTTCTTCACTTTTGTATTTATTAAACAAAATTAAAGGCATTTGTAGACATTATTAGTGGTGTTTTCACATACTTCACGTGTCTAATACAATATTTATTAACTTTTTTTAGTTTTTAAATCTTTTAAATAATATTTATATATTTAATAAAATAATTCAAACAGTTGTATATAAAAGTGTAAAATGACCCACTTATCTAACAAGTTTTCTTTATTTTATCTAATTATTTAGACTATTTAATTAAATACATATATATTTTAAACAAAAATATTATTTTACAAAGTTTATAAATTATAAAAATTTAATATATCAGATCTCATGAGTAAATTACCCTTGAAAATATTAACTATATACGAAAAATTAATTTAATATTAAAAAATAAAAATTTGTTAGGACTTAATTGGGATTAGTGTTAATTACTTAGCGAAGTCGAGCCGCGGCGTCTCCACCAAAATTTGTCACCTTGTTTGTTTCTTTAATTTTGTCAAACATAGACTGCGACATATCTCTGCCCTCTTTCCTTTAAATCTATGATTTCCCTATTAAATAAATAATATTCAATTACATTTTAAATTTACTTTCAAAAGTTATTATTTTATAAAAAATATACTTTATAATTCAATAATCAAATCTTAATCAACGGTATACACATTTGGGTTAGAATGGTGAACTTTTTTTTTTTTTTTTTTCTAACGAAAGAAAATTAATTTGAAAGTGTTAAGGAACTAACTCTTTCAAAAACGAGAATACGGCGTATCAAATAAGAGCCCATGATCATTAGCCAAATTTCACACGATGTTATATTTCGCCGGCCTTTTTAGGTACGACTCATGAAATTAACATATAAGAGATCTACATATAAACCTATGTAAGGTCCTATCATAAAACCAATTGTTATAAAGTGATATAACTCACTAGGCTTATATGTTGATATCTTCTGTTCCACACATGACAGAAGGCTTATATAGGACTTTTACTAACTCACATGTGGAATCATACCAGCTGCCCTTCGAAAATAAAATTGAGAATATGGAGGGTTGTGTCCATGAGAAAAGAATTTGATCAATTGAACTTCGAACATGCATAATTATGGAAAAATCAATATGGTCATCCAATGGAATGCAAAGGTAGGGATGTATTTTCATGGGGACGAGAGACGGACTGGTTAAGTCTCCCTTCCTTTAAGCTGGAGACGATTCCATTTTTTAACTCCTTAGGCAGACCCGCTTTAAGGGACATAAGAGGATCTTCTTACCATCCACATAAAGGAATAATCTCGACCTAAGAGTCCGTATATTTATAGAAGAACCGACGTTTCTAAGACGAGAATAACCTTGTCTTGGGTTGGAATGATCTCTTGACTTATACATGGAGGTTTTTTTTTTTTTTTTTTTTATGCTAAGGGAACTAACTAATTTTAGCAGAACTTTCACTTTCGGTGAGTGGGTCTTTCCCTCTCTCAAATTTACACATGTTAATTGCACTTTATCGAGTGAATTAGTGGTCGGACTTCATCTGTCCTGCTCTACCAAGATGTGACATGTACATTTCCAAGTAGCGTTGTGGTATAGATTGGCTAATCTGACATAGCCTAATTTAGCAAAGCAGTGTCGCCCATATTTGGATTGCTTGTTTTCTCTTTGTCTAGCCCGCCCTTTAACTAGGTCTCATAGTCAAGGAATGGACCAAATTGCCTCGATGTCGAACTTGACTACCTTAGTTACTTGTCTCTTCACTGTCTGGGCCAAATATTGACGTCTAGCTCAATATTATACGAGTTTCTTCCATTATTATTTTTTATTTTTTATTAATAGAACAATATTTGTTGACATGAAATTGACCCATTTTTATAAATGACAAGTACCATGGTATTATTTGAAGATACTTTTTAACCCAAAGTCATTCTTTAGGCCCCATTACTTTGACACCATAAATACATCAGGATTCACCATAACTTTTTTTGATTTTATTGCTATTTTTTAAGTTTTAAGATAACATTAGTTTAATCGTTAATTCCATGTCTCTAACAACAAATCAAAAGGCAGTGACCGTTGCTGGCCTCTCAAGGTTAGGGAATAGTCAAGATGCAAAAAATTAGTATTATGATAAATAAAGCAACACGAGTATCTCATATTATACTCGATTTAAGTATTTTATTTATAGATTATTATATTAGAAAAACTAATTATTTAAGATTATTTCATTATAAACTTCATAAAAAGTTACATTTTATATTAAATATTTAAAAGAGTGCTTATATTATTAAGCATTTACTAAAGTGAAAGTATGTAGCCTAATTGGATAGGATAAAGCGAAGGTGAAACCTTTCACATATGCGTTAGCGTTAGCTTTGTGTTCAACTGTTACATATTCTGTGATATCACACAATATACACTCTGATTCGGGGACATATTATTCTATTGTATTGTATAGTTATTTATCGAATTATTCATCAAGAAAATAACTCGTTAAAAAATGTCCAATAAAATTGAGTATAAGAAAATGATAGTAGCCAAAAATATTATATACATCGCTATCACTCTATCAAAAAGAATCCCTTGTAAAAAAATATAACCATTCAGAGTGTCAGAGAATAATTATAATAGTTTTGAAGGTCAGGCCGTGAAAAGCTAGAATGTTTCATATTAAATTTAAAATTATATACACATGTAAGATTTTTTAATAATGGACTATAAGCAACATCGGCTGTGCCTAAAATTTTAATTCTGAATAATCCCTCTTAATCCAACGGAAGGAATAGGGGCATAAAATTAATAAATTTAGAAGAAAAAAAATTCCAAAATCTGATTTAAAGTGGGAAAGGAAGAGAAGAGAGAAAGCAAAACAATATATATAAAGATTTATAAAAAAAAACCCCTCAAATGAGCAACGCGTCATAGGTGCAAGTAGAAAGCTTTCAGAATGATATAAAGCAGCAAGTGAAAGAAAAGCCACCCAACGCATTTATATATATATAAAGGCGAGACTAAAATTAACCATATATCGGAAGGGTATACTAGGCCGATCTTTTAATAAGATCCATATCATAAGCATCAACTTTAAAATTTGATAGAAATTCGAGACACAACACAATAATAAAAGTGCTTGACAATGATTGTGTATAGTGGTGGCCATGGCCCGCTGGCCGTCCGGTCTCGGGCTGGGCTCACAGGCCGTCCTGGCCCAGGTTGGGCCTGGGCTAGGCCCTCCTTTTCTTTTAAGATATATATATAAATAATAATATACAATATAATCATAATAGTGTCTTATAAAATTATAAATATATTTTATAAAATAAAGTATATTATAACATGTTAAAAAATATAAATATAATAATATGATCGTACTTTATAAAATTATAAATATATTTACAATTATAACACTATAAATATAAAATATAATCATAAAATAAGTTATAATACCCAAACGGACACCAAACATTGGGGGCAAAACCCCTCAATGGGCCGAGCCTAGGCCCAAGCCCAAGCATGGCCTGGCCAAGCCCGGCCCGGCCCGCTAAACAGGGTGCGCCGGACCGATTTGCAGGCCGACCTGACCTATTGGCCACCTCTAATTGTGTAGGTGACATCATACACCTACCTGAAGTAAATGCTGATCATCCATTGGACTTTCCTTGTGGTCATGTTGTATAATTTCTAGCCACATATTTCTCTTTCAATTGATGCTTCTAGTGTTTAGTCTATATTTAATTATAAGCTCCCAAAATGACTCTTAATTTATTATCAATCCTATTTTTAATGTTGTTATAATAAATTTAATTTTTATAGTCGAAATTTTAGTTCTAACTATTCTAAGGATATAAATAACAATAAATATAAGACATATTAATAAAGAATGATAAAACAATTAGCATAAAAAGATTTTATGACTAAGAGCAAATATTCATTTAAATTACTTAAAAATAATAAATGGAACATTTTATTTTAGAAAGAGATCTTATCTATATGATCAAAACTTTACGTTAATGAAACATATATCAAATTAGTATATTCATATACATATTAAGGGTATAATAAAACATAATTAGATCATAAAATAATTTTTAAAAATTTAGTTTTATATGTCAATAATTTTTATGTTGTATATAGTTAAGTATAAGTTTTTATCATTAGATATTCAACCAGAGTTTAATCTTTTATATGTTTAGTATATATATATATATATATATATATAATATAAAAGTATTTATCTACAAAAATTTGATATTATTTTTTTAGAGTTAATTACCTTTATAAAAATATATATACTTTCTTACACAGTGATGTTGCCAAGACAAACGCCACATATTAGCTGTAAAATAGATATCATGAGAAGGTGTTCAAAGGTCGAGTTCACCCCCTAGGTAGCCGCCCTCTTGCCATGGCCAAGAAAATGATTAGGAATCAAACGGACAACCAAGGTTTTAATATGGATAGAGAGAACGCAAATTTGGGAAGATTATATGAAAATGGGTTAGATTGAGAATAACGAGGCACAGATGTGCGAAGATCATTTCAATGGCTCTAGAAACGGAACTGAGCCGTTGGATGAAGCTTTTCCTAGAAAGTAAATTAAGAAAAACGGTACTCATTAAGTTTTTTACATACATGATGAATCAATGCACTAAAAATAACTTTAATAAAAAATCCGTTCACACTATACATTTTGACTGGCTTAAAAAAACAGATTAAATCTAGTACCTTATTTTAGACGACGAAAAGATACAACAATATTATAATAAGAGTGTCACATTTGGGGAGGAACGATACGAGCTCCTTACCCAATATCTCATTCCTTCATACTCGAAGTCAATAGGTAAATAGTCTAATCACGACACCAATTTTAATCGATGAAATCTAATACTTTTTGTTTTTCATATATTTGAAAAGGAGAGGTGCCCTCTTTTTTTTCCAAGGTGGTTTCCAAGAAAGAGCCAGGCGTGTAAGCAAATGTTGCTACTTGAGTACTGTTGCTTGTGGAAAAAATAATAATACTGATCTTCTATTTATTATGGTAAAGTACCTCCACCTTCTGTCACGACCCGAGGAAGTCGAACAGCTATTTTCTCGTTTTTGGTTTTTTGTAACGATTATATAATGTAAAATTATAAAAATTAGTTAAGTTAAATTAGTTTAAAATTTGAAATTATGAATTGGAGGAAGCCGGTTTAGGAGGACAAGGGTAACTTAAATTTGTAATGATGTAATTGTATTAATTAAAATAGAGTCTAAGGAATAGGGGTGGTTGGATGACTTGGCCCCAAAAGTCTAAAAATACCTTGTAATGCTTGTTGTATTTTGCCATGAAAAAAAATGAAGTAAAAATTTAAAAACCATCTCCCTCTCTCTACTCCAGTCGTCCCCTCCTCTTCCTCTATTCTCTAACTTCTACTTCTAACTTCTTTATCCTCTTCCCTTCATTTCTATCTTCTAAACTCTGTTCTTCTTCCTAATTCCTTCTCTTTTTTTCTCCAACTTCATCTTTAATTTCTTCTTATTTCCCATCTTAAGTCTATTTCTCTTCCTCATCTAACCTCTATTTCACCATCACGAGCCTAGGTTCGTGAATATCTCCGTCACTAACCCTTGGGTTGTGACACCTTCAAAAGCCTCTAAACTTTAATCTAAGCAATTTTAAAAAAGTATTACCAAAAGTCTCTAAACTTCACTATAAGTAAATATGAGTGAGGATCATTTAATATTCGAAATTACAGGAAAAAAAATAAAAAATTTAATATTTTTACTATATAATTTTATAAATATATAATATATAATTTATAAAATTTTAATATAATTATATATAAGTTATATTTAAAAATATAAATATCTTTGGTGCATGGGATAACACTAGAACTAATAATGATCGTGGAGAAGCTCTTCTTTAGTCAACCCATTTGCTTGCGTTGTCCCGTCGCCGCGTCGCCGCCTCCACATACTTTAGTTTCCAGCTGTTGTTAATTTCAACCTCCTCCCCCCACCCCCCCCCTTCATCCATACACACACAAAAAAAAAAAAAAAAAAAAAAATAAAAAATAAAAAGCTGAAAATAACATAAGAAATATAGGAATAAAAACCCAACTGAAGAAGAGAGAATAAGAAAAGGCAACACAATGTACATATAGTTGTCACTTCAAATATAAAAAAAAAATAAAAAATCGTAACTTTGGTTTTACGACTAATAGAAATTAATAAATTATAGTATTTTTTGAAAATTGTAATGCTATTCATATAATAACTTTCACCGTGCCTTTGGCCCGACCTACTTAGTTGGCATATATAAGATCCACATATAAGTCCAAATGAGGTTCTATCCTAAATTTAATTAATAATAGATGGAGTAACCAATTACACTTATAAATTGATCTAGTTAATCTCATAACTCTATTGTGGGATTCTATTACTAGTCTCACATGTAGAGTTTTAATATATAGTATTATTCGAGCGGTCTATAAGGGTGTTTCGTAATTGTTTACTTTGCAAGTTTGCTTGTACAGGCTTTTGATTACTATATATCTATTTTTTGGGTACAACATCAACAACAACAAACCTAGTGCGTGCAAGGGCTCCCGCAAAAGCAGGGTTTGAGGGGGAGATGTACGCAGCCTTCCCCCCTTCAGGGGGTTACCTTAAAGAGAGGCTGTTGCCGATATTTTTTGGGTACATATGTGATACTTTTTATAAGTAATAAAAACTTGTTTTATTTAAAGGCTTTTGGGTTTATTTTAACATCAACTCGCTCTCAATTTAAATCAAGATTGTGCCAGCTTAACATGTCATTTCAAGCTGAGGTCTCGCTATTCATGCTAGATCTTTTTTTGTTCCTTCCAGTTAGGTCAGTTTATTTATTGATTTTCGGGCTGATTTTTTAGATCAAGTTAAGTTTCCCATCCTCATTTTTGTTTTCTTGATAATTATCGAGCAAAGCATACAATACAAGATTTTTTAATAATTAGATAGATAATTTTTAGTATAAAATTGGCTTCGCTACCAAAGTGGAGCCCGAGGAAACCCTTAAGAATTAGAAAAAAAATAATACAAAACAGATCAGAACAATAGACCCCAGAACCCTAAGACATCTACCAACATATTAACCCCGGAAATATAGCAACATAGCTCAAAAAATTGAGACATCTATACCCACACTAACTTCTGAAATACAGAGAGCTAAATGAAACACACTTATACTAATTCCTGAAACACATGACATCAAATGGATCAGATCGGGATGGAGTATGAGCTGACTTCTTTTTGTGATACTTCTTCTTCCTGCGGGTTACTCCAACAAGGACATCGGTTTCAAGAGAGTAAAAAGGATGATGCATGTTGCAGTCGGGACCATCATATCTTAAGCTCAATTTCTTGCCAAATTTCCAAGCTTGACGGGCTCTAAGGAGGGTAGAGAAAAACTCGGTAGATAAACACAATTAAAGTGTCTACCTTGTACATAACAAACTCAATTATATAGTTGTATATGCAAATTATTTTACTTCCATAAACTACATCATGGAATGATATCAAATAGGAGTATGGAGTGACATGCCAAAAATGATTTTTTTTTTTAAAAAAAAAAAAATTAGGTGATGCAATATTAATAGTGCCTACCACAAAATTGGTAGGAGTCACAAGCACACCCCACATGAAACTATAGTGATTGTTCATGTATAGTTTTGACATGAAGTGTACTTCTGTGACCACCACCATATATTATATAATGTTATTCCAATATGTGATGTAAATTTATACTTATTACTAATAATTTAAATAGGATGGAATTATGCTGGGTCGCTGCTCTTGTATTGAGCTCGCGCTTTATATCTATCGGAAAAAAAAAATGCTTAGTAATGATGTGTGATCTTTCTCTCTCTCCCTCCTAATTTTCTCTATTTTTCTCCCCTTTCTTATTTATAATCACTGCATTTAGAGATTATACATATATAAATTTGAGGTGTAAATTTGGTTCTCGTGTGCTCGATCGATCTTGATTCGCATCAAAGTTGGTTCTAAATTTAAAACTCAATAATTCTCTTTTTTTAAGGATTTTTCAACGTGTACCCAATAGGCATATATTAAGATATATTAATTATATTTAATTATTTGATGTGGACAAAGATATTCAATTATTTGGTGTCCACAATTAAGAAAAATTAAATCTTGTGACTAATACCAAAAAGAGGTTCAATTGATTTAGAAATCTTCAACCACCAGGACAAATCCGTGCAAAGAAGTAAAATTTTCGACTTATTTTTTGAACGATAACGACTACTGTCTGCCATCTTTAATCGCTTTAATATTATTTTTTTAAACTTTAATTTTTGATAATATTAAATTTGAGTTTTGGAGTTTTTTTATTTTTAGCTTTAAATTCTATTCAAATTATTTTAAATTTGAAAGCAAGAATTAAAGATGAAACATTAGTTCCAAAAATTAATTTAAATTTTATAATTAATATACAAAATAATATAATTTCCTCTTGTAATTTTATTACTAGTACTTGTCAATTTTATTAATAGGTTTCAGTTAGAGTGCTGAAACTTTAAGGATTAGCCTTGATATATTAAGCGGATCCCAAAGAGGGCACCAACACGTCGTCACCGGATCTCATTAGAACTCCGAAGTTAAGCGTGCTTGGCCGAGAGTAGTATCAGGATGGGTGACCTCCTGGGAAGTCTTCACCCTCAGGTTGGAGGCATTAGGAAACAGCCTCTCTTCAGGTTAACACCCTGAAGGGGGAAGGCTGCGTACATCCCCCCCGAACCTGCGTAGGCAGAAGCCATTAAGGCACTGGGTATGTTCCTTTATACAAATACGTAATATTATGAAGACCTCCTTGCTCTTGTCAAGGACCATGAAATGCAGTGCTATGTAGAGCTAAATAGGGGAACTACAAATGAAGAGCTTATCACTGAAAACATCCCATTTTTTTGCTGGAGATAACCAACCTCTGCATGCCTCTGATGATATATTCAACGTGCAGTTCAAACCTCGGAGATTGGGAAAAACGACATTATTAGCGCTTTTTGTGTCATTAGCAGTAGGCTTGTAGGTGTTCATACTAAGAAGAGGATGAAAGGACGCTCACAACAAGCAGCAATTGTTTTTAAAGATAGCAAAGTTTGTCAAGTTTATTCCTTTTAATTTGTAAGTTCTCCAAAAACACTTTTTCAATCTGTTTTGAAGATCAATTGCAAATAAAGACAAATGAAGATCAAGAGTACTTCTCAACTCATGTGATATTTTCCGAGGAGTACAAAAGTCAAAAAGTCTGCAAATATATGTATTCAAAGAATCTCAAGAACAATTGTTTGTCAGAAGACTACAACTAGCAAGTTTCAAGGGTAATTATTTCATACCAAAGATTACAACAAGCAAGTTTAAAGGACAATTACTTTTTGTCAAGGACAAAAGGAATCTCAAGCATAATTACAATCTTTCAAAAACCAAGTTTTAAAGAAAATTATTTGGGACCGGTGTCCAAATCATCAAAAATTAAATGGTAGGAAAAATACGTGATTGAACGTGCTTGTTCCACTGAATTATATCACATGAGTTGAGAAGTACTCCTTTTAAGATAGATGTATTTTTGTTACGGGTAATTTTGGTTGTTAGATACGGTGTTCTTATGTGTTATTGTTAGCTTTTTCTTTTCCTGCACTACGTGTGCGCTTTTTGAATCTCTTCGTGAGATGTTAATTTTTGTATCGTGAGTTTTACTCACTAATTATTAAGAAAAAAATTGATAATAATAATTTTTTATGAATAATGTTAGGGATAAACATAAAATGATGGAAGATGGCGTAGGCAAGACGGTTATCATGGGGGGCCATAAATGAGGAAAACTTGTCCATTTGTATTTACTACTCTACCTAACTTGTTCAGTACGAAAATAAACGTTTTCTCTGTGATTTTCATATGTTCTCATTGGAGTAATAATATGAGTTGACACTGAGTGAGTTATGGCTCCACGGATCAACTCGTTAAGTGATTTGTCCAATACTCGAGTTTGGGGGTAGAATATTACTTGTATTAATAGAAAATAAATAGATTTATATAGTAAAAGGTAAGATTTATATATTAGAAGGAAAGTTAGGGAGAGATAGACTAGATAGAAAGGGGGATGCAGACCGAGGGAGAGGGAGAGACACACATTTCAAAATCATTCATCATACTCTCCTCTACTAACTAAGCCCCTATATATAAAGTCAGAGGAGGAGTATAATTATAACTAATTACTTAATTAATTTATTTAATATTTAAATTATTTTTTACTTAATCTATATATTTTTTGGATTGTATTATTTTTCTATAAGTTAGAATATTAGCTATATATATTTATCTTTTGAACTCTTTTAGGTTGTTTTAACTTTGTAATTCAGACAGGAAGAGAGTTGAAAGGCAATTAGGAGACTTGATTTATAAATAAGTTTGTATTCAACATAGTGGGATAGTTTTTCCCCCTGAACAATTGAATATTCTTATTTCTTTCTTGTTATCTATCTCTTGAGTTTCAAGTTGAATTTTTCCGATATTTTTCTTAATTTTAACAGCTAGAATCAAAAGAAGGTCATTGAATCGTTCATTTCGCGTCTAATCTAGATCAACATTTACATGCTTTATTGCCAATTTTAGCATTTATTACAGATTGAAAGAGATATCTGATAAAAGAAATATTAATTTCCACAAAAAAAAAAAAAAACACAAATTTACTTGATTATAAACAGGTTCCCAAGTTTACTAAACCGTAGCTTGACCAGCTAGTTAAACCTAACTTGTCTAGCTAGTCCGCTCATAGTTCGTAGTGTTGGAATTATTTCGTAAAGTGGGTTTCCATTGATTGAGTTATCTTCTTGTTTTACAAAACTAATTGGACGTTGAATCGGTAAAGCCTAATTGATAATGTGGTCCATAAAGTATGGGCCTAGGGTCGCCTCCGCTTATTGTATAATTAATAGTGTAATATATAAGGTGTTGGGCCAAACTAAAGACGGGGGACCCATACAGTTTACTAACCCTGGGTTTGGTCCCCTCTCTCTTCCTAAGGCCCTAGCTATAAAAGGTAGCTAAGGGGATGACTTGCCTCATTGGTAGTCATCATAAAGAATTAGAGAGCGGCCTGGTATGAAAAGAATTAGAGAGCGGGAGGAAGACCAAGTTCTAAGCGTGATCGAGAGACACGTTCTGACTTGTTTGTAATTATTTTGCAGATTAATTCAATTTACAATTAACTAAAACAATGACTTCTTCTAATGATATGTTAACAATCTCTAACCCTAATATTTATATCCTAAAGAATTTATAAACGTAGTTCTAAGAATGGTTTGGCCAACTCCATTTTCTAGTCAGTTCAAAGTCAAGTTTACAGTTCGAGTGTTCAACCATGTTGTATTTTGACCAAACTCCGGTCTAAAAGCCCATTTATTGTTCATCCAAAATTAAGTTTTAAGTTTGTTCAAAGAAAACCTAAGACATGTATCACACTAAAAGTTCTTCGTACCTCTCCCGTAAAATATCAAACCACAATGCAAATGAATCAGGAGAAACGATAGAAGTATTTGGATTCTTAAGCACGATATCCGTTATATATATTTCATACAAATATTTTTCCCTATACAGATACTACCGTAAGCATGTCCATCGACATAAACCTTGAGTCCTTCAACAATTTGCCCATTTACAAACCTCACAAGATTCAACCAAAATTATATACTTGCTTGCTTTTCTGTCCAAACTCCTTCGTATCTTTGATGGGGGGTTGGGAGGGTAGGATTAAACTAAATATTATTTTCTTATTATATAATTTTATTTATACATATTAAATTATATTAAAATAAATATTTAATACAATATTTTATTATATAAGTTTCTTTTTTTGATGGATTATTTGGATTAAGAGAGACCAGCTTAAGCTTAAGCATCAATAAGAACAGAAGGATCAAAAGGTTTAAGTGAATCTTTAAAAATTTTAAGAGAATTTCGGGGGTTCTTGAGAAGTGCTCTTTTAATTATTATAGTGCGGCAATAGAAGGGTAACATTTATAAGGCTATATCACTTATTGAGTGTGATGTAGGTAGTATTGCCTCGAATGTATATGATGAAAAGTATGTGGTGAGAAGCAAGAAGGGCGGGTAGTAATTTAGTTCTAAATCATATTGGGATTCTCAAATTTTCAACAAAATTGACAGTCCGATGTACGAGTAAGTAAGAAATGCAAGGGCAAATTGTCCCTACTAATGTACTTTTTTCCCTCCGAATTCACCTAGAAATCTTACTGTGTGGCCAATTCCCCGCCTCCATTAAAACTTTCGCAGTTTCTTTCTTCATCTTTTTCATTTTAGATCCCCAAAACTAGCTAATGCTGGGGCTGAAATTTAGCAGAAACATAGGCTTTTCCTTCACTTTTAAACAATATTAATAATATTTTTCAGTGCGCATATTATTAACACACACATGCACACACATATATATATATATATACACACACATCAACGAATTAAATGTGTTAAAAGTTTAAACTGATCGGTGAAGATTAATGATTAATTTTAGACAATAATAACATGTCCATTCACGTAAATGTTCATTAGATTTGAAGCGTGAATTTTGCGCATGACAATCTCATATCTTATATTTAAATATACTAATATTGAAAAGCAATTGTTGGGATTTGAACTAGCGACCTTTTAGCCAATGACAATCTGATACTATATTAAGAAACTAGTTTTACTTAAAGTTTAAGTTAATGAGTAAAGATACAAGATGAATTTTATATTGTAGCAATCAATATATAGACATATATTGTGTAAAGGACACGGCATTTTGAGAGGGAAATGGGACGGAAAATGGGGCAATTAGAGATGGAAGCATACCAGAAAACAAAAGGTGGCCTTCAGCAGACGTGGTCATGGATCAGGTCAATGTACTTTTTTGACTTCAACCATCAGAAACAAACTTAACTTACTTTTAACATAATTATTGCATTATTTAGGTAAATAATAAACATACAGCTTCGGTTTATTTCGATTGGATACTAGAGTCATCCATTTTTTATGTTACCGAGGTCTAGTATCTGAACATGGTGACTTGATAGACAATTTGTTTCTAATCATACTAAGTAATAATATTGGAATAAAGAAATTATATATATATGTATAATATTGGCTATTGAATTATATTTTTGACAGATGGAATAGGTCAATCACTAGGAGGAAAAATTGGAATTGGATCAAGTGATGAAGTTCAAATCTTGGCCACATAAAGATTAATTTTGATGACTCAAATATGAGTAGATTGGCAACAACAAGTTATATCATCAGGGATGAGACATAACGATTCATTATTGTTGGAAGATCTAAACATCTTGAAATGCTCTCATTATGGTTGCAATTTGCAAAGGCGGTTGCGGTAGGATTTGGTAACATCCAAGTTAAAGGTGCTAACCTGATCATGATTAATGCTTTTAATGAAAAGTTCAAGGCTCTCTGGCAAATTCAAAAGATTATTGAGAAGATTTTGGGGATGAAAGACACTGAAAGAAGAATTGTGTTCTATCATTGCTACAGAGAAATGAATGTGGCTACTCAATTGGACTGCAGAATTGGGTAGTCATATTTTCTCGGTGGTTCAATGGTTTCCGGTGCCTAACTTAGATTTAGGCTCTATAATTTATGCTGATGTGTGCGTTAGTCAAAGTCCTTCCCACAAGACATATGCTTGGTATATTTCTCATTAGTATTATAGAAAGAAAAATTTGTAACATTGAACAGCTATATATCTTAAATAACAATGAAATTCTAGAGGAAATCATGATGACTCCTGAGAGGTCTTGTTCGCTGAAAAATGAAGTACAGTAATATTGTCAGGACTTTTTTTTTTGTTAATATCAGGACAATTTTAACGCAATAAAATCATAAAAGTCTTTATTATTGCCCTGATATTAACAAAAAAAATGCCCTAACAACATCACTAACAAAAATAAAATAATTACTCGCAAACAAGCAAATTAAAACTATCTTTCACTAATGATTTCTGATACTTGAAACCACTAGCGCCAGCAGGCCACTATCTATTGCTCATCTTTATTTCTTTTTTGTAAAGACCTTTTACAATTTGAAAAGAACAGCAAATATAAGAAAAAGATTCATTTTAAAAATCTACTCCTTTTTTATTTTTTAAAAAATCAAAAATTGAAAATAAATAATATTTTATTGGGCATGTACATTATTTATGATTCAAGCTTAATGGACATTTGACATAAACAAGTTCCAGAAGAATATAAAATTATTTATGTGCAGTATTTACTTTATTATTTAAACTTTTACAACAGTTAGTAGCTTGTCAAGAATTACAAAGGATATGAATTTTTTTTTTTACATGGATAATACCTAGAAAGGAATGCCGAGTTCGAACCCGCATCCCGTGTTGATCAGCTACTGCAGTAACCATAGAGACAGACTGAAGATCGGTATGAAGCAAATGACATAAGGTAATGGGAGGGTGAACCGTTTAGAGACATTAATTATTAGTTATAATATTTTTTAAATCCCATCTAATCCATCATTTTTTTTAATATTTTAATTACAATTTTGCATCATCTTTCTGTCAAACATTATCTACTAATCACTTAATTATTGAGATATTCTCTTTTGTGTCTGTGGAAGCACTCATCGTAATGCCCCCATAAAGACATTTGACATGTATATCCCCCAGTTATCCTAAAGTATAAAATATTAAATGCATTCAATTTCTAAAGTTTTTTTTTTTTTTTTGGTCGAAATCAATTTGTAAAGTTTGTTTGTATATCCAATAATGTAATAAAAATTAATGATTATAAAGAATAATAGGGTTATTACTGCTATTAGTGTAATTGCTTTGCTTATTCTATTAATTTAATTCTTATAATTTTAATTATTTTAATTATCTTTATGCTTAAAATTGCATCAATAAAAACTAGTGTTAAAATTAATATTAATTTATTTATGGTAAAAATCTTAACAATGATTACCGCTTTAATAAGCTTTCCACGTGAACGTGACGTTCATAAGGAGTTAATGTTTACAAACACTGAATTTATTGTTGCTATTTCATCAAAAATTAACATTAGTTAAATATTAAACTTGATTAAAATAATTTCAATTGTATAATTACTAAATTAAAGTAATTAAAAATATAATGATTAAATTGATACAAATAAATAAAGTGCATGACTATGACATAAATAACCCAAAATAATAATATATTAGTTGTTAATTTTTAAAAGGTAATATATTATGATTATATTATGAACATGACTATGACATAAATCACCAAAGTAACTTTTTAAAAATTTATATATATATATATTTTTATTTGTTTTTTACCAGACGACAAGCGCAAATATATATAAACCAAACGAAGCTATAGATACAAACAAAACCCACAGACACAGCCACACCAAACAAACACCACCAAACCCAAACCCAAAACAACACAAACAAAAAAACACACTCACTCAACAGTTAAACAGAAAATTATACTAATACCAGACAATAGAGATAATCGAATCAGCTATAACATCTTCACTTCTCTTCACTTCATAAAAGATTCTTCGGTTCCTCTTCATCCAAATACTATAAACGGAATTTATTTATATTATTTATTTTAAGTTATATTATTATTCTAATAATAATAGTAATCTTTTTAAATTATCAATGTATTAAAATATAAAAACAAAATTAGTTGTACTGGTGGTAACAAAAAACAAGTCCTTGCTCAATTTCAATTTCTGCAGAGCAAAGCGAACACGTGCAGTCCAAGCCTGTTGCATATCATCTCTGGAAGCTTCGAATCCCACTCCATCTTACTGTTATGACACATTTGTCTAAACTTGTCCCCTTGGGACATAGCACAGTGACAAGGATCGTCGGGTGTCAAATGAGGCATCTCGAGATCGATTTCTACTATGGACAAAGTGGTGGTCCTCTTTGAAGACTTGAGGGGTATATCCCCCCCCCCTCCCCCCTCCCCTGGCTTAAAAAAAAAAAAAAAAAAGAAATTAATTGTCTAAACTCGTTTTATGTTAAAAATTTTAAATTATTTCAATATTATTTAATAATTTTTACTTTATATTTAGATTATATGTATTTAACTTATAAAAAATATTCGGTGTTTAATATTGTAATGGAGCCATTTTTAGCTGATTGATCTCGAGTCAAATCTAAGGTGCGTCATTTCTAATTTTGACATGATTTCTTGAGTTCAAATATTATGTATGTTTTTAGTTTATGAATATTTATTGTAAGTACATCAGAAATTTTCACGCTATAGTTATAACAGAGAAAAAAGATTGATATGTAAGGATGAATTCCTTTTAGGTTTATATATAAATCTTATATATATCAACTCTATGGACCGAATATAAGACTTGATAAAATTTAGCTATTTACTTCTATCACATATAGCTGTTAATAATTGGTAAAGCTTATTTAAGCCATATAGTATATATAACGGTTAAAAAGAAGAACCCATCAATTGAAATTATTTTAGGCATTTAAAATTTCCAAATTAATTGTAATTTGTATGTCTATGCTGCAAGAGTAATATCAGGATGGATGACCTCCTGAAAAATTATTATGTTGCCAACCCTACAAGGTTGGGGCTCCCCGCAAAAAGCTTATCGGCAGGGTTATATCCTAAAGAGGTAAGGCTACGTACATTCACTCCTCCCAGACCCCGGTTATGCGGGAGTACTTGAGGCACTGGGTCTGCTGATGTTGTGTATGTCTATAGGGCAAATTAGGATAGTAAATATTCATGGTCTTAATTAATAGCCTAGATGTTCTAAACTTGATAGATAAGAAATATATTTGATATTTCAAATACAAAATAAAATAATTTTAATTATTAAATCATAGCATAACCAAGTTGAAAGCCACCTCTTCAATACGCAAGCTGCTGCACCTAAGAAACATAAACATAATATTTTTACCTATTAGAAACACATATATTGCAAATAAAATTAATGTTTGATAAAGGCCGATGATATTGATAGATCAAAAACACTAATATTAGAGCAGTTTATATTTTTAAATTAGCTATTTCTTTACTAATTATCCTGATATTAGTATTTTTTTTACTCTGATAATATAAATTTTCGTCATAAATCATTAGTATTTAATATATAATTTGATGAAACTAAGTAAACAAAATTTTGAAGGAATTAACTTTTACATATATAACAATGAAACTAACTAAAAAACACATACTTCCCTTTTTATATTGCGGGCTAATTAATCTACAAATTCTCGATCCAACCGGCTGAAATTTTTTTTTTTTTTTGGAACGAATCGGGTGAATTTTTAAAACAGTACTTTTTGGTATTTTTATTTTTAAAATGTGTTAAATTTTATCGGGCCATGAAGCCCAACCCACGAAGTTAGTACACATACGAGATCCACATATAAGCCTAAGTGAGATTCCATCTTAAAATCAATTGACAATAGATAAAATAATCCACTATATTTATAAATTGATCTCTTCACTCTTACAACTCTAATGTGAAATTCTACTATATAGGCTCACATGTGAAGTCCTCAACAAAATAACATACAAAAATTGTAAATTTTTAGAGTAATATCTTGAAAGATCTCAGCCCAACGGAAGCCCTTGTAGCCCTGGAACAATTGTTATTGTTACCGTTATCGTTATAGCATGCTTTTGCCGGGTAAGCAGGGATAAATTGATTAACTTGCAATATTGGACTTAGAAAAGAAAATTAAATTTTCAAAAAAATTTAGGGTCGAGTAAATAGTTTAAAGAATGTATCATCTATATATATATATATGTATGAGAGACATGACCTTGAATTTCTTTTTCTAAATTTTAAATATTTCTAATCCGGTATTGCAAATTTACTGTTTTACCTCTACTTTTGTGGTATTCTAATTTGCCATGCTATTTTGAAAATTTTTCATTCAAATTTTGCTGTGTCAGAAGCCTCTTGAATTACTGAACTATTCTTGTTGTTAACGTCTCATTTTGAAAATTTTAAATTTTTACAGGCTATTTTAAAATAAAAATAACAAAAGTGCTATTTTCTAAAATCACCACTATACAACCCCAAAAAAAAAAAATTTACAAATTTCCTATAATGAGAAAATTTAAAATTAATTAAATTTACAGAGCAGTGGAAACAGGGGGTAAAGGCATAGCCAAGTAAGTGGGGTTCTTCTCTCCGGCCATGATCACCACCACCTTCGGCTCATTATCCACCACCTCCACCGCCGCCGCCGCAGTTTCCGCCTTGTCTCCGGCACTGGCACCGGAGGAGACCTTCTTGTAGGAACAGGCAAGAATGAGAAGGGCTATGGCAATGAGACCCAACATGAAGGCTAGCCCGGAAAATAGGTAGGGTATGGGGGAGTTCCACCGCCGTATTCCTCCGTCCACCATTGCGGCGGTTGCCTCGGCGGAGCCGCCGGCGGCGGGTGTAGGTGCACCCCTCGTCATCAGTAATTAATTTTTCTGGAAAAAAATTAATTAATTAATTAGTTTTAATTTTTTTGCTTGTGTAATGGTTTGATTGAGTTGGGTTTTGGAAATGAATCGTGGCATCAGGTGGGCAAGGCTCGTATTTATAGGTGCTAAAATTTTATTCATTTTTCGTCTTCTTACAGCGCTTCGTTTTATTTGATTTTTTTAATATTCGCATAATTTTGACATACAATTTAAAATTTATAATTATGGAATTAATTAATTACTTTATAAAAAATAATATTAATTTTTTTTAATATTTAATGATATTTTATTAGTATTTAAAGATTTGATGTGTTTTCTTTTAATTTATAGACTTTATAAAATAATATGTAGACCAAAAGTTAAATATATTTTAATAAATCTACCATTCCACTGTTTTTCTCTTATCCCATACACAAATTGCAATGTTATAATATTTTTTGGGTAGATTAGTGCACGGGAGGGGAGAGCACCCCTTAAAATCTCGACAAAAAGGAATCACAAGTATTATAGTAGAGATTCGAACCCCAATTACGTCTAAGATCACTGATATTTTCTGTCACTAGACTATGCCTCTAAGAAACAATGTAATGTTATATTGTTACTAACGAGAAAAAGCCATGTGAAAGATCGTTTTAAACCTCTACAGAAAATCATATAGACTAATCTATTAAATAGATATAAATTCTAAATGAATATGTTATTTTATAACTTTATAAATTAAAATATTATTATACCAAACTTTAGAGTACGAGGTTGTAATTTGCCAATATAACCTCGAGTTGAATTTAGGCAGTAACATATGTTCAAAAAAGTTGTTCTTGTAGTTGGTTTACTAAATTACCCCTGCGATTGATTAAATGGGGAGGGTATTCTTTCTTGGGCTCTACTCATTCCACAGGCATGTTTGATCATTCCACAAAAGGGTATTCTTTCCCTGTTGTCTCTTGTTCCCGTGTATTTTTTGGTCATACTCTTGTTGTCTATTGTGTCGTATTTTATGGCTGTTTTTTTAAATTTTTGTTGACCGTTTTTGGTCCTTGTGTTGTAGCGGTCGGACTTTGGCCTCGCCTAGTGAGTGGCCGGATTGATTAGCGATTTTGTCGCAATTTATCAAAAAAAAAAATCATTCTTAAATATTACTTATTTTCATACACTTTTTTTATATAAATATTGAGTATGTTTAATTTTAAATCTTTTCAGCTTTGCTATTGATTTATATTAAAGGAGAGGTGGTATTTTTCAACTTTTATCTAATGTAGAGAACCAATTTTATGTTGGGTATTTACGATATAGGTGTCTCGTACCTTATCTATCGAGTTACCTCACTACGTAATTCTAGGTCGTTTTAGACAAAAGTGCTTCCTTAAGTCAAGTTAATTTAGTTCTTATAGTTTTAATTTGTCCATTTAGTATATACAATTTGTATTATTTCAATTTGAGGGCTAACAAAATTAATGATAAGTGAGTGACAAAAATTTTAATTTATGGGGTTGTATGTGAGTCTAAGGCCTTGTTTGGTTGTCATATGAATTGAATTCCTACGGGAAGTTGTATTTCACAGTAACTTAATTTCTACATCAACTTCTCAGGAAGTAGGTAAAACACGTTTGATTGTCAGGATGGGAAATAGAACTTCCTGGGGAATGATAATTAAATCTTAAGGAATTACAACTTACCTAAGGGGGCTAGGTAAGTTACTTCATGCGTTTTGAAAGTGCTGAAAATTATTTAGCAATTTTCACTTCCCGCATTCTACCTACTTCTTACCAATCAAACAAGACCTAAAATCTATAATGTCTATAATTTTCTACTCCCAACATTTACTTCTTGCATACCAAACGAGACCTAAGTTCAGTCAGCATATAAATTTTTATTGAGTCATATGTATCTATCATGACAGGATCGTCAAAAATTACATTAATTAATTTCAGTTAACTTTAGTTGTACTATAAAATTAAATTAATAACACAATCTTTTAAACTATAAAAATAGATAAAGAAGCATATCCAGTGCCTCAAGGGCTCCCGCCTACGCAGGGTCTGGGGGGGTGTGGATGTACGCTGCCTTTCCCCTTCAGGGTGTTAACCCGAAGAGAGACTGTTTCCCAGTACTCCCAACCTGAGGGTGAAGACTTCCCAGAAGGTCACCCATCCTGGTACTACTCTCGTCAAAGCACGCTTAATTTCAGAGTTCTAATGGGATCCGGTAACGGCGTGTTGGTACCCTCTTTGGTAATGGAAACCAAATATAGTGTGCAAAGTAAGGCAAGAAAAGGTTCGTTCAGTACGCATTTGGAGCTAGAAATGGAAACCAGCTTAAGCTTTGTTTGTTATTTATTATTTATAATTTTTTCGTCGTTTAAAATAAGGACTGAGACTCTGTAACATACTGAAAATTCCAGGTAATGCATCCCTGGGTAGATATCTAGGATGTAATTTCACAACAGGGAGATTTGCGAGCCAGGTGGGAAACGACCTAATTCCGAAAATGGAAGGTAAAATAGCAAGTTGGAAAGCAGGAAAACTCTCTAAAGCAGGTAGGGTTACGCTGATTCAGTCCTCAATTGAATGCATGCCGTGCCATGTAATGCAATGTTTTAAGCTCCCCAAAAAGGTTTGCAAACAGGGGGATTCAATTAGTCGACGTTTTTTCTGGAACAAAGAAAATACAAACGGAATTCATATGGCTGTCTGGAGCAAGATCTGCAGACCAAAAGGGGCTGGTGGACTAGGGCTACGTAAATTGGAGAAGATTAATCAAGCCTTTCTCTGCAAACTTGGGTGGCAAATTCTGGTGAATGATAACAACTTATGGGTTCAGGTCATAAAGGATCGTTACCTTCGTAACTCTTCTTTTTTTTTACTATACTTGCAAAGGAACGGACTCCCCAGCCTGGAAGGGAATAATGGCTGCTAGGAGTCTCATAAGAAAAGGAATCAAATGGAAAGTGGGGAATGGTGCAAAGATCAGCTTCTGGAAGGACTGGTGGGTAGGGAAAGGGGCTCTAGCGGATAGCCTGAGGTCTGCCCCTAGTGATATCGATTCCTCTTCTACGGTAGCCGACTACATAACCGAAGGGGCATGGAACAAGGAAGCGCTTGAACAATTGTCCCCCAAGACATGGTCAACTCCATTATGGGCGTCCCTATTCCCCTTTTGCCGAGGGAAGACCAGTTCTACTGGGGATTCACAAGTACCGAAAAATTTAGTGTCAAGTCTGCCACTTGGCTTACTCACAATCTTGAGTGGGATGACAGAAACAAGTGGGAGTTCAAGTGGATTTGGAACTTGAATATCCTCCCCAAGATAAAATTTTTTTTATGGCAAGCACTTAATGGCTTCTTAACAATTGGGGATTAGTTGCAAAAACGAATTCAAGATTGGAACCCTAATTGTACCTGGTGTGCTCAAAGTAGAGAGATAGTATCTCATATTCTTCTCAACTGCCCATGAGCCAAAGAGATTTGGCATGCAGCAAAGACCCAAAATTGGATCATCGCCCCCCCAACAAAAGAGGATTTAGGGGAGGAACTCCGCAATCGGAAAGACAAGGAAGGAATTGGTAAGTTTATAATGGTTTGTTGGCATTTATGGAAGGATAGAAACACTACCGTCTTTAGAAAAGAGACAGCCCCGGTTTCCCAAGTGGTCATCCGGGCCAAGAGGACGCACTGGGAATGGGTATGCAGAAACACTATTGAGGAGGATTTATCGAACAATCTTGGGAATTTAAGCAAAAGAAGTAAGAACCTTTGGATTTTCTGGTCACCCCACCCCCCCCCCCCCCCCCCCCCCCCCCCCCCCCCCCCCAAGATCAGACTGGGTGAAAGTAAATTTTGATGGCGCCAAAAGAGGTACTCAAGCAGCCTCTGGCTTTGTAATTCATAACTCTAACGATGAGGTCATCAAAACAGGGAGCAGAAGGCTAGGAAATGCGTCTGTCATTGTTGCTGAAGCAATTGCAGCTAGAGACGGGCTCTATACAGCGATCTCCCTAGGATACTCGAAGATCATCCTGAAAGGGGACAATAAAGTTGTCATAAACTCCTTCAATGGGTCGTTCGACTGTCCCAGCGGAATCCACTTCATTAAGGATGAGATCGTAACTCTTAGTAAAAGGCTGTCTCAAATTCACTTCTCTCATATTTATCGCGAAGCCAACCAATCCGTTGATTTCATGGCAGGCAAGGGCTTAGGAAGCATCAGTTTCAATTGCGATGTGTGTGATCCTTCCACCGCCCTTCTGCGCATTTCTAATGTGAAAGCTTTCGGTCACCCTGTTTTACGTGGGGGTGGCTCTTTTGGATTTGTCTTTACTATTGTTAAAAAAAATATATATATTTATTATTTATGGGCCCCCAACACCCCAGACGTGTCCTTGAGGTTCAAGTATATTTTGTTGCTTCTTTTTCCTATTTTAGCCCTTCCCCGTTTTTAATATATTATAGTCACATACCTCGTGTTTATCTTCAAAAGTCTTTTAAACTCCACAGCAACAGCCGCCTGGTGTCTCACGGGTTTCCGCAAATGCAAAGTTTGCAAGATGAGATGTATGCACCTTTACCCTTTCTAAGTGTTATCTTAAAAGAAAGACTGTGTTCGAAAATCCCGATCTAAAAAGCATAAAAAGCAAGGTAAAAAAAGTCTTTAAACTCCAATTAATACAATTTAAGAGATGTCACCAAAAGTCTCTAAACCCCAATCTAAATATTTTTGATGGAGGGTCACAACCATAGGAAACGAAGTATTTATAAAAAAACCAGCAAAACCTTAAAATTGTAAAATTATGATAATATATTGTATTATTTATAGAAGATAAAAGTGACTAGAAAACATGACTAGAGTCCGAACTTGGGCAAAATAAGTAGGGCCAACGGTTGGGTTTGCATAGTTCAGTCTAAGAGTCTTATTTAGATTTGTAAGGGATCTCATAACTCTTTTTACCGATCAAAAGTAACGACTTTTTAAGTTGCAACATTTCTAACCCTCCAGCTTTTGGTTTTTGCTGGTCTAACTGTTCTATGAACCTTCTAGGTACTCGTTTCACATCGATTTAAATTTTTTTTTTTAAAAAAAAAAATACTAATGCGTAGTCTCAATTGCTATAGAAGTGAAGATTGAGCAGGTTAGGCAAGTAGTTGAGAGTGGAAAGCAATCCCTTTCAATTCATTAAATTTGGAGACCCATCTTCCATGTTCTTACAATTATTGCATTCTTTTGATTTCACATCCAATCAAATTCCTCATCTTCTCATAATAGAACTGGATGACAAAGACCATACAGGGTCCGTTTGGTAGATGAAAAGTTCATTGTTCGGAAAAATATTTTCTTAATGAAAATCAAAATCTATTTGAGCTGTTCCGCTGTTCGTTTCCACGGAAATGTCAAGAAACCGTCTTTCCTAAAAGCTTAAGCTGATGGGTGAAGGTCCAAGATTGATTTTATACTCTAACATGCCCCCTCATACAAATGCCCGTTTGGGCTTGAAGCGTGGATAATGCACAGGCCCACCTCTTACCTTGTGCTTAATTATTTTAATATTGAAAGTGGGGCTGTTGATCAAGGCTTTGATACCATGTCAACGAACCATCTGTCCCAAAAGTTTAAACTGATGGGTGAAAGTCTAAGATTGATTTTATACTGTAACAGGAAATCATAGGACTAGGTGACAAAGACCAAACAGGATTTTGTAGTGTCCAAAAAAAAGACCGTACAGGCTCTTTTTGGTAGATTAGAAATCCTTTTCCCGAAAAAGAATTTTTTTAGAAAAGATTTTTATATCAAAACACACTTGAGTTCTTCCATTATTTGTTTCAATACATTTTTATATTATAATTTTCCTCTTTGGATTAAAATACACATTTTTTACCGATCAACTTATACCTTTTTTATAGGAATATATTAAATAATAACACAACATGTATAACAAATATAGAAACAAAATACTTGAATTGCTTGAAATGGTGACTTCTTCGTTCCAAGGAAAGCTATTTTTCACCTATAAAAGGAAAAAACTTTTCCCTCGAAAAATTTTTCCGTCTAGAAATGTACGTGACATAACAAAAAATAACAAGGCATTCCAAAATCTAATTTTCCTTGGAGATGGATAGACCCATATCATTTAGCCGGAATCATCTAATAATTATTCATTTTTGGGACAAGGAGGATTGCACCAAAACTTATGAAAAAGATCATTACTTGATCAACTCGTTTACTTCAGCTATATATATATATATATATATATATCATTGTGTTTTGCCTATTTTTACTTGTCTTTCTGTTTGTATGGTTTTGTTGTTTTGGTCTCCATTCTTTTTCGGGTTGACTCAGGGCTCGCTTGCTCAAATTGCCTATTGTGTTCCGCGATTCTGTTGCTAATTAACGAATATGAGCTTATTAAAAAGAAATTGATTTAATATTGTTTTATTGTTGGAGAATTTTTTAATAAACTGGGAACTGGGTAACCAAACGATCTCAGGTGTCGAGGCCGTGTAATCACTTTCCTTAAATTTTGTTTCGGAGTATGAAATATCCTTGAGGATACAACGACAACCAAAAATGAAATGAAGATGTATAAGAGGAGAGATAAATTAAGATAAATGAGAATGAAGGTTTTCAAGACACTTTCTTATGAATTCATTGAAGTGTTTCTTGCAATTATTTTTTATACTCTCATCCCTTAAAGATGATAATGAAGGGATTACTAATAGTTTGCAATTTCTCTCCATGAAGTGACACTTTTTTTTTAATATTTCACAATACTTTCAAGCGAACACCTTTCATGTTTATTTTTTCAAATGAACCAAAGCAAATGTTTATATAAAAAAAGGGCTTAAAGACATCCCAAAACATCACTTAAAGAACCGCCAAAAAGAACCAAAAAAACCGCGCAATAACTATCAAAATTACCATGTGTGTCAAAGCTGTATGTTGACATACACATTAACACTCGGTTTTCTGCGCTTCTATAAGATCTGTGTGTCAACACACGTGCCCTATGAGTCAACACACAGCTGTTCCAGTTAGGTTCTGTGAGATTGTGCGTCGACACACTGGCCTTATGTATCGACACACATTCCATGCAAGCCATATACACTTAAAATCAAGTATTGGGACAATCTTTAACACTTTACTCATCATACATATTTTGAAAATACACTGCAATTTTTTATTAGCACATGACTTAGAATACAAATTAGATATTATAATATATTCCATAAAAAGTATAGGGAATGAAATTCCGAGTCGGTTCCCAAAATAATGTTGAAAAAAAAATATTTTCAGATCTACTGTTGAACCGCGTTTACAAAACGCGTTTAAATTTCAATAAAACCGGATCAAAATAATGCGGTTTATTTAAGTATAAACCGCGTTTAGTAAACGCGGTTCACTTCAACATAAACCGCGTCTACTAAACGCAGTTTATACATGAACCGCGTCTACTAAACGCGGTTTATACATGAACCGCGTCTACTAAACGCGGTTTACTCATGAACCGAGTTTATAAAATGCGGTTTAACGCCAGAAATCCAAAATCCCCTTTATTTTCACTTATACTTACCATTATGCCGCAATTCTTCACTTTTTTGTTAGCTTATAGTTTTTATTATGCCACAATTTGTGATGATTATCATATTAATCCCATAATGGTAAGCTCCAAAATCATAAATGGAGGTCAAATAACTCCAATAATAGTACTTGAAAGATCTCTAGTGTATAAGCAAAAGAAAGGAGGAGGCGAACGACGTGACTGGTGGTGGGTTAACGAGAAAGAGGCAGAGAGCCGGTGAGAGCAGCGGAGAGAGCACGCGTGAATGAATGGGCCGGGGTTTTTTAGATAAACCTAGTAAACCGGGTCCAAAAGAAGCGGTTATAACAATTATAAACCGCGTCTACATAACGCGGTTTTGTGTTTAATAAAACGCATCTTCGTGACGCGGTTTAGTTAATATAACCGCGTTATTAAAAAGCGGTTTATACCATTGTTATACGCGGTTTATGGACGCGGTTTATTAAAGCCGCGTTTTGTAAACGCGATTCAACAGTAGATTTGGAAATATTTTTTTTTCAGCATTATTTTTTAAATTTTTTTATTTTTTAGCATTATTTTGAAAATCGACTCTGAAATTCCCGTGTTATTATTCTACATGTTGATATATAAATATGTTTATGAAAATGTGACATGAAATGAATCCTACTTTACTCGGAGGGAACAGAAAGAAAGAGAGAGGAAAGTGTCTTGTGAATCTTTGGCAGCACTCAGAATTAAACCAGTGGGCTCGCACCAAAAATATCATCAATGTTCCCTAGCCAACGAGATTGATGGTGGAGAATGTCGGAGTCAAAAATGTTGCCTGAGTTCGATCCTTACTAAGGATATGTTGCTCTCTATTTATCGAGATTTTTTTCACCAAAGGCATGACTAATATAAAAAAGGAACATACCCAATACCTCAAGGGCTCTCGCCTATGCAGGGTCTGGGAGGGACGGATGTACGCAGCCTTCTCCCTTCAGGGTGTTAACATAAAGAGAGGCTGTTTTTCAATGCTCCCAACCTGAGGGTGAGGACTTCCCAAGAGGTCACCCATTATGGTACTACTTTCGCCCAAGCACGCTTAACTTCGGAGTTCTAATGGGATCCGGTGATAGCATGTTGGTGCCCTCTTTGGTGCGTGACTAATATAAAATCAAATGTAAATTATATCGAATTTTGATATTTATAACGTAAGACGGAATATATATTCTCCAATTATATTTTTTTTGAAGTTTTCTTCCAGTTAAAAATAATTTTGTAGAGCAGCAATTCTTTTCAAATTTAAATAATAAACAGGTATTTAGTTCTTATTTTATAATAAAAAAAATTCAAAAATGAAATAAAAAATCCAAAAAAAAAAAAAAATTCATTCCTTTGGAAAAAAATGAAAAAAATTAAGAAGATGAAGAAAAAGAATTTATTTGATATACATATTCTATAAGCAAATAGATAAACTTTGAAATAATAAAATCAAAGAAGGAAAAAAGATTCTGAAAATAATTTATGATGAAATAATATAAAGAAAAAAATAAAAACATAATTATGAACTTAAAAAAAAAATAAAAAAATAACATACTTTTCTTCAAATAAAGGTTTGGAATTTAGTTAAATTTGTAGAAGATTTAAATGAAAAGAATTGAAGAAAGAAGAAACATAAAAAAAACAACAAAAAATGTGAAAATAATGATCTTTTTTAAATAAAAAACATCTTTCTTACAAAAAAAATTCAGTTTTTTATCATATTGATCATAGATAACTTTTTGGATTATTTTTAAATAAATAAAGTACACAAACATTAATAATTTTTGTGAACTCTATTGGTTTTATTTGATTTTATTTTTCAAAAAAATTTACTTGAGGCCTTCAAAATGTCAGATTTGACCATACCTGTGTGAGAAGATATTTAAGTGATATCCAATCAAATAAAAAAAAAATCAAAATCATTTTATAGAATTCTTTATAATTTGTTTTTTACGTTATAATTTGTGTTTTATACATATTTGTTATATTTTTCATTTATAAAATATTACTTATTTATATTTATATGTGCATATTTTAATATAAGACATATTTGAAAATAAAAAAATTATGTATTTTATATTATTTGTTAATAAACTTATTATGATGTTATTTCTTTTTCTTAACAACTTGTATATTTTGTGTTAAAAATTATATTCGTAAATTTGAAATGTCTATTTTATATTTTTACTTTGATAAAAAAAACATTATATGTTTTATTAATAAAATTATGATACTATTTATTTACACTATATATTATACATTTATATTTTATATTATTCGCTTAATTTAAAAACAGAAAAATGATTCAACCTGTTAATAACCCATCATTAAACTAGGGCCGGTCATGCGATCTGATCCAACCCTTCCCGTCCCCGTACCGTGCCATAGGCTGAATCGGGTTTGAGATTCACCCCCCGGCCCCCTTGAGGTCCCGACTCATTTGTACAACCCCAACCCGTGGGTTGGGTCACGAGTCAATTTGGGTCGACCTATTGCCCCCCCCCCCCCCCCCTCCTCTAGTATAAAGTTTTAAACCTTTAAATTTGGCGTCACGATAATATATCCTATATTCGATTTATCACTCGTGTGCAGAAATAAACAATTCACTCGGATCACAATCGAATCAAATATCACGACAATAACGAGAAATAAACGGACTAAAAGAGAAACAAAACAATCAACACAATAATTTACGTGGAAACCCCTTTACAATCGAAAGGGGAGAAAACCACGGGCAAAGATCAAAGCTTTTATTATTGAATCAAAAGAAGAAGAATTACAATATTCTCTCTCACTCTCTTTTTGTATTGCGGCGCTGCTGGGAATACCTCACACAATAATTTTTGGATATATAATGACGTACCCTGCGTCTCTATTTATAGATGCGCAGAAAACCTGATTATAATGAGGTCCTGATCGATCGGCCTGCTCACTGGAGGCGTCCTTCTTTTTACGTAACTTCCCAAGCTCGATCGATCGAGCTCCACCTCGATCGATCGAACTCCTCACGGCCCTTCTCCTTAATATGCCAAGTAATTTTGAGACATTTTCCTAACAAATCTCCACCTTGGCTCAAAATTAACATCAACAATAAAACAACTCCACCTTCTCCACAAAAGCCCCCTCGACCGGGGCTAACATACATCAAACTGAAAGACCCACCAAATTCGAGCAATGCGCAAACTTGCTCCCTGGTAGAACTTTTGTGAACATGTCAGCTGGATTGTCTTCAGTCCCAATCTTCCTCAACTCCACCTTCCGCTCGTCAATCAGATCTCTAATAAAGTGATGCTTCACATCTATATGCTTTGTTCGGTTGTGATGTGACATCTGATCTTTCGTTAGGTGAATGGCGGACTGACTATCACAGTATACTCTAACTGTCCCCTGCTCGACACTGATTTCACTTATCAAACCTCTCAACCAGACAGCTTCTTTGAATGCTTCTGTAACTGCCATATACTCGGCCTCGGTAGTAGACTGTGCTGTAACAGGCTGTAAACACGCTCTCCAACTGATAGCTGTGTCACATAAACAAAACACATACCCTGAAGTGGACTTCCTCTTATTGAGGTCTCCACCATCATCAGAATCTACATACCCAACCAAACAACACTTACTTTTCTCATATTCCAAACACAAATCAGAGATTCCACGAAGATACCTGAGAATCCACTTTACTGCATGCCAATGTTCTTTGTTCGGATTCGCTATGTACCTACTAACTCTGCTCACTGCAAAAGCAATATTTGGATGCGTGCAAACCATCGCATACATAATACTGCCCACTGCACTAGAATAGGGAATCTGAGACATGTACCTGACATCCTCCTCAGTCTGAGGGGAATCTAATGTCGAGAGTTTGAAGTGAGCTACTAAGGGCGTGCTAACCGGGTTAGCATCCTTCATATGAAACCTGTCTAATACCTTCTCAATATACTTCTCTTGAGACAAGTATAATTTTTCGGCTTCTCGGTCTCTACGAATTTTCATGCCTAATATCTTCTTAGTTGCTACAAGATCCTTCATCTCAAATTCACTCTTCAACATAGATTTCAAGTCATCAACATCTTTCATATCTTGTGCTGCAATCAACATATCATCAACATACAAAAGCAAATAAACGAAGCCTGAATCAATCTTTCTGAAGTACACACAACTGTCGTACTTACTCCTGATGTAGCCATGACCTGTTATGAACTGATCAAATCTCCTATGCCACTGCCTAGGAGATTGCTTCAAGCCATATAAAGACCTTTTAAGCAAACACACATGATCTTCTTTTCCTTCTATAACAAAACCCTCGGGCTGATGCATAAAGATACTTTCTTCTAGTTCACCATGCAAAAATGTAGTCTTTACATCTAGCTGCTCAAGCTCAAAATCATGCATAGCAACCAAAGACAACAATGCATGAATCGAAGTATGTCTAACTACAGGTGAGAATATATCATGAAAATCAACACCTTGTACCTGACTGTAGCCTTTAGCTACCAAACATGCCTTGTACCTTACATCTTCAACTCCAAAAATGCCCTCTTTTCTTTTGAAGACCCATTTGCATCCAACTAGTTTTTTCCCTGTGGGAGGCTTCACCAGTTCCCAAGTCTGATTCTTATGAAGAGACTGCATCTCTTCATTCATAGCAATGAGCCACTTATCAACATCTAATCTCGATACAACCTCTGAATAAGAAGTCGGCTCACTGTCATCTAACAACTCAGCAGAAGTGAGGGCATAAGTAATCATCTCCTCATACCCATATCTCTCAGGAGGCCTGATCTGTAGCCTCGGTCTACCACCAGCTATAGTATTATTCTCCACCTGCTGACCTGTTTCTGCATTATCAGTAACAATATCAGAAACTCGTACCTGAGGTGATGGAATACTCTCTACTTGAACAATCTGTTGATCTGACTGTATCTCTGTAACATCAGGTGTCTCAACCTGAACTGTATCTCTGTCAATGGAGGGTGTGCGTGGCGGATCAAGTAGAGCAGACTCATCAAAAGTAACATCTCTACTAGTCAAAAACTTCTGAGCACATAGATCCCACAGTCTATATCCCTTCACACCTGACGAATAACCAAGAAATATGTACTTCTTGGCCCTAGGCTCCAGCTTTCCATCATTAATATATGCACATGCAGGACAACCAAAAACTTTAATCTGAGAATAATCAAAAGTTGAACCAGACCATACCTCCTCAGGAGCCTTCATCTGTAATGAAGAATGCGGTGTCTTGTTCACAAGATAGCAAGCCATGCTAACTGCTTCTGTCCACCATTCTCTCTTTAAACCTGCATTTGAAAGCATACATCAAGCCTTCTCAAGTAACGTCCTGTTTAACCTTTCAGCCACTCCATTTTGCTAAGGCCGACCTGTACATGTCCTGTGTCTGACTATACCGTGATCTTTACAAAATCTAGTGAAGTCACCTTCGAAAAACTCTAGACCATTATCAGTCCTCAACCTCTTGATCGGCTTCCCTGTCTGTTTTTCAAGCAGAATTTTCCACTTCTTGAAGATATCATACACTTTATTTTTCTGCTTCAGAAAATAGACCCAAACTTTACGTGAGTAATCATCAGTAAACGTTAGAAGATACCTGGACTCACCTTTAGAAGCCACTCTGGAAGGTCCCCACAGATCAGAATGTATGTAATCCAACATTCCCTTGGTCTGATGCACTGCTGACTTGAAGCTGACTCTCTTCTGCTTCCCATAAATACAGTGCTCATAGAATTCCATCAGTCCTGTTGACTGACCACAAAGCAATCCCCTCTTACTCAGCTCAGACAATACCTTATCACCAATATGACCCATTCTCATGTGCCACAGTCTTGTGATATTTGCATCTGTCATAGCAGATGTGGAAACAACAACTGAACCTGTCACGGTTGTACCTGCAAGCTCATATAAAGTACCAACCCTATTTCCTTTCATCACAATTAAAGCACCCTTACTGAACCTCATGACTCCACCTTCAGCAGTGTACTTGTACCCACTAGACTCAAGAGTCCCTAGAGAAATCAAGTTCTTTTTCAACTCCGGGACATGACGTACATCACTCAAGGTTCTAATAGCCCCATCAAACATTCTCAAGACAACCCCACCTTATATAGACTTATACGTGGAGAACTAGTCTCTGTTTGGAGTAACGTGAAACGAACAACCCGAATTCATGACCCACTTATCTCTGGACCTGAACTGAGAATCAGCAACTAATAGAAACTCCCCTTCACTATCCTCCTCTACAACACTAGCCTCAGCGGACTTGTCTTTGCCCTGGTCACCCCTGTTACCCTGATCTTTCGATTTATTCTTATATTTGTAACAGTCTTTCTTTATGTGCCCTTTCTTGTGACAATAATGGCAAGACAGGTTCTTATGTCCAGATTTGGACCTAGCCTTATTCCTATCATTGGATCCTCTATGTTTTGGTCTACCTCTCACATGCAAACCACTACCTGAGTCATTCACCGAGTCAGGTATTTCCCTATCTACCCGTTCTTTACTCACAAGGTTTTTTTTTACCTCATCAACAGTAATGGTTGGCCTACCCTCGTATATCATGCTTTCTACGAAGCCCTTATATGAATTAGAGAGCGAACACAATAATATCATAGCTTGATCCTCGTTCTTAGGGACATCATCCAAAGCCTTTAATTCTTGTATAATTGAGGTAAACTAGCTAAGATGGTTTTTAAGAGATGTACCTTATATCATAAGGAAAGTGAATAACCGACGCTTCACTGCGAGTTTGTTGGAGACTGACTTGTGGCAAAACATGTCTAACAATTTCTCCCATAACTCCTTTGCGGTTTTCATCTCTAAGACATCTGACAGAACATCATCAGCCAAACACATATGTATCGCCGTGAGAACCTTATCATCCAACTCTTCCCATTGTGCCTCGGTCATAGTCTCGGGTTTCTTCTCTTTCCCCTCCAGTGCTTTCTTCAAGCCGTTCTTAATACCTGATGCCATTGTATTAATTTGAAGAACCTGTGCTCTGATACCAATTTGTGCGGAAATAAACACTTCACTCGGATCACAATCAAATCAAATATCACGACAATAACGAGAAATAAACGGACTAAAAGAGAAACAAAACAATCGACACAATGATTTACGTGGAAACCCCTTTACAATCGAAATGGGAGAAAACCACGGGCGAAGATCGGAGCTTTTATTATTGAATCAAAAGAAGAAGAATTACAATATTCTCTCTCACTCTCTTTTTGTATTGTGGCGCCGTTGGGAATACCTCACACAATAATTTTTGGATATATATTGACGTACCCTACGTCTCTATTTATAAATGCACGGAAAATCTGTTTCCCGATCGATCGGGAGGACCCAACCGATCGGGCTCACTGGAGGCGTCCTTCTTTTTACGTAACTTCCCGATCGATCGAGCTCCACCTCGATCTATCAAACTCCTCACGGCCCTTCTCCTTAATATGCCAAGTAATTTTGAGACATTTTCCTAACAACTTGCAATATTTTATAGTTTAGATCTAACGAGTCTAGATTCAACGTATCTGTGTTATAGTCTAGGTTCAAAGTATCTATGTTATCCCGTCTATGCAGATCCGGGATATCACTATAATCATATTATATTTTCTTCCTCTCTCTCTATATAGCCACAGTAATATCCTTGATCTAAATAAAGAGGATAGTATAAATACATTAATCCTGAACTAGACCTAAGCTATAGAATATATAAATCTAATCCAAGACATAATGTCCTAATAGTCGGAGTGTCCATTAATCTTGTTGCACTATTACAAGACATAAATGACTCAGGATAATGATGAACTTTATGACATAATAATAACAGTAATCTTTTCAGATAAATTCTAATTATTCATGTTGAAAGGGGGAAACCCAGGTGCGTCATGGGAAATATGTTGGCCAAAACAGGGGTCCTTTAATTAATCATTTAAATAAAAATAGAGGTGGAAAGCTGACTTGGAGAGGATTAGGATGGAGGGTGAAAGTTCAGTGGGGGTGGGGGTAGCCTCTCGATCCACTACTCCCAATCAAAACTATTGTGCTTCAAATCAACCTTTTTTAAACTCAATCAAACGCACTTTTATTCATTATTTATTTCAAAGTTCGTCTGCTTTAAAGTTAAGCTTTATTAAACTTTAACTAGACGAGCATAACTAAATAGAGTGACTTGCCCATTAGGGCGTTGGTATAGTAGTTTGTAACGCCATGACCCATTCGGGAGGTCCTGGGTTCGATTCCCACTTGCCTTGAAGGTGGGCCTCTTAATTGAGGCATTTAAGGGATTTACTCCTCCCCCCCCGGTCTTTACCATGTTAGGAAAAAAATAAAAATAAATAGAGTGACTTCATTTGATACAAGTTTAAACGAATTGAGTAGCTGAAGTGAAGGTCTTGTTGACTAAAATATCACAAATTTGAGATTACTAACTTCACTTGCAATTAATGTTATAACTGTATTTAACCACAAGCTATAAGATCAATCTATACAAATATAAATATATTTATATACCTTTATCTATTAGTTTAAATTTTTAGGATAATTAATTTCTTTTAAGGAAAGCTTATTGCATATACACAAAGCGCCAAAGGGGAAACAGGGTAAACGAAAATCGCAATCAGTAGGCTCTAATAAATTATTTAAAGGAGACTCAGATTTCTTTTTGTTCTCTTGCATGACACGGAATTGGCAATTCAGATACTGTCCCATCCACTTAAAATATATACTTTAATATGGATGATTTACGTTAAAAGTTTATATATTTTATTTATTGTATCAATTTAATTTTTATATAATTTAAAATGTATTAATTTGATTCTTAGAGAAACATTTATTTTTAATAAAATTTTTAATGGTTCAGTTACACATTAGGTTAAATTGAGTAAACGAATGAATTTATAATAAGTTACTTGTATCTAATATAGTTTTGCCGTTCAAATTATGTCATTAACTTAACTTAAATTTAATTAGAGAATTAAATTGACATAATGAGTGAAGTATAGAGACTTTTGGGGTAAATAATCCTTTAATAATTTATATGAGTAAATTATTATTATTATATTAAAATTAATATTACGAAAAGTTACCTTTATTTAATAATTTCTTATATTATTGATTATGAAACATACATATTTGAATTAAGTAAATTTATTTATTATTATTATTATTATTTTCATGTAAGTACAAATGACGGTTCAAGTGAAAGTCTAATCAAAGAATATGTCCATAAGCAAAGTTGGAAAATTGGTTGTGCTAAAATACAATCAAAACTTAGGGTTGATTTACCAAGCATTAAGACATCGGATTTCATTAGAACTATAAGATTAAATATGCATGGGTGAGAGTAGTACCAAGATGGGTTACCTCCCGGGAAGTCCTCGTGTTGCCAACCCTGCAAGTTGGAGGCCCTTGGAAACAATCTCTTGCCAGGGTTACACCCTGAAAGAGTAAGGTTGGGTACAACCACCCCTCTCAGACACTGCTGATGCGGGAGCCCTTGAGGCACCGAGTATGTTGTTGTTGTTGTACAATCACAACTTACAAAAACATAAAAAGAGAAATTACTTAAATTAAGAAGGAAATAAAATTACCTACTAAAATACTATTCAATCATCGATGAAAAAAAAAAAATACTATTCAATCATATGTCTAGCAAGTGACTGGTTTATTTTTCCTACAATATATAAGGATTGAGGTGGGGGCGATAATATTAGAATAACTTAAGCTCTTTCAGAAAAAAAATAAATTTTCCTAAAAGATAACGGTGTTATTATTGATGCTTAGAAAAGTCTTTAGCAATAGCTAATAAATGCTTATATTTCTCATATATATCGCGAAGGTAGTTGTGTTGCTACGGATTGGGCAGCAATAAAAGGCCATAAAATTGTTAAATTTTAAATGAGACTTGAGACCCGACCTATGAAGTTGACGCACATAAAATTTACATATAAGCCAAAGTGAATTTCAGTCATTAAACCAATTGGCATTAGGAGAAGTGGTTCACAAAACTTATATATTAATCTCCTCTTTCTCACATCTCTAACATGGAATTCAACTAGACTCGTATGCGGAGTCATTAATAAAAATCATACGTAAAATTAGGCTTTAATCTACTGTATTATACATAGGGAAACCCACATGGGTTTGTATTAAAAAGAATATTGCGAAAGTAATGATGTAACTTATAAATAATGAGAGACACAAAATTTACTTGAAGACTACAATCTGCTTTGATAGTAACAATTTTGCTTTAATAATAACATTGTTACACGTAACAAAAGGAAATAAGGAGCAAGTGAGAAACTTTTTTGGTTTGACGTTGAGCAATTTTGGGCCACAAACGAAGCACACTAAAGTGGATTGCGATTTGTTGTAATTAAAAAGCCTCTGAGCAGGTAAGTTAGGTAGAAAGATGGGCCTTTATTTTCTTTTTATTTTAAAAGTGATTAAAAATTCTTATTGGGCCTGGCTTATGCAAGCTTGTGGTTCTCCTGGCCCAATTGTCTAATCAGAAATAATAATTTAGACAAAAGGAGTTGACGATGGCCAATATATATATATATAAAATAAAATAAAAGTAGGCAAAGATATTATATTTTAAGGGGTGTTAGGTAACTTTGCAAAGCTCCTATGCAATAATTTTGATTGGTGGGTAATATTTTTAAGTTAGGGTGTAAATGATTGAATTATTCAATGAATTATTTATGTAATTCATTATGTTTTATCTGTATCTTTTATAGGATTGGTAACAACAATAACAACAACAATAAGCGTAATGCCTGTAAGGGCTCCCGCAAAATGTTACATATACTTAGAGTAATAAAGTGTAATTAGTGGAATTAATTGTGTGAAAGTATAAATAAGGGTGTAAGTGTCTCATTTGAAGCATTCAATCAAAAATAAACCCCTTCTCATCTTACCTCTACTTCTCATCCCCTTCTTCTATTTCTTTCTCTCACCTAACTCTAACTCACCTAAACCCTAACCCTAGGGTCGTTACACCAAATCGGTGTAACACAAAAGCAAGGTCTGAGGGAGTAAACGTATGTAGCCTTTCCCCTTCAGGGGGCTACTTTGAAGAGAGGCTGTTTCCTAGGACTCCCAACCTGAGAAGCCTGAGAGCTGGCCCGCAGCATAGAGCATATGACCTTCGGAATTTTGCACTGCCGGCCGGAGCCAAACCGGTGAAGTTGTTCACCAACCACGGAGTCATATATGAAATGGGGAGGAGAGGTGCGACTGTGCAGAACATAGTTGGCTGAGTGCGTAAAGTTTATAGGCTTGGTAAGCTATTGAAAAAAAACAGAATAATTGTAGTATAAGGTAAATTCTTATTTCTGTTTAGTAATATTTTTAGATAAGTATAGGGAGGTAGTATAGGTTTTTAACTCCCAATTTGGGAGTAAACAAAAGGCTGGGTAAATTTTGAAAAAAAAAGGGATAATTTTATTTTTTTTTTATTTTAACTGTAACTCTCTTTATTATTAGAACTCTGAAGTTAACAAATATGGAAGCATTAAATTTCATTAGAACTCCAAAGTTAAGTGTGTTTGGGCGGAAGCAGTACCCAGATGGGTGACCTCCTGAAAAGTCTTCAGTTGTGCCCCTCTGATTAGAGATTCTCGGAAATAGCTTCTCTTCAGGGTAACACCTTGATGGGGCACTAGGATTGTTGCTTTACTTTATAACTCTCTTTATCATTATCTTTTTAACTTAATTACTAAATAAAGATAACTAATGTATCCCTCTTTATTCTTACCCATTTTATCAAACATATGCAAATAAAGGTCAAATTATATCTTACTATTTTCCTCTTTACTTACCCTCTGTTTGGCAACGGGATAAAGATGGATAAGGGTAAAGAGGGGTAATTTTCTACCCCTGCTTGGCAGAGTTATTAGAAGGGTAAAGGGGGGTAATGGGGGTAGTTTTTTACCCCCCATTACCCCTCTTTACCCCCAGTTTTTTTAACCCCCAAATTGGGGGGTAAAGAGGGGTAAGGGTAATTTTTAAAAAAAATTTAATATTTTTATCCTTATTTTAACTATAACTCTATTTACCTTTACCCCTTTACCAAATTGTCAAATAAGGGTAACTCATTTACCCATCTTTACCCTTACCCCTCTTAATTTAACACATCCAAATGAGAGTATAATATTACCTTACCTTTCCCCCCTTTACTCCTCTTTACCTTTACCCTCATTTACCCTCCTTTATCCTGTTACCAAATAAAACATTAGTTACCAATTATTAATCAAAATATCAAGGATGCTCGATATAAATAGTTGAGTTTCATCATAAGCCTTTGGCTCAACTAGTTTAAAGTTCAAGTAAATAAATAAATGAGTGAGTGGTAGAATGGTAAACCAAAGAATTTGAGTGGAGAGCGACCGGAGAGAGAGTGCCACGGCGCATCTAAGCTTATGAAGGTATGCAATTGATCGATTCCCTGAAATTATTTACGCTGTAATTGTTATTAATCTATGGTTATCATCTTTATGTTTGCTTGAATCATACTTGTTTCCTTGATAGTTCGAATTGCATTCATCGTAGCAATACTGTCATGAAATTGGGATCAAATAAGTTATTACTTCGGTAAATGTTATAATTATTAGGTTACAATTCTGAAAAAAAAAATGTTATTACTTGGGTAAACCTGCAATTTTATACTGGTATCCTTTAGATTTGGGTTTGTTGAGTAGGAAGTGGAGTACAACAAAAACAACAATAAATCTAATGCCAGAAAGGCTAGGGTATGAGAGGCGGAATGTACGCAGACCCACATTCCTAAAAAGCAAAAGGAACGATAGTTATAGAATCAAGTTAAAAGGAAGTGGAGTACCTTCGTGTCTATTTTTGGGTGAAGAAGAACAGAAAGGGGAAGAAATTTTAAAGCAAGGGATGAAGCAAGGCATAAATGGAGGTTGTCTGAGGTGTTATGATGATCCAAAGTTTAAATTCAAGCCCTTCGTAGTAGGGTTTTAAACATTTCAGAACATTGTGGTTGAATTGAACCAAAACAGGCTAACTTGCGGTGTCATGTGGGGAAAGAAGGTCTGTGATGCACTAGAAACCATACACTAACTCTGAAAAATGAACATTTCTCAGCCTTTTGCTGAGGGCGTTTTTCCACTGAGCTTTTCATCCTGAGTTTAAGCCTTACTCGAATGTTTGTCATTGAAATCTCCTGTTATATGCTTCACTTCAACCTCAACTTACAAAACGTGACCCTCGTATAAGTTTCTAGAGTAAAACAATTGTCTTTAGTTAGAAAGACAAAAGAATTAATTAAAAATATTCAGTGCATTTTCCATTGAAGTAAATCTAGGCTTAAATTGTGAAGGTGCTAGGCTGCTGATAGGTTTTCTGACTTGCTGGGAGTTTGCTTTTGGTTCAATCGGGATCCTTCTTGCAATGTTCATTGGTTTTTAGCACAATAATCTTGAATATGAATTTGTTTCATTGTTGGAATAAGTCAGAGAATGAATATGATGAGGCCTTGCTATGGCGGTAAAACTACCCAACTTAAGGCCCTAAAACAAGGGGTCCTAGGTTCAACTTATCTAACTCCACTTATGATAAAGAATGGAACTCCAATTAAGATAGTTGACATGTTTCTTGCCTTTGGTTGTCACAGCAATAGGTACCCTATGCTGCATTGGAGTTTTGACTATGTGCTGTTCTGACTCAGGGATTGTTCTATTCAACATTTTCAAGCGAACATAATTTGTTTTTTCCCAGACTATTGATATTCTGATATGGGTTATTGTTGTCTTTATACTTTCCAGCCATTCTCTTTGATCATCATTATCAACGAACAGTGCCAAGAAGTGTGGATCTGACCACATCAATCCTTTTCTCTGTTTTGGCTTTTCCTTGCCATAGAACTATATCCCTTTTTTATTGACTCTATCAGTATTCCCTTGTCTACCCCTTCCTTTCTGTAGGATCATCCCTCATTAGAGTGGTTTAAGCTGCAACTGGTCAGTGACTCGGTCCTGTCGATGTGTGTTCCCAGCTCCCCTTACTCTTTCAATTCCATTTGGCCATTTGTTTTGTTCCGCTTTAAGTGAGAGTGAGACCCGTACAAGTATGAAGAGCGCACCAACATGAATTGCATTAGATAAGTGAGTTAATACAAGGATAACCTAGAATATGGGATTTGTGGGATATCTACGATTGTGTTATATTAAAGATTCTATCTTTATTTTCTAGTTAGATTAGATTTAGGATTCTTTGACATTTCGTTTATCTTTTCCAATTCAGTGTACCTATGCTATAAATAGGGCCCTTATTTACTGTATGGAAATATCTTTTAATGAATTAAGTTCAGCAATTTATTCGTTAATTTAGAAATTAGTTTAATTTGCTTTGTCCTACATCAATAAGTTAGGTGTTGCTATCTCTTTTAGTATTGGCTTTGGCTGCTCCAGGTGGCCTGACTTTTTTCAGTTTTGATAATTTCAATAATTTGCCTTGCGCTGTCCAGCGGTGTTCACATCCAGATCCAGTCAAGGGCATTAAGAAGTAGAAGTCCACTGCCACTGAAATCGGGTGGAAAGGCATACATTGTTAAAAAAAAAAAAAAAAAAATAATAATAATAATAAGCATGTGCTGATTACAAATGCTTAGCAGATGCAGACAAGTCACTGAATGGGATTGATATTTTTGGCCAAAGAATATATCTAAAGAGAGTGCGATAGGAATTTTTCTTACAGCCACTGAATCCAGGATGATATATTGGTACTGATGCTTCATATGTTCAAGTTGCTCTCAATTGAGGAATAATTTAAGTTGAAGGGATTTGTCGACTTTTTGCACTTGAAACTGGCATCAGAATTTTGGGTTCTACATACGTTATAGAATGTCCACATAGGTGCGATTAGACTATGCCATGTTTATACGAGTTGCTGATAAGTATTATTAATCAAGTGAATTGAACATAGAGAAGAGAAACAGAGAGATTTTACAACGAGCTTTATGTTGCTTGAACTTTTGTAGATTTCCGCAAGTTGCTGATAATTAAGGGGCCTCTTGTCGGTACCTGTAAAAAAAAATTCCCTGAAGGCTTAGGATTGTAGACTAATGTGAGTACCATATTTATTCTCCTTCAACCAGTAAATTACTGTTGCTCCTGCACAGTTTCAATGAGATCTCAATTATGATCTCATTCTCAGTAGTGTTCTCTTATGTATTGAGCTTACTTTGATTTTATTTGACTTTCTATTTTCGGTCTACCACCTTGAGCAACTCATTTGCATCAAAGGTCTTAGATGTCATATAACATAAATAACAGTGATTTTGCTAATAAGTGACACTGTTGGGAGTTGCGCTATAATTTAGTGCAATTTTATCGTTTGACTTAAGGACTGTCTACCCCACGGTAAAGGAAGAGGACTTAGAAGGAAAGTTTTCATTTTGGGTGTCTAAAAGTTCTATCTCAGACTACCTTCCCTTCCAGAGCTTTCCCAAACGATGTAAGGATTTGTTTACCGTGATAAGACTGACAGAACTCTAGGGCCATCAAATGGAAGAAGGCTTAAGTGCCCTTCAGGACACATTTGAGCACTGGTCACACTATCGTTTGACGCGTACCATTCCAATCCTTCTACCAAGCATTGCAAAGAACTAATATCATGTTTTTTTTTGAATTTCTGATAAGAAGTATTTTTTTCTATGGTAAAGTGATTTGGATCATTAAGAGCAACAATGATAACTGCTTCTTGAGTATTTGAGGAAATGCTGTGTTTATTTGCATTAAGAATGATGTCTTGACCTCTGTTTCTGGACTTGAAAGTTCGTTGTAATCATACGGTGGACGGAGTAATATACTGTACACTCATTCTTCATGGTGACACTTGCATTTATTCCTTTGCACAGTACTTATGCCCGGTGTTCCAGGCACAGCTTTAGGTCATGGATTTTTCAAGAATATCTACCTGTCCTCGGATTTTTGTGCAACTTTTGTGCGTGTGGCCTTGAGGTGAGAAACTATCTTATGTTTTGTTAATAGATAAAAGAACATACACCTTTTAAATATAGTATGAAGTCAATGGTCATTCTATATTCCACTAATATGCCGGGACCTCAATGCTGTGTGAAAAGCTCTAAAGGGGTCTCTACAGAATCCATGACCGTCAATGGATGTCCAGTTCTAGGCATAAAGTGGTAAAGTTTACTGTACATTTTGTGTTAGGTACAATTGTTGTTGCTTTTGATCAAGAAAAGAAATGTTGTTAAGAGGTAAAGAATGTAACAATGTTAAGAACAAGATGTTCTCGAAAACTTGCAAACCAAAATGACCTAAAGAAAGTAAAAGCTTCTGAAACAAAGCTCTCTAGTTTCCTTGCAGATCAATTAATACTATGTAAGTGAAACCCTCAAAAACTCTATCCAAAGAGACCTTATAAAGACCAATTTTTTTCCCACAACAAATTCAATGGAGTTTATTAGTGTTTGAAAACTCTTGCATTTCAATAACAACAAAAGTTAATATTTTGGCATCCTTCCCCTTTACTATTCCACCACTTCTGATTACAAGGTTACTTCCAACAAATCTCAGACACACCCATGTACGTCAAAAGAGAAAATAATCCATAACATAGTTTGGAAGCCATAGGACAGTGCGAAAATAAATGATCGTGTGTCCCCATTTTGGAACTAGAGATCTCTGGTGACAAAGTCCTAAAAGGTCTCGGCTTTTGCAAATAATCTTGAGTGTTAAGCTTGTTGAAGAGTAGAGACCATAAAAAGATCCGATTCCAAAGTGCACCTCTTTTTAGCTTTTGATTGCACTTTTTCTCTTTTGCCTGTGGATTTACATCCATGAAAGCAAAAGGTGCATGCTGCTTTGGTGGAATGTTTTGTTTCTTTGAACTCTTGCCACATAATGTCTTTAGCGGCATTGCACTCTTGAGACAGCTAAATATCATACAGTGTTCACCAATCGATGAAAAAAGCTCATACCACTTTGCAGATGTTGGAAGCTAAATGATTTCCCCAAATCTCAAGGATCAGAAAAGTGCTCTCCTAAGTGGTCCGCATTGATGCCATGGGTTGATGTCTTGGATTGCATGCTCAGTCAGTGGAGAAAGGAGTGCAGTTTGGTAATGGTAAAGGCCAAATGATGCTTTAGATCTCAAGGATTTGTTAGATGTTTTTCACAGACGTAAGGTGTTTTTGAAGGCTTGAGATGTTCAGATGATCAAAAATAAGTTTGAAACTCCGGCCTGTTGCATATCTTCTACTGCTACTCATTTGAAGATTTTGGCTATGACTGATGTAGGTAAATTAGATAATAATGCAAATTAATTCTCATACCAAAAACAAGCAGACGTATTTGTAAGTTTAATGAATCATTCTTTAGTTGTTGACATGGACCGATTCTGAATTGTCATATGCCCTTGATCCCCACTTTAAATGGAAGAAACTTCTGTTTACCAATAGTTCTATCAGTTTTCTGCTTGTGCCTTGGTAATTCCTTATTCATGTTGGCCTAAGCTTGTTTCTGCACTTGGTATTTTCTCTCTTCCTTGGACTGAAAAACATAAAATCTTTTTTTCTGGTTTTGATAAAAGAACATTTTGTGCAAATATCTTTTTTTTCTCCTTCAGCTTGATTTTACTCCGAAGCAATTAGTAAACCAGTACAACATATAACTTAAATCGCAGACGAACATCATTGATGGGACAGCTTAACATAAATTTGTCTAAGTATCTTTGGGCTTGATCTCGTGGTGCAGACCTGTAAGCACGGAAAAGAAGCTTATGAGAAAAGATGAAACTGAGGTTCTCTTAAAGTCTGAGCTAAAGATGATGGATTTGGAATCTTTCATGTGGCTGAACTGCTGATGATATTGGTATCTGGGAAAGTATTTGTGGTCTGTGTTGCATGTTTAAAATGATAGTTCATCCTATTGGTGGATCGACCTTGTAATTCATCTCGCCCTTGCTGGGGCTTCCTAATTTGTATTCAGAAGGAAGGGCACTTGAACTGTTTCCATGCAGCAATTCAATACTTTTGGCTTATTATATACTTGGTCTTGAACGCGCTATACTCACAGATGACAAAGCATGTGTTAGTATTCTCTTCTGATGTTGCTGCTTATATTTCCTCTTCTTTCATTTTTCATATTTTTCTCCTTCCCTGGCATCTCTTGATTTTCACTTTTTCCAGGGGGTGGGGGAGGGACGAAACAATAAGTCTAGTTTTTATCTATTCTAGCTTTCCCTATTATCCGAAAAGTAGAAACCTGATCATGCTTTTTAACCTATTGCAGATGCTATTGTGACGCTCCGTTTCTCAGAGACGTCTGAAGATGGTTGTAATCCACAGTTAGATTCCGCTAGAGTGGAAGAACATGTGACAGCTAACAATTTAACAATTTCTTACAATGGAATAGCTTCTCATTGGAGTGCAAGTACTGCATAATGTAAGAAGGTGCTGAACAAGTTCAAGTTATATGCACAATTCAGATGTTGCTCTTTAAGAAATGTGAGTTCCCTTGCATTGTATCATGACGATAGCTGAATGTAATTGTAATTTTTGGTCCTGCCTCACTTTTTACGCTGACCACCAACAAAGGAGAATCCATGTGACGCCCTGCTTTGTTCATGATCCAATCTGGAAGTAAAATCAGTACACAGTCTTTGCTAAATCCATATGTCCAGATGAATGCTTAAGTTTTGTGCAATCCATTAGTGATTTAGTCAGAAGAGGCTATGTCAAAAGAACCAATTGTTTCTACTATATATATACAGTATTTACAGGAAAATCAATGTGAGTACAACAAGCTTCAAGTTTTATTTATCATTAATCCAAAAACATGTAAGTAAAGAGTGACAAACTAGTTGACTTAAATAATGCTACGATCAAATCTAATCTGCTGATAAAATCAGCTGGATTTAGAATGACGGAACAATACCATATCCACTATCTGCTGTGAGCGCGTTGGGGAACATTTGGTCAACTTCAACTTCGACATCTGATCTCTTTGCAAATCTGCCTTTAATCCTTGGTCTGCTCTCTGCGTAGGCCTTTCTTGAAGCATAGCGGATTGTCTTCTCAAACTTTCTTGTCTTCTTTTTTTCCCTGTATCTCATAACTCTTGCCTCCCTATCCATTGGAGACAGTTGAGTTGGCACTGGAATAGGAGGACCAGAAAAGAGATCAATAGTTCCCTTTGGGGGCCTTGAATGTGATGCTGTGATGTCAGTGATCGTGGACTCTGGTACGACACCCACATCCAACGATGAAACAGAAACCTGATTGTGAAGCCACAAAGAACAATTGCACTAGTTAGAACTGAAACTAGTGTTATGTGAGAGATATAAGACAATTTCCTTCCCATTAGAAAGTGTGTTCTGAAGGTTTAGTATATATTGTTCTAAAGGAAATTGGGCATGACCAACCCAGAATTCTTGCTTGAAGGAACTTTTTCAAAATGCCAGCTATGCGGAAAAGTGAAATAACAACTTTCTTTGCATTGGTCCTCATTGAAACGCGGAAACAGCCTCTCGTTAGGGTATCACCCTAATGGGGTAAGGCTGCATACATCCTACCCCCAGACCCTGCTCACGCGGGAGCCCTTGAGGCACTGGGCTAGTTGTTGTTGTTGGTCTTCATTGAACTGAATATGAATAGCAAAACTCCCTGCTTTTCCAGGGTTTCTCAATCAGTAGGAATATTTAATAGATAGCGTCATGTTGTTTTGCTGTAGTGAGCTCGACTATATCTGACATAAAGTTCGGAAATATATTTCTAATTCACCCAAATAAAAAATGGAAATATAGATCCAAGTAACACATCTTCCGGAAATGGGCCAAGATGCTTAAACTTTCCGTAAGAATATACCAAAAAGTCCTGAAATGCTGATTTTGATGTAGTTCTTCTTTTATATCCCTTTCTCTCTCTGTTTTTTGAAGATTGCTGATAGTTGAAATCTTTCCCTCCCCTTTTTCTTTTCAATGTCCTTTATGGCTTTATCTCTTTGTTTCTTGTTCCCTTTATGTTGGTGATGAATTTTTCTGGTTTATGCTTACTTGTTATCACTTATTTTCTTGAAATAGCATGTAGAATTCATGGAGTTTCAGAAAACATTAGTTGTTTTATGACCGAGAAACTTCATTAATTAGTAGAAAGGATTTAAAAGACTAGCATAAGTTACCCAGAGACACTAAACATGTAAGGAAAATGAGCAAAAATAATCTCATGATCTGCCTTTCAGAAGGATAAATTAACCTTACGACTTATAATATGGTATGGAATGTGGACTTACGCTGTGACTAACTGATGCGTAACTGTATCCTGGTTTTGTTGCATCGTAATCGATTCCCAGCTGAAAATTGAACTGTTGTTGATCCTTCCCTTCAAACTGAACCGGCACCACACTATCACATCCATAGTTCTTCTCAGGGACATTATACTGCTGTTGCTGCTGCTTACACTGCTCACTGTAGCGGTTATCAGTGTTTGAGTTGCACTCAACCAGGTCAAGATACTCATCGACTTCCCCTGACAAAAACCCATTGTTGTTTTGACCGTTGGGCTTAGCTGGGTTAATAAGTAGCCATGATGCTGCTTCATCCTCATCTTCCTCATCAATGGTCTCGTCTTCCTCTGGTGCCAAGAACCCATCATCGGTATCCATTATGGACCCCGCCCTTCCAAAGGGGTGTGAGGACGGTGGGCCATAAAGGCAGCCAGTAAGTGGAATAATGGGGACGCGGTGGTGGCGCCGGGCAAGTGGGTTGGCAGAGTGGATGTGGGCATCACACGCAGCACAAAGTGATGCTGCATCTGCTTTGCACAGGAAAGCTGCTGGGGCACGTTCACATGCTTCACAGACCCACACCCGTTCGTGCCTCGACGCCACCTGGTTGGCAGCATGGATTTGGGCATCACAGCCGCTACACAAGTAAGCTGAGTCAGCACGGCAGTACACTGTGCACGGTGCTGACTGACACGTGTCACACACACGTATGCAGTCATCGCCACCTGTACCTCTTCCTGATACTTCTTCCTTCAACATATCCTCTTCCTGTGTCTTTCTACACACAAGGCTTCTATTTTACTTCCGTGTTTCTCTTTGTGAAGAAATTATTGTTGTGAGTGGAGTGAGAAATTAGGAAGAGGGAGAGGTAACTGTATGTAAACACAGAGTGGGGTTGAGAGAATCAAGGGAGTGACACGTGGCAAGAAATTAGTGGCCTAAAAAGTAGCAATGTTATCTTGTGGCTGATTATGCTTTAGGTGGGGCTGGCCTTTGGGAGACTTGTGAAGTTCCTATGGGTCCATAACTGTAGCTTTCGCCTTTTGGAACTATTTGCTTACTGTAGATCACAAGGCATACCCTTAGCATTGCATTAAGTTCCAATACTTCAATCCAAAAGTTTGGCTCAAGTGGTAAGACATTTGTACTTTGTTTGTCATAAAGCATAAGGTTTGGGCTCAAATCCCACCACTGTGTGTGAAAAATTCCTTGGGGCCAACACCAGGTCTTTGGGCCTTAACTTACCCTATTGCACATAATTTTTCTTTAGAGTGGGCATTGTGCGGAAGTTAGGGATTAGTCAAGGTATGTGCTGGTCTGGACACTCCAGCCCAGTAGACCCTTCTATTAGATTTAAGGTTTTTACTTGTATCTATATATATGTTGTATCTTGCTGCTCTTATATTTCTTCTTCAAATTTCTTATTAGCTTACTCTTCTTAATTTATTAGCAGTTTTTCCCTCAATTTTGAGGGTTTTTTTACGTAAGTCTATGTGTCATTATTTTCTCTCTTCTCTTCTCAATTTCTTTTAGATCTGTTCTTTCGCATTTAAATCGGACCCAATTTTTAGATATTTTGACTAACTGTTAAGGTGCACGCGAGATGGCCTGGATACATTATTATTCTGGTAGGACTAGAGAGTCCGAGGGTACTGGCCCCTTTGTCTGTGGACAGGTTCCCAACATGTCTAGTGAACTTGCTCCCAACTCTTACATGTGAGCATCATGCGGCAATGTTCCAAGTTCCCTCGTTTAGCAAAGTCTACCATTAAAGTTGATTGATACTTAACTAAAATTTTCGATTTTTGTGTCTTCAAATGCAAAATTTCACTCTCTCGCAACTCTGAATTCCCCCAATTCCCACTGAACCTACCAAAAAAGAAGTCTTAAGCAGCAACAAATTGTTATCTTTGAATACTGCTAGCTGTTTAAGTAGCACCTTTTGTTGGAAAAAACACACAAAATGGAAGCATAAAAAACATCAAAACAATTAACATAAAGATTTAGGTGGAACCCCTCTCTTAACTAGAGGAAAAAACTACGGGGCCTAAATGGATGCCTCATCCACCGTGAAATTTTTAGATTACAATCTCTAATTGTAACCATAAAACCCCATCTCTTAATCTGTCGACTAGGTGTAGCTCTGCACAGTAAGGTGCAAAACCTCAACAATACTCAGGTGAATCGCACTCAAAACGCTCTCAAACAAAACACTTGCAAATAGATCTCACTTCCCCTGAAGCACCCATTTATAAAACCAACACAAACCCTTTATTTTTTTCTCTCTTTTGTGGTGCTCCCTGAAATACCCTTTAAGTTCTTTTTATAAGTTAGGTACTCAATTCTGATCTCAATTAAATTCCAAACCGAATTTAATGAGGTAACTAAATCTCACCAAAATTTTAACAAATTATATTTCAGTCAAATCACATCCTAATCATATCTTTCCTTTTTTATTTTTATTATTAGTATCTCATTTTGAGGTAATAATATCACAACACTCTTGGTTAGCTATCTCTTTTAGCCGTGTATTTCATGATGATCTAATGATAAATGCATTTTGGTCAGTCGAGATGCCTGTATGGTGGCTTACCGAAATGGGCTGCTACAGGATTATGTAGTTTCAGTTAATATATTTAAGGGTGCTAGATTAACTTAAGGGATGATATTGACATGCAATAACAATGGCAGGTGGCAATAAATAACTGCAGTAGCTACTCTGTGACGATGAAATTGATCTAGTCACTGGAACACACTAAAGTGACTGTTTGGTGTTGGGGGAGGAAAAGAACCAAAATAGGAGAAGACTCTTTGGTATGCCATATGCCACGTCAGATCTATGATATGAAATTAAATTATGGTTCATGGTCACAAAATAGTCAGGCTTGTTAATGATTATTAGGCATTTGGGAGTGTAAAGAACCGAGCCCAGCTCGAGTTTGTGAGCCTTGAGGCTTGAGTCTTTAATGTTTTTACTCTTTGATCCTTGAGTCCTAAATTCAAGCTTGGCTAGGATTGGTTGAGCTTGAACCTAGCTTCGAGTCAAAGTTGGGTCATTTGATCTCATTTAGGGTTGAGTTAGGCTCATTAAGCTAAAACTCTGCTCATTGAGGCTTGGTCCACCGTAGGCATATTTAGGCTCATAATTTAGCTCTAATTTGACTCATTTAAGCTAACAGTTGGACCGAGCTTTACTTGGCTCATACTTTGCTCACTTAGTTAAATAAGTCAACTCCACTCAGCTTAGGCTTGAAATGAGTTGAACACTTCGACCTAAATAACAAGCCAACTCATGTTACGTGTTTGATTCCATGTCTACGAGGCCAAGGGAAGGGATTATCCTTGTGAAAGACCTACCCATAGGGGAAAGGATAACAAATGAGTGTGACAGTATGTGTCTTACTAATATGCCTTTTTTTTTTTGGCCTTGTGAAAAAGAAAGTCTTTGATGATCATGACATTTTTCCCTTAATGAAACAGAAGAGTTGTCTTCAGTTGTCATTGAGCTGCTGAGTCAGACACCCACATGGGAGAATCCATGTTGCCAATGAAATCATGCCAAGTAAGCAGGAAGCTAAGGTTAGGATCGTTCCTGGCCATGTATTTAAGGCCACATGGCAGCTGACTGGATCCCTTATGCTTTTCTGCTTGAGGTAAATTCACAGCCACAAGATGGGTTTCTTTATTGGATAACGCCTGTGAGCTTATCTGAAACTGAAAGGCCAGTGCTGGCAAAGTGTTGACATGGCTGCTTCCGGGCCAAGAATCTTGCTCAGGTGTCTTCTGATTATTACTGGGTGGGGGGGTCTATCAGTAAAGATGACCCGGACTCAACCCCGTACATAAACATTAGTAAAGGTTAAAATTTTGAATTAAGAATTGGACCGAATAATGGTTTGATATAGGTTTGGGTCTGAAATATTTGAACATTTTGGGATTGTTAATTCCCATAAGCTTGATTGGACTAAACATTTATAAAGACCTAAATTAAGAAGCGAGGATTGTATTGAGTATAGGTCCAATCCGATTATAGATCAAATACTCCAATTCTATCAAAAATTTCGATTTTGGTATTTTTGCATCTCTACCTATCCAATTATGTAAAGCTGTCGTCATCAACGTCGTCTATCAGTAATTAACATGGTACTATTTTGCTAGTAAGTAACTTCATACATATATATAAACTATAAACTTATGTACATGTAAGTGGTTTAAAAGTTAATATGACAAAATGTAAGGTGCATTTATTACCTTACATTTATTTTTAACAAATGTACCAAATCCTTTTCCTTAAAAGTTTGCCGCGAGCATGATCTAACACCGATGATGTAGTACCATAAATTCAGTGAAGTGCAAGTTGTTAGGGTTCTCTGATCAATTTATTTTTAGTAGCCCTTTTATTTTCTATCGTACAGCCGCCTGTAGGCCGCGAGGGGAGGGGAAGGGGAAGGGGGGGTGAGATTTAAACTTGGGGTCATTGGTGTGGCACACCAGGCTCACTACCAGTGAGCCCCCCCAAGGAACCTCATGGCGCTTGTTCATGAGTTAAAAAAAAAAAAAAAAAAAAGTCTTAGGAGCTTTTTTGTAAGAAATAAGTAATTTAAGATATTTTACATTGCGGAACCTAGGTCACTCCTAGGTTGGAAGTACTTATTACTGCAGTAACTATTAGAACCTTATTTTCAATGATTTTACTACATCTTTTTATAGTTGAAAGGGATTCAAAATGGACCCAGTACAAGGGAGTAGGAATGTAAATGAACTTCACATTCAATAAACAAATCCTATTTGAAATTGATTAGGATTTCTTAGGATTTAATAGCTTCAAGCCAAGTTCGAACAGAAGGCCCATTAAAGTTCTCAAATACTTTAATAAAAGTTCCTTAAAAGTTTGTTGAGAACTCATTAATATTCTCAAAAGTGCCTTGATAATGGCTTGCTATTTAATTCATCTAGCTCAGCTAAGTAACAAACTCGACTTGATAGCAAGGTCAACTTTATTATGAGCTCAAATCGGCTTGATAATGAGCTTGACTTGGCTCAATGACAAGCTCAACTTGTGTCCAATTACGCTAACCAATCGAGTCAAATCGAGTATCAAGCACATTAATATCTTTATCCAATGGAGTTCAAGTAAAAAAAATTGGAAACTCAATAAAACCTCAGCTTGAACTCGAATTCAATAAGTCGAGATCATTGATCTCGAGTTCGAACAACGAGTGCTTGGTTCAATTTGACTTGTTTACACCTGAGAAGGTGATCAACATGGCTTCATAAGAAAACAAATACAAGGAAAAAGAGGAAACAAATAAAAATACAAGGCAGAACGCCCCTAAAAAGGAAAGACATTACCAGATTCCTTGAGAGCCAAGCGAGAAGAGGAATTGACCTATGAATATGCCGCCGCTTTATCATCATCCCTTTTCTCATTCTACTTAAAATTGGATTATAAGAAGCAAAACATAAGCAAAAACAGGTTCAATTTGTTCATTGATATCAATTCTAGGCAAAATGTTATTTCCAGGTCTTCAAATGTTAAAGCCAAGGGCAGCTCTATATTGGCCCTCGGGCTTCTTGGTGTTCAAAAAAAAAAAAAAAAAAAAAAAAAAGTGCAGCTCTATATTTCTTAGCTTAATTCTAAATGACCACATTGCCGATGCTTTAATTTTCATATTTTCCCTCTCAATGACGGGTCTTCTGATTTTCAGTCTAGCGCTCTGCTTTCAAGTCTGCTTATTTTGGAAATTTGAGCCTTGGGTTCGTGCATGGAGCCATTGAGGTGGCTGGGATTCGGAGGAGATGTCGCAATGGCTGCTACAATGGCTGGGATGGTGTTACGCTCGGGCTTGAACCTCGAACGTAAACTAATATAATTTTGATAGAATTGAGAGTTTGGGATGAGAAAGAATGTGAAATTGAGATGAGAAGATAGAATTTTAGAGTTAGATGAGAGAAAGAAGGGAAAAGGAGATGAGAGAGTAGAGTTTGATCTCAAATGAGATTAAGTTTCAGATTTCATTGATTGCCTTCTGAACATTACAACCCTTAGCTACTTATAGACAATCTTAAGCAAGCAATACATTGTATCAAGACCTAATGGCTAACCGACTAAAGAACCATCTAGAACATTCTAGACATTATTGCTAACTAATAATTAAACTTGTTATTGGCGCCAAAACACAAATATAACAGTAGCAAGTAACAGCAGATATCAGTAGTAACTAACAGCAGCAGAAGAACGCAGTCAACAAGCAGGAAGCTACGCAGCAGCAGCAGATGTGCAGAACAGCAAGCAGCACAACACCAGCAGATAGCAGTACCAGAACAGAGTTACACAGAATTAAACTACCATCAACATTCCCGCCATTTCCCAGGCTTTAAACCATGCCTCGTATTCTCGATTTATAACAGATGGTTAGGACGAAGATGAGAGTAAGGGGAAAAGCATACATTAATTTGATGGTATTTTAGCTATATTAGAAATTAGTAGCAGCAATTTTGTGTTTTGAAACAAAGATGGGTAATTTCCCTCGTTTAACATTTCAAGTCCTGGTAATAACATTTGTCTAATTCTATCATGTAAAAATTTCGATAATAGCAGCTGTATAAAAACAAATTATAGATAATAAGCAACCCATTTATAAGTCGATTATTCCAATAGAACTGTTTGGAAAAAAAGACGGGGAGATTAAGTGCTATGAATTATTGCCAAATAAGGAAACACTTTGTTGAGGCTACATCATGAACAAGTAGAACTCAGATCTCTGATTCAAAAATTTTACCAGAAAATTCAGTACGAACTTCAAAAAATACAACCTAGGATTATAGTTCGTCAATCTAGGCAGCCACGGCCACAGATTGCCCAGGTTTTCCATTTTTCATGGAATAGAACAGGTTTAGAACATCAACATGGTTACGAATGTACTGCGGGCATTTGGCAAGTAGATCTTGAGCTTCGTTACGTCTTCCAGCCTTAAATAACGCTTCGAACAAGCGAAGAAACACAGTTGTTGATGGGAATTTGTTCACAGTCATGGCTTTTAACAACGACAATGCGTGATCTGCAGTTCCCCTCTTTGAAACATACCATATCAGGGGATCCAAGAAAGGAGGAAACCCGTGGTTTTTCATCATATCGAGAAGGCCTAAAGCGTCTTTGAAACCGCCCTGAACCACGAGCTTACTGATTAGTTTCTTGTATGTAGTATGCCATGGCCTTACATCTCTTCTGCTTACCAGATCAGATAGAATCCTGCAAGCTTCCACCGCTCGGTTCTTGTTACAATATGCATTTACTAGGAATTCAACAGCATGTCCAGTAGAAGAGGCTCCATCTTCTCTTTCAACCAACTTCTTCAGACATTCCAAGGCCCTATTGAGATCACCCGCAATGCAGTACCCTTCAACTAAAGACGCCCATGTTTTTTCATCCGGGTGCAGCCCATATGCCTCTAGTTTCTTCACAAACTCATTTGCTTCATTTTCCTTTTTTGAACGACTAAGACCAAGTGCAATCTTACTTTGCAGAGTGCTGCTTGGTCTTAGCCCACCTTCCATCAGAGCTTCCAAGACTTTATCACATTCCCCGATTCTCCCAACACTTCTCAGAGATTTCAGAACAGCGTTTAAAGTAGAATCTGTCAAATCATTACCGTTCTCTTTAAAGACCTTCACTACTCTAGAGAACAATTCCAAGTCAAGTTCCTTGGCAACCACTATCTTCCTTAAAAGAAAGGTGCAATCTTGCACTGAGGGCTTGTTCGCTCCATTCATAGCAAACTCATACAAATCAACAGCATCCTTCATCATCCTCCTTTTAATAAACCTATCCAAGACCTTAATATAAGTCCCCATCTCCATCTCAAACCCAGCATCCCGTATTTCACCAACAACGTTCCAAAACCTATCGATGCAATCTTCTCTACCCAGAGCTAAAGCTATGGCGTTGTAAGTTCGTTCATCGTGTTTAAACAAACCATTCTCATCAACCCACCTAAAGAATATCAAAGCCTTCGAAGGTTCAGTGCTAAACCTATCCACCACCATCGTGACCAATTCACTAGAATAACTAAAATTCAATTCCTTCAATTGTTTTTCAACATCCTCGTCCCAAACTCCCTGCCTAATGATCTTACTAACGCGAGAACACAGAGATTCCACCGAATTATCCTCATTAGAAGCCAAAAATAATCCCCTCAGCTTCTCCAAATCATCATCCAAACTTTCCCGCCCAAATTTCTCTGAAACCTTCAAAAAAGTACCCTTTGAAACCCCATACCCCTTGTGCTTCATAGCATCAACCATATCCCAGAATTCCTTAACAAACCCATTAACACCCAAAATCCTTAGCATCAAATTATATGTTTTGGAGCTCAACCTCTTACTTTCTCTTTCCAAAACCCAATCAAAGAACTTCCTTGCAGTACCGGGATTCAATTCGAGACTCCGCAGCACTCTCAAAACTAGATCATGGCTAATGACTACATTTTTAGACTCTAACTCTTGCCTAATCTCATCATAAGCAACAGATTTCGAGAATAAATCAACTAAAAGTAAAAGCTCGGGATCATTTTGATCAAGGGCCGGTTCAGATGAGAAGTAACGAGAAACAGCAGATTCAAAAGGAAAGGAGAGAGGTTGAGTGAAGGGGGTGAAGGAAATGGAAGAAAGAAAGTTAAGGGAGGGAGAAGAGTTTACCTGGTAGAGAGAGAAAGACCTGGAAATGGAGGGAGATGAGAGAGAGTGGTGGTGCCGGCGAAGGAAGAGACGCCATTGATTTCTCATTTTTTGATCTGCTTCGATTAGGGTTTTGGATTTTGCGTCGGAGATCAGAGAGAGAGAGAGAGAGATTAGGGTTTTGAGGGGGGGATTTTAGGGATGAAGCTCGGCTCACTTTTCGGTAAATTTGCATAGACGAGGGTTCGAATCTTTGTAGTTGCAGATCTGCAGAAGCCAGTGAAGAGTGGCGAATTTACAGCTGAAGTGTGTGTTCACTTGTGCCCAAAAAATAGAAGAAAATGAAAAATAAAACAATAATTTTTTTTTAAAAATGATAGAGACAGACAACTTCAGGATCTTCTATTGACACGAATGAGAGATAAAAGGTGTTATCAGGCTGAATAAAAGAAATAATAATACGTACACAATTGTTCACCTTAAGTTTTCTCTTTATTTGGAAAAGACAATAGTATTTCCTCTAAAACTAATAACTTTTTTACTATATATAGCAAATATTATACAACAACAACAATAATCCCAGTGCCTCAAGGGCTCCCGCAAAAGCAGGGTCTGGGGAGGGTAGACGTACGCAGCCTTTCCCCTTCAGGGTGTAAACCTGAAGAGAGGCTGTTTCCGAGGACCCCCAACCTGAGAGGAAAGTCTTCGTCGCCTCATGGACAATATAATTAACATAATACTGTATTAAAATAATTTTTGTTTTAAAATATTCTTTTAATTTTGTTACATGTAATACCCTATGATAAAGTCAGTGATGCAACTATGAGTTCTCAAATTTGTGTGTAATAATTATAAGCGAACATATTTAAAAAGCCTGATATTTACAGAATAGTGCTATTATGAGAATAGTTTTTGTTATTTGCAAACCATGGTGGAATTTTCAAGTTCATAGGACCGGACTTAATTATTGGATATTTCAAGCTAATTGGGCTGGACTTTTAAGTATAGTTCTCACTATGAAACGGACAAGAACTGGAGTTAACCCAAAACTCAACGCTCTTGGCAGCCATCTCCAGCATATGGGTATTGCATATATCAGTGTAAAATTTTTGTATGGTTCGAGTCAAATTTAGAGTGTGCAACATAGCGGAACGTAGAAACCGAGTACAGCATAAGCTCACAGTAATGGACACTGAACGCTGCCTGCATTTGATTATCAAATAAGATCACTCTAATGAATGCTGAAAGTTTAGCTCAAGCAATGCAGCACAAATCAAACAAAGAATTGGATATAACTTTTACATTTAACATATTTTTGAGCCAGCCTTTTACATTGTATGATAACTGCAACGGGCTATATATAACACACAACCCAGAAAAATGATCACAAACCACAAGATGCCCATCGCGATGAATTTAAACTTTAATTCTTCAATATGTCCGCTGTCAAGATTGTCATCTCTGACATATAACAGTTTATTAAACAAAAATTTCTCCATCCCGGAAATAATTTTCAGGATTTCACTTTCCTCTTAACATGTTATTCTCTCTCTCCCAACCGTGACTAAGAAATGTACATAAAGATCTCCTAAGAAAGTACAGAACACGAACAATGAATAAAAAGCTTGCAGTAACAAGAATATAATACAACAAATTCTTCTCAGAGATGTTTATAAAAAGAATCTCCTCTAAGGTGCATGTAATCAATCCTGATACTGTAAGCTCCATGCGGTCCAATTCGAAGAAGCCAATGGATTTGGAAGATTAAAGTTCAGGAAAAGCTTACAAATCGTGGCGACAGCAACCAATAAACAGAGCAGCCAGAAAGGACATTTACTGCAATCTGCTTCCAGAAGCACGTCGAAAAAATTGAATTTATACTGCACAAAATTTTAGTATCTCAAACGCGCGTGCACCCTATTATTATGCGGAAGTATACTGCCTAAGTTTAGCTTTAAATGAATGATAATGTGCGTTCGGTCGGATCAAAACCGTGCCTGAACATCTCTTCTATCCATAACTTAGCCTCGGTTGTTCTACCATGCTTGAAAAGGCCCTGCACCAGTATGTCATAAGTCCATCGATTTGGCGTGTACCCTCTCTCATGGCATAAACGATTGAATAATTTACAAGCTCCATCAATCTGATCTACACTCAATCTTCTCAACAACATGTTGTATGAGTAGATGTCAAGTGGGAAGCATCGACTAACCACATCTTCCAAATCATGAACTGATGATTCTTCTCTGATATGACCAGAAAAAGAAGCAATTAACTGTCCTAGCATTGAATAACTTGGCATCTCACTGCAGGCGTCTCTTGAACGAACCCAAGCCTCAAACAAGTCTCTGGACCTCAAAGAATGTAACAGAAGTACATTGCCAATGAAAGACGAAACATGACGTCCAACTTTCTCCATGTCATTGATTAGCTCTATAGCCAAATCATACTTCTTTTCCGAACACAGTAACTGTATGAGCATCTCGTAACATTCAAGACTTGGGACTAGTCCATTTTCTCTCACTTCCCTCAGTATCTCCAACGCGATATCTGCCTTCTTGACTTTGCAAAGGCCAACCGCCATGGCATTGTAGAGTTTCCTCCCTATCTTGCTTCTTTTTTTGCAGATATCATGAAAGAAATTTAGGGCATCGGAAACCCTTTCACTCTTTAGATAACTCTGCAACATTAGAATGTCAGAACTCAAATTGGGAACAACACCGCTTCGATCCATCATCTCATAAACTTGTCTCGCCATTTCAGGTCTATTGGCATGCCCGGCGCCATCAATAAAGGAGTTGTAAATCCAGGTGCTAGTTTTGCAGCGGGACAGCTGCAGCTCAAGCAGCTGGATAAACTGCTTTTCGGGATCGTCGGCATCACAAATCCCACGAATGACTGATCTAAACAATTTACGTGACGGCTCATGACCCTTCTCTTGCATCTCTATAAGTAGTCTAGCAGCAATATCTTGCCTGGTTAACTTGTTGAACCCATTTATCAAGTAGGAATACGTTTTCTCGCTTGTCTTTTTGTTCAACCTGTTGAGTTCTCCGTGTATCAAGTAACCATCTTCCACCCTTCTGGCCCGGCAAAGAGCACTAATGAACTTATCATACATGGACTCAGCTGGCATGTAGTTACGCTCCAAGGCAAAAATAACCAGCTCCTTCATCTTATCCAGCTTTCCCTCTCTACACATTGCATCAGCGAGAACAGAAAAGGTCCTTTTTCCAGGGAAGTAGCCATGGTTCATAGAGTTTTTCAACACGCGATATGCTTCATCTGTGCTACCATCCCCACATAGAGTATTTATTAGATAATTGTAGGCCATGCTATTTGGTGTAAGTCCACACTCTGACCTCAAATTATACAATTCAAGCGCAACCTGCACCATGCCAGCCTTGCAGAAGAAGCAGAAAGCAGCATTTATGGTCACCTTATCAGGCACAATCTGGCTATCCTTCATATCCATCAACAAATCACAAACCTCCTCAAGCCGGTTCTCCCTCAAGAGCCTACATATCAAGATATTGTAACGAAACACATCAGGGATATAACCCTCGAGAGACTTCTTTGTCTGTAAGAATTCAAGGGCCCCATCTACCTTCCCGGCCTGCACAAGATTCCTTATCCAAACGCCATAAGCCTCCTGCATCGGAATGACATCCATCTCCCTGAACTCATGAACGAGCTTCCCAGCGTGCAGGAACTGATTATTCTTACAGAGCGCATCAACAAGGATTCTCAAGACATGCCCACTCACCCTCCGACTGTTCCCAACTAACTCCCTCAGAAAATCCTCCGCCTCACTCAACTTATTCTGTTTGCAAAGGCTCTTCATCACAATAGGATGAGTGATATCATTCTCAAAACCCCTCATTTGAATCTGCGTCAAAACAACCTTCACCACATCAAAAAAATTCTCCTCTACCAAAGCATTCAACAACACATGATAAGAAACCTCCTGCAAATCCAACCCTTGAAACCGCATTTTACCAAACACCTGGAGTGCAATATCAAGCTTACCCGCTAAAGCATACCCCATCACAAGAATATCATTAAACCTACACTTATGCATAAACCGCTGCTTCATATAAGTATCCAACAAATCAAGCATCAATGAAGTAAGCTTAGCATGAGACAAAATCTTAAAAATTGCAATAAATGTAGCCCTAGTATGATGAAATCCCGGTTGCCTACCTGCCCAATCAAAGAACTTCAAGCAAGATAACACATCGTTCTTATAATTCAACACCTCCAATACAAAAGATTCAGATAAGCGTAGACCCAACTGGGAAAGACCCAAATCGACATTACAATTTGATGACAAATCTGAATCATCTCGAGTGCTCAAAATCTCAAAAATTCTCTCAAGTAAAGGGTTTTGCCCCATTTTGAACCAGCTTTTGAACGCATTGGCAACTTCTTTGGATTCGGATGGGTTGAGGGAACGGTAAGGGATGGGAGGTGGGGAAGGAGAGAGAAGAGAAGGGTGAGAAAGAGATGAAGAGAAGGACTTGGAGAAGAGGAAGCGAGGAGAGAGAAAAACCCTAATTTTGAGAATGCATCTGAAGGGTGGCATCAAAATCTGCATAATTATGTGCAGAAAGTGTTCAATTGAGGTTTCGAAATTGTGAGAATTTTCATCTGCTGAGTCGATTTTTGGTTTGGAGAAGACACTCAGAAGAAGGAAAGGAGAAGTGAAAGAGAAGCGGGTCAGTTGTCCAATTCGGATCCCCCAACGAAGATTGGAGTTGTCTACCTTTGGCCTATTAAGTTTCATCGGGTCATAGGTCTGGTCCACGGAGGTGGCCCGCAAGAGATTTACCTATAAATTCAAATAAGTTTCTATCCCGATATTGGTATTTAATTAAGTAGGTCTGGTTTATGGAGTTGATTTTTCTCTCTTATAATTTCAGCTGAAATTTCTTTTTAAACTTATAAGTGGAGTCTTTGACACGGTCCGTATTTTCGAATGAATTCCTCGAGACAAAATTATGTTCATTCTATCTTTGGTTCATATGATGGGCCCGGTTGAATTGTGACCGATCCAATTCGTGTTGAATTATAATACGATAAATTTGAACGATTAAATCAACTCGAAATAAAAAGGCTCCAATATGGGGATTTTTTTTTTAACCTGACTCATCCTACTCTTTGGCCCAAAGTTGGTAGAAGATAGATGTGACCCATCTAATCAATGCGATTCAAACCCATTTAAATTTTTATGGTCTAACACGTACTACAAGTTTTAAAAGTTTCGGCCTTTTTCCCCATATATATCATCGTGCTTTGCATGTCATTTTGCAACTAAGGTCCTCACCCTCATTCCATGTCCTTTCCAATTTGATTTAAAGTCCAAAAACACAACATATAGGATAACACATAAAAGAACGCAGAACCAATAGAGTAAAAAACATGATCAAGAATTGAAATCTTACAGTAAGAGACCTAGTGAAAGCCATAGAAGCAATAAACCTCCCCTTTTTTTGACAAATATCTACATAAACCTCCCTTTAAATGTCTTACGTAAAAGACAGAATCCTCCCTCAATCCCTCTATATGTGTACATTTAGAGCTTATATTTTGCACTATAAGTGTTAAAACCTCTACATATGCACGTTCGGGGCTTACATTTGTATTGTAAGCGTAATGGTATTATTGAATTGCTTTTGTATTGTAAGCGTAATGGTATTATTGAATTGCTATGCTCTATACTTAGGAAGGTGATATGCAATTCAATCTTTCCCTAGGAATGGTAGATTTATCTTGAATTACTTACATTTACGGGTGTATATGAGCAAAGTCGAGCCCGAGCTCATTGGGCTTGAGGTTGAGTTCCTCAACATTGAGCTTGGACCGAGCTTTGCTCTTGAACACCACTTGGCTAGCTTTGAGCTCAATTTACCTAATTTAGACTCATTTAAACTCAATGTAGGCTAGTTTGGGCTCATTTTAGTATGAACTCAACTCACTTTAGCTTGAATTTTGCTTGATTTGGCATATTTAGACTAATAAGCTAATTACGATAGGATCATTCAAACTTTGGAGCCTACAACCTCAAGTTTCACTAGGTTCAAAGCTAGGCTCATCAAAAGGTAACGGCTTTGACATATGTGTTATAAACAATATGACGTAAAAGCTCTAGCTCCGGCTTGGACCGGTTTAGGGAGCTTTGTCATTTTCTTTGATAGTTTATTTTGTGTTATTGCAAAGCATCAACTTTTAGTTGTACGAGAAAAAAGAATTGAGTAAGAGGGAGGGAGGGGTGTCAAGTACACACACTGTTTTTTTTTTTTTTTTTTAGCAAAACAATGCTCGAAGGCAAGGAGCTAACATTAGTTAGCAAAATCAGACACAAGTTTGGATACAAAAGAGAGTATGGGATGATCCCACCACATATGATCACATCTATAATTGACATGACTCTTAGCAACAAAATGAGCTGTCCTATTCCTAAAACGCCGTCTCCATTTACATTGAAAGAACTCAAAAGAATTAGACAAAACAAGTATATCATTAACAACACACACTTAAAAGAAGAAGAGGGATGATTATGATAGGAATTTCCAGATGAGGGTGAAGATATATTTTTCCAGAAATTCAGCAGGGCAATCCCTTCGAAAGGGAAAGTTCATGCATTTGGAAATTTTTTGCTTTTTTTTACTACTTGTCCTCTGAAAGCTCTTTACCTGATTTCCTTATGCAAAATGCTGCATTTATAAATTGTGATCTTATTATTTGAACAAAATTGTTATTGTTAGAACAAAATTGTAGTTTTGAAAGTCATTTTGTGGCTCTCATTGTTTGTAACTAATATCATTACTGTAGTAATAATAATTTTTGCCTTAACAATAACAACTCCCTTAATGATTTATGTATAAAATTATATGGTACAATACCATTAATTTATGTATAATAAATATCATTAAATATTTATTTATATTTTACTTTTTTTTTTTTTGGGTAATCATGTAGTGGTATCTTACCATATATATTGAAAGCTCAAATTGTATAAAATTTATATATAGCCAATGTTATCACTACAAAACATGGGATCCTCCTCTAAAATCATCATGTCCTTACAGTCAGGGTCAAGTCTAATTGTGCCATCCGTAAAATAATAAGAGTTATTATGTAACGAAACCAACTATCATGCCAATTATTTTGAGTAATTATATAGAATGCTACATCTACATTTACATTATAACTCTCAAATGAGTATAAGCAACGATGCTCACATAAATGGAGAAAGTTTCAAGTGCAAAGCTTGTGGGAAAATCAGCAGCATACAAGTTGGCCGATCTTAAATTTATTCTTTGTCTAAATACAAAATCCTCTTTCTTTAATATCTTCAAAATATCTTCTAAAATATCCAAAATGACTTTTATGATTTTTTCATATGCTTTTTTCATCAGCTTCCATTCCTTTTGGGTATCCATATTTTGCTTGCTTTCCTACTCCATACGTATAATATTTTTCGAATTTATAATAAAAATTAAGTTTTGTTAAATTATGGGTTGATGAATATGAAAATGTTAACCACTGAAACCGTGGCATGACAACCCTCTCACGGACCCGTGCGGGGGTAATACCGGGCCCAAGGGCCATTATCGCCCCACTCTTGACCACTCCTAGGTGGTACCGGGTCCCAGGGGTCATTACCGCCCCTCTCCTGACCACTCCCAGGCGGTATCGGGTCCCAGGGTTATTATTGGCCCACTTCTGACTACTCATAGGCAGTACCGGGTCCCAGGGGTCATTATCGCCCCTCTTCTAACCACTCCTAGGCGGTACCGGGACCCAGGGGTCATTACTGCCCCTCTCCTGACCACTCCCAGGCGGTACCGGGTCCCAGGGGTCATTACCGCCCTACTCCTGATCACTCCTAGGAGGTACCGGGTCCCAGGGGTTATTACCGCCCCTCTCTTGACCACTCCCGGGGGTATCAGAGCCAGGTACCACTACCGCCGCAAGAGCCACAATGCCGCATGCCTCGGCTACCACCTACAGGCCTCGGCACCCATTCTCCTGACCCCGTGTACCAACCGGGCTGTACCACAACCGTCACCACCCAAGCTGTATCACCGCCCCTCCCAACCGATCGCCATGTAGACTATAGCACCTCCCTTCCAACCAATCATTCACCTTCACCTCTCCATTAAGTAACGCCAGGCGGTACTGCCCCTAGCCCGGCTCTACCGTCCAGCACCACCAGCTCCCCCTTTCCTATAAATACTAACCTATTCCCCTCATTCAACGGGAGCTCCTCTGGACATCTCCACGGGCTACCCTTCTCTCTCATCCAGTCTCGGGCCCCACGCCCCTCGCGGCCTAACCTCTCAGGGGCCTCACGCCTCATATCCTCCCCAAGAGACCCCCCCCCCCTCTCTCTCTCTCCTTGCTAAGACCACCATATTGCCTTCTCCCCTTCATGATTATTACCGAATGCGCTCCCTTCCTTCGGTTAGCTCATTCATATTTACCAGGTATTATCTACTTTACGTATATTTATTATTGCTACCGCTTCTCCTACTGACTTAGGCATCGGAGGGGTCCCCCGCGGTCCAAACCACCCCGGGTCCCTCTGACGGCCTTGCTCGTTTTGCAGGTGATCCCGGGTTAAACGCGCCAGCAGCTGCTTCCTTAAGTGAGGGTTGAGTCCCGCTCTCATTTACAACCTAACCAAAAAATCCTGAAACATGGGTATATTGCAAATGACAAGAGAACTAAAGCTAAAGTTATAATAATTATTTTTGGTATATTTGGAATTTCATTTTATATTTCTAAATATAGAGAAGAAGTCCAAAATTAGTCAAGGGTGAACTCAAGCATGACAATACCTAAATAGAAAATCATTAAAACTAGGGGGGAATAATAATGCTCTTTTGGCAATTAGTATATTTGGAAACTAACCAGTCAATTTTGTACACAATGGGGAAACAGGAAAATTTACTGCCCACCTCTCAATACAATTTTTTTAAAAAAATTTATAAAATTATAAAGTATTCCTCCATTTATGGTTAATATTGATATAATTAAAAACTACCTTTTATTAGAATTAGTATAATAAAAAAAATTTACAAGACATATTTGATAATCTATATAATCTAACTACTATATAAATGGGGTGATTTAATGATATTACTTAATTAATAGCTTGTTTGGTGTAGTTTTCTTCTTACAATTTTAGAATTTTTTAGAAACTAAAGATTATATTTTGAAAATGACTTTTTTATCCTTAATTTTTTATTTTCAACTTTTAAATAGAAAAAAAAAATAAAAGGTAAAAAAACTATTTTCAAACTTTGATATTTAGTTTTTTTAAAAAAAACTAAAAACTAAAAATAGAAAATTTTATCAAACAAATACTAAATTTTGTTTACGAAGGTAAAGAGTACAACTTCACTCTAATAAGGGCCACCGACAATCGAAGAAAGAAAAAAACAAGCCTAAAACTTATGACCTCAAATTTAAAGGTGGATAGTCTAACCACTGAACTAAACAAAACTATTCATCAAACAAATGCTAAATTAATAAAAAATATTTTAAGACCCAACATAAATATATAGGAAAAGAGGGAAGCACGTTTATACGTAAAGTCCAAGCTTTCCCTATATTTGGCAATATCCTCCTCTCTTGTCCATACTTTGAAGAAAAAACAAAATTTATAGGAAAATATTTATAATTATGGGAGGAGAAGAGGTGATAAAAATGTAAAATGGGACCCAAAAGAGGGAGGAAGAGAGTCTAAATGTGGGAAAAAGAGTGGTGCAAACAGTGCAGAGAATAGCCATGCAGACTTGCCGTTTCAAGGCATTCTCCAATTGGGGATGGTGCTTTTTTTTTTTTTTTTTAATGAATTAAATTCAATTAAATTAAAAATATTTCTCTCTCTATATCTCCCTCTCATGGCCCCTTTATCTTCTCTCCCATTTATAGCAACCCCCCTCCTACCATTTCCAAGTTTAGTACTTTTCTGCATAAATTAGGAACAGTGCAAATAAAGAGCAATTGTTAAGGATTCATTCTCGTCACCAGAGGAGCCTGATAGATAAATAAGAGGGATTTTTTGAGAAGTTTTTGTAATTTGGAGAATTGGGTTTTTGTGGGTTTGTGTTGGATTGAAATGGGTAGGGGAAAGATTGAGATCAAGAAGATTGAGAATGCAAATAGTAGGCAGGTTACATTCTCAAAACGCCGTGCTGGGCTGCTTAAAAAGGCTCATGAACTTGCTGTTCTTTGTGATGCTGAAGTTGCTGTTATCATTTTTTCAAGTACTGGGAGGCTTTTTGAGTTCTCTAGCTCTTGGTAATCTTTTTGGGTCCTTGCATGTGTTGTTTTATTTGCCTTTTTCTCTGCAAATTTCGTGATTTTTGGTCCTTTTTTGATCCCTTTCTTGTTTTGGGGATTGATATTGTGCATAAAGCTATAATCTTTGGCTCTGCATGTGAAATTATTTGGCCTCATTGGATGTCACCCTGTTTATTTCAAGTGATTTTGTTTGAGGTGGTTCAAGTTGTAGTCATTTTCTCTTTCCTGTCCTCTAGATCAGTTTAAGGTTCATTTCTTCTATGGTTGTCTTCTTTTTAACACATTCTCCTCCCCTGCTTTTTTTTTTTATATATATATATATTTGGGGTCATTGTCTTTTTAAAGATAAGTTATGTTTAGTCATTCTTATTTTTTCAATATTAAAGGTATGTTCTTTCTTAGATATCACAAATTCTGCTATGACCCAGTAGGTTTGCGCCCCACTCACAAACATGAGATCTTGGACTCGAGCTTGCCTCTTGTGTTGGTGTGGTCTTATTTAGGACAAATATTTTAAAAAATTTCCAAATTGACAATTAGTAAAGTGATGCTTGCATGAGGAAGAGGGATGTGGAATCTAGGAGGATTCAGAGGGATTGTTTTGAGTGAGATTTTTTCTCTCTACAATTAGCCAACTAACGTGCAGATTCTGTCTCATTCCCTGCAGCATGAAGCAAACAATTTCAAGGTATCAAAATTCTCGAGATTCTGCAGATTCCACTCCAGTAAAACCAAAACTAGAGGTAAGATTCAGCAGCCTGATCAGTCTATCCTCCCCTTTATCGTTGTTTCAACCTTATTATTATGGTTGTCATAGAATCCATGGTCATAAGAGTTTAAACTAACAGGTGAAGGCCTAAAACTGGTTTTATACTCTAACAGTGCCCCTTTCACTCGAATGCCAAAAGTTTAAACTAACAGGTGAAGACCTAAAACTGGTTTTATACTCTGACATATGCCCCTAACACTTGAATGCCTGTTGGGTTTGAATCATAGATAGTGTACATGTTCATAAACATACCTAGTGCTTAGATCATATTAATATTGAAACTGAGATTTGTTGGATTCGAACTCATGACCTCTTAGTCGAAAAGGCTTTGATATCATGTCAAAAGAATCGAATAAAGCCAAAAGCTTAAGCTGATGGGTGAAAAATCAAAAATGCCTTGTACTAAAAATGTTGAATTCTATTCACTTTCTATGTAGATAATAGAACCTCGATCCTAAAACAAATCGACATCTTTGGCACCTTTGAATGATTACACTCCTTTGAAATCTATCTCGGTTTTGTGACTTGAAAGTGTTGTTGAGTCGACGAGTCTACACTTGAATCTAGTAAATAAGTCACACATCGCAATCAAAACAAAGAAGATACCAATGTATATAGCTTGTGCGCTACTTCACCTCCTATTAGTTCTAGAATGAAAGCACACTTGAATTTAATGAACCTAACTTACCATCTTCTCGGGCTAAGGCTTGACGTGACTAAATTTTATATATTGACACATTGTTGCTCTTCATCATGCATTGGGATGGAATGGACTCATTTCATTTTCATGGTACTCTTATCAGGACCTTGCCTTAGTCGAGCAGAATGAGAGCACTACGGAGCTTGAGGTTCTGAAAGACGAGATAGCGAGGCTACAAAAGAAACAAATGTATGTCTCCGCTAACGCACTATGTGAATATACAGGCTTCTTGATCTGCAACATCGTACTCATGTGTCATGATAATGACGAGGTTAAGCATGCAGGCTTTTGTTAGGTAAAGAACTGTCTGGATTGAGACTGAAAGAATTGCAGCTCCTCGAACAGCAACTAAATGAAGGTTTATTGTCAGTGAAGCAGAGAAAGGTGATACCTTTTTGTCTTTCGTTTCTCAATGTGAACTTGTTGTTTTTCATAGGAGTATAGCTTCAGTTTCATGGGCATTGATTAGAGATCGTAACTTTGCAGGAGCAACTACTGATTGAACAACTAGAGATGTCCCGGTTGCAGGTACAATATAACCTGAAAGATGTAATCTTGATAACCTAGGCTATACATAACATTTACGAATGTTACATAATGAATCTTGAGTTAGATATTGTATTACGATTGCCTAAGCATGCTATTGACATCTTTCACACCCCAAAATGCCCCTATTGAAAACACCTTTAACAAAAGTCTTCTAAGAAAACAAATTTTTCACAGCTTGGCCAAACGAGCCCTTGGGCTCATTCGTCTGCCCGGTCCCAACTCACTGGGCTATCTCATACTAGCAATAAATCGAGCCTTTCGAACTAAATGACGAGTTTGGATTTGTTTACGCCCCTAGTTACTGTCATGGTATTTTGGTAATGATCATAGTCCCATGTAATCTATTCTTCACTAATCTAACCCACTTTCATATATAATCAGGAACAGCGGGCTTTGGTGGAGAACGAGACCTTACGCAGACAGGTGAAGTTCAAATTCCCTTTTTTAAGGTTTCTGTGTTGATACTTCACAACAAAATTGTGAACGTGCGTTTGCATAGGTTGCTGAGCTACGAGGCTATTTGCAACCAGCTGAACACTCTATACCAGACTATCTTAAGTGCTGCCCCAGCGAACGGAAAAGTTCATCAGAGAAAAATGGGGGGTCATGTTCAGATATGGTCTATAACAGTGAGATTGACAAAGCTGATTCTGATGTTACCTTGCACTTGGGGTACTTCTCTTTCTTTTTTTTTTCTTCAACAAACATCAATAAATCATTACCTAAATTTAGTACTTGTTGATTAATCGGTTTACGCAACAAAGTTTCGATTTCTAATGTACCTAATGAGGTGTTAGTGGTTTTTAAGGGCGTATATTTGTGATTTGATGTATGTATAGTGTAAGCTCCTCTAGCACCGTCATGCAAATATGACTTTGGGTTTAATATGTGGATAGTACAGAAGCCCACCTCATACATTTGTATTTATCGAATTGCATTAAGATTAATAATGGGAGATGTTGGAACTTCAACTCAATAGCCAATACCTTTCAATCAAAGTGGTTGTGATACCATGTCGAATAATTTATTATCTGACAAATTTAAAAACTAATATGCAAATACTCATGAATAATTTTACACTCTAAAGGTAATTTTCTCTGTCAAACAGGCCGCCAACTGATGTTCTTGGGAAGAGGAAGACACCTGATAGTGGAACCTTCTAGAAGAAGTCACAAAGTCCAATAATGCAAACCGGTTTGATCCCGTCTGGGTCTGAAGCTGCTTCTCTGTTTTCCTCATCCTTCTTTCACCAGAAACTCGGGGTTTCGGTATCTTTATACCGGCAAGAAGTGTATATTTAGGAAAACGAAGAATGCAAGTAGTTCAAGGGAGTTTTCTATCAAGGTTGAGGCCCTGAGGCAAAATTTCATAGAGTTAGAGCTCCTCATCCCCAACCCCGTCTATTTACCAAGAAAAAGAAGAGATTATTGTAGCTTTTTTACAGTTTTATGGTCATTTTCTCTCTATGTATGCACAAAAAAGGTTGATCTATGGTTTATCTGAAATTCTGAATCAATGGAATGGTTCCTGTTGTTAAATTTTCATCTGGGATGTCTGAAAAGCTTGAGTATTTTCTGAATGCACGCTTATATTGTTGTATTTTGTAAAAGAATTTGATGATCATGTGTAATTAGGGGTGTTACAGAACAGAATGTTCGATGAACTAATGGTGTTTGAAATCGATCACGGCTTGCTCGTGTTTGTTATGGAGGCTCGATAAGCTTTTAGAGCCGAGTTTGAACAAGAGGATGCTTGATTTATTTACGTTCACAAACAGTTTGATAATAGCTAGATACGGATTTGATAAGAGCTCGTTAGTTAGTAGTCAATATTAGCTCAAAAATAGTTCGATAATGGCTCGATAATAACTCCAATAGCTCGCCTCGGAAACAAACTCAATTTGATAGCAAGCTTGGCTAAGTAATGAACTCGATTCAACTCAATAACAGGATCAGCTCGGATCATCTCAATAACAAGCTCAAATTGTCTCAATTAGGCTAAGGAGTCGAGCCAAGTACTTTATACTCCAAAAGCTTATCAAGTGGAGCTCGAATAAAGGTTTAAAAGCTTGATAAGAGTACAGCTCGAACTTGATAAGCCCTATCGAGCTCAAATTTGAACCGGGGCCTCTCTCTTAGTGTGATGGGAGTTTATGCATATAACTGAATGCTAGTATACCTAAAAGTTTTGACTAAAATCCGATTCATTACTGGGTGTAATCAAAAACTCTTGTGAAATTGTTTGTTAAACTGAAGCCAAAAGAACCGAAATTATTTTCATTAGAGAACAAGCAAAATATCATCCTTTACAGACTCCAGCAAAATCTGAAGTTACATCCAATTTTCTATCTCAAAGGAAATGGGAAAAAGGGGGAAAAAAAACGCCGTCTGTGGGAATCGAACCCACGACCACATGGTTAAAAGCCATGCGCTCTATCGGCTGAGCTAAGACGGCTTGGTTTCTTACAATCACCTTTTTATAATATAATTTATCTTCTCATCATATTAATAAAGTGTGCCCATAATTAGAGTATTAAACATGCATCCGTATTTTTCTATTTAAAAAAAGTGTGTATATATCTTGTGAATGACAAAGTAAAATAAATTTTTTTTTTATTATATCCATATAAAAAACATTATATAGCATATATCCATATTTTTCAAACTTTATATCTAAAAAAAAAAAATTAAGTATCCATATTCTATATTTACTAAATCTGTCACATCTACTCCAAAGCTATTGATTTATACCACATACTTTTGCTATGTGTTATGCTTCTTTGCCACGCTATTACTGGTATCACCATGAAAGAAAAGTCAAATTGACATAATTGTATCCTTATCAACTTTGTCAATGTTCTAAAGGTGCTAAAGACACAAATATAATCATATATAATTTTTTAACAAGCCATCAAACTTTTGATTAAATTTTTTTATATAGAGCTAAATAGTACAAAAACATATTAAATTTTATTTAATTCCCATACCTTGTTTCATTAACTATGATGGAGAGTGTTTATGAATCTGCTCCTGACAATATGTCATTTTTATGTATGATATTTTGATGAACAAATGTCCCAATTGAAAAAATGCGATTATTTAATTTTTAACATAAGATGAAAACGGTATTTTTACAAATATACATCAATGTATCATGATTTATGCCATCATCTCTTAAATCAAATATGTCCCCTTGTGTTACATGCAATGACATTTGAAGATTGATTTTCATGTGTCACACACATTTGTTTCCTCTTACAAATTACGTTGAAGTATCAAATGAATAGAAAATGCAGTAGTATTGGATTCACATCCTTGACCTTTTGAATTTGAAATGGTGAGTTTGATAGATTTCAAAACGGTGTGTTCATTACACTAGATCTAATTTTATGGACAATAAAATCCACCGGACCACAAGTTTTGCTTTTTCTTTTTTTTTTTTTAAACAAAGAATCACGAGTTTTCTTCAACCATAAAAAACTTGGCAAATTCAATATGAATTGAGCTATTACCAAGCCAAATTTTCCAAAATTTAAGGAGATGACTTTTACAAAAGAGTAATGCAAAATATATGGAATATACACAATCTGAATATGATAAAAGGTTTTTTAACAATTATACGCTCAATTCCATATTTGAATGATATACCAATATCACATTTCTTTCAAAAAGAGACAATATTAGAACAAAATTTCATAGAAAAAAGAAACCTTCCATTCCAATTGCATCATAATCAAATGTATGTTATAACATTGTCAAAATATGCATCCAAACCCCAAGAAGAGCACCGATCACCAGCCCAAAAAAAAAAAAAAGTAAAAAAAAATGATACAAATGACCTATGAGTCCCACCGAAATTGTTTCACATATCAATCCAGTAGAAAATGATCAATCTAAGCATATGAGAGAGAGTGACAAACTAACATCTCCCTTCCAAAAAACAAAAAGAAAAGAAACCTAGGCCGCTGTGAATTAATTTATTATTATATATACATGATATATTTAATTGAAGTACAATTATTGGGTGGTCACGCTCTTTGCAAGATTCCGAGGCTGGTCAACATTGTGTCCTCGCAACACTGTCAGGTGATATGCCAGCAGCTGCACCACCACATCCAAATTAGACATATCAGTTCCAGTGTAACATTATTAGGTTGTAAAGCCAAACCCAAAATACATCTATCGATTTATAGCAGTTAAAAACATGGCATCGGAAAGCAAGTATGGGTAAACCCCGTTTGGAAAAGCATGAAAACTTGCTAATCTCAAGAACTGAACCAAGTCTGTTTTCTATCGCTTTCAGTTTGTAATTTTTTTATTTTTTAGAAACTAAATATCATATTTTGCAAATGATATTTTTATGATTTTTGATTTCTTATTCTCATTCTTTCTAGTTTGATTTAAAATTGAAAACAAAGACAAAAACCAGAAAATTTGTTTTTAAAACCTGAATTTTAATTGTTTAAAAACCAAAAACTGCGAATAGGAAACGAAACCAAACGAGCGCCTATTATGAGAAAGAAAGATTCAGCAGAAACCTCAAGCTGCAAATCCTGATGTGTTAAGCTCTTGAAATCCATATGAGTATAGTAATGAAATGCACACTAAGAGATGAACATATAATCCCAATAAACCAATCCATTTAATGCAATTCGTTTTAAAATGGAACTCCACCTGCATTTATTGGTGGATTTCACATCTCGACAGTCCACTATGTTTAGGCCTGGTAGCATTGAAATTGTATTTCAACTGTGCCTCAGCCACATAATGCAACATGCATGTGCTTGACAAAGTGCAAGGTTTTAGTTTTTCAGCACCAGCAAGTTACTTAATGATGTCTCTCGCATCACAATTTATAGGCAGTGACTAAGGGAAAAATTAATTAGCATAAGATCTGAAATCCAAAACTTGCACAGCATCACTTGAGAGAAAAAAGTTTGAAAGTCCTACAGGAAAATGAGAGTCTTTAACATACCTGTAAAGGAACTATGTTAATTACAGGCTGGAGACAGTCCTCAACCTGCGGAACTTCAGTAACCCGACACGAGCCAACAGGGCAAACAGCATCAGCATCCCCTTTGGAACACATCACTATTAAACGTCCTTTGCGTGCGTGAAGTTGCTGGATTACTGACTGTTGCTTGCTGCAAGAACCAAAAAAAGATTTCATAAATGACATAATTTCAAATGAGGATTTATAACTGAGAAGATAAGAGAAACATTGAACCTGAAGCAAGCATCCCGTGTAGCAATAACGAAAATAGGAAGATTTTCATCAACCAAAGCCAAAGGACCATGCTTCATTTCTCCAGCTAGTATTCCTTCACTGTGCATCAGCGACACCTCCTTCACTTTTAGAGCACCCTCCAGCGCTGTTGCATAGTTGTAACCCCTTCCAAACACTAGAAGTGACTGCTCATTAATTAACAACTGTGCGAGGTCCTTCATCTCTTGATCAAGCTTTAGTACCTCTCGGACTTTGTCTAGAATTTAAACAAGATGCTAAAAATCATCAATCATGCACGAAGTTTAGATTATTTGCCAAAATTTCGTAAGAAAGAAATAAACATACTTGGCAAGTCAAATAAACCATCTATTATAGCTTCTCTTCTGGCTTGATTAGAGATGGTATCATCTGCGATAGCTAGAGCTAACATAGCCATAACTACAATTTGGCTCGTATACGCCTGTCAGTGAGAGTAATGTAGTTGTTATGCCAATGTGAGAATGAGAGAAAATGAAACATTTAAGAAGAGAAAATATAGATTGAGCAATCCAAGATCAGAGGAAAAAAGTGTCCACCTTGGTACTTGCTACTCCTATTTCAGCTCCAGCATTTATGTGAATACCGCAATGGGTAGTTCTGGCTATTGCACTACCGACTGTATTTGTTATACCAACACAGAGTGCATCATTTGTTCGAGCATACTCTAACGCCTGTAAAGTGTCTGCTGTTTCACCCGATTGACTGACAAAAACAGCAGTATCTTCTCTGTAAATAGGTCCCTGCCTGTCTAACAGATCACTAGCAATTTCCATTGTGACAGGGATGCCTAAAACAAAACTGAAGAGTCAAAAATACATAGAGGCTCAAGGTAAAAAAAAAAAAAAAATCATAAAACCTGAAAGCAGCAAATTATTTACCAGAGAGTTCTTCCAAAATGGGCCTAGCAGCTAAAGCAGCATTATAGCTCGTACCGCAACCAACAAAAACAATACGCCTGCTTCTTCTGATAGTTTTCAGATGATCCTTCAATCCACCCAAAAGAACGGACTTGGCCTTGCTAGAACCACCAAGAATAAGCCGTCCTCTCATAGTTGTCCTCAATGATTCTGGTTGTTCATGAATTTCTTTCTGCATATAATGCTCATAGTTTCCCTTATTTATTTGTTCAACTTCCATCTCAAGGACAGATAATGCACGTTGCACAGAAGCAGGCCTAGAAAGAGCTGCACGAGTCTTCCCCTTGTCGTTTTCAAATTTGAGAATTGTCACACCGCCATCCTGAAATTATATCAATAGAAGATATTCAAAATTTGCATTTTGCTTATCGAAGCATCAATACAATCTCACAGACTAACCAGGATGATTGGTGTAAGCATGATAAAACCAAACTGTGAGCCAAATCACAAACAGCAATGACAATATATGTACCTTAATGTGCACTACTTCATCATCCTCAATCACCAGAACCTTTTTTGTATGTTCAACCACAGCATTGGGATCACTGGATAAAAAGAGTTCTTTTGGCTGCCCATTCTTTAAATTTTTGAGGTCATGGAATGATGCACCATTATCAAGATCTTCGGTCAGTTCCTGAATCAGTTATCAACAAGATCAGAGATCAAGCAGTGAAATAATTCAGCGAATCCATGCATTAAAGAGAGATTAGCTTAAGCGATACGTATTAATCAAATAGACAGCTTCTGATCAGATAATAAACTCAAGATCGCATCACAAGTTCCCATGGACAGGGGCAAGCACAATAGCTTTTCTACACTCATTCAAGCCAATGCATATTCCCTTTTCTGCATTTATCCCAATGTTGACGGTTCCGCTCCATGCTCTGCGTGTAGGATTCTATGATTACAAGTGGACCTAGGGGAAGGAAAGAATTATGGTTGGATCTTTTACTTATGCGGCAGCATATGTAATATGTAGGCTGCGGAAAGAGGAAAAGGTCATCTTGTTTCATGTTATGCTCTCGTGGCGACTGCAACGATGCAATCCCATCCGATAACTTTGTGCAATCAGAGAAGGGTGAGATGGAGATATTTACTCTAGGGGCAAAATGTATTCTCCGACTTCCAGAGTCATTGCCCATAGCTTTTGTTTGTCAGCCATTGAGAAACAAAGCAGATTGGAAGGCCTTGCTTCTGCAACTTTTTCCCTCAATACTATTCCTATTTCCCTATGTTCTTTAGTTTAGCACTCTCTGGCGTACAACATTCATTTAGCTAAAAAGGAAAAGAAAGTGAAGAACATGATTACATTCCCAGAAGAGGTTGGCTTATCTACAAAATCACAAAGCCAATTGATGGACTAGTAAATGCAGCAAGAGTGCACAGTAACCCAAACAAGAGATACAAAATATCCGGTGCTCTCTAGAGTAAACATAGGTTCAGCCTAGGTGAGCAAACAAGGAGATATAGGTGACTACCGATGGTTTACATATGTGGTGATCTAAAAACATTGACCTTTAGTGCCAACGCCAGAACATCCAGCCTACAAGAAATTTCCAGATATCTAACCCACTTCCCCAAAAGAAAAGTTATCATTGTTACAGTTCAAGCAAAGTCACTTGCTTGTAACCGTGTTGTTGACCCGAATGCCTTTGCCAATTATCTGTTGATGAAAACTAAATCCTAGATACAACATCTAAGACTCTAAATCATTAGCACTTGTAACTCTTAATAGACAGATATGGGTCAGAAGTCCTAATATTTTAATCAATGACACATAAACTACAAACCAACTGTAAATAAACTCACTCTGACAGCAAGGAGCAATGGACTCCCACGTTTGCAAGCAATCAACTCATTCGGATAATGTCTGCTTTTGAAAATGAGAGCATATGCTCCTTCAAGGTGCCTCATAACCTCAAGTACAACTTCCCTAAATGTGATAGCATTGACTCCTGGAAATAGAGAGACACAAAAAATGAGCAATCCTAAGCCGCAAGGAAGATTGCAAAATGGCACAACAGTGACAACGTGTGAACCTTCTAAGTTTAGGGCAAAAGTTCTAAATCCAGAGTACGTATATTTAAACAGTTGTACATCTGATGCAAAGACTCTGAAAATTGATGGTGAGTCTTAACAACACACCAACGGCAGTTTCTCTGACAACCATACCAAGGTCCAAGCCCTCAGCCCCAGGCAAAGTCAAATTAAATAAGAACAGAAATAGAAGAAACAGGTTGATGAAATTTACATATCATACACATTACAATTATAAAATTTATCATAAAAAAAATGTCATTCATAAAAAATGGAATAGTACCTCCTTCATTCGCTTCATCAAAGACAAACTTTGCAAGTTTAGGGATAACTTCAGTATCAGTATCAGATTCAAAAGTGAATCCATGTCGAATCAGAGTTTCTTTCAGAACCTAAACATGCAATTAAAACATTAGTGTTAACACGTAAAAGCGCATTACTTTCGGCTCAAACATAATAATTACCTAGACTAGAAGGGTCTTTACTACTACCTAGTATCAACTCCCTACAGGAAAAGGTAAACCTCATTTTTTGCATAGTCCCCAAAGAAAAGGGTTCATGTTATCCGAAGTTCGTTGATATAGTTGCCGAAGTGATTTGTCAAGAAACAAACGACAATACTAGTGTGGCAGTAGCCTTATGACCCTCGTGGTGGAGCACCATGCCCCTCACACTCAAAAAGAAAACTAAGGGATTCAAACAAAGATGGATGTTGCGGTCCTCTATTCTCCTTTTCTGGGGAGGAGGGAGCAACAGGCACTTAAAATCAGAAGCTAGAGCAGACCTGATAATTAGTAATAACACCATTATGAACAACCAGAAAATCATTTTCAGGACCAGATGTCTGAGGATGGCTATTCCTTGTGGATGGCTCTCCGTGAGTCGCCCATCTAGTGTGTGCAATTCCCGCATGAACAGAAAACGACTCTTCCAAATTCAAGTCTACTGCATCAACTTCTGCAAACACAACATTCGCACCGAAAGTACATGTTTCTGTTCTTAGTCTCACAACTCCTCCAAAAAACATAAACTTTTTGACACCAAAACAAAGGCCACCAAACGAGCATAAACAATGCTGATCTAAACAACCCTAATGTTCTGCGGGTCAAGTATACACTAGATCAATTAAGCATACAATAACTGCCTTTTATTTATCTTTTTTTTTTCCCACTCCACGTGATATCAGTCGTAAAATGGCATTTTATCCGGTATGAAATCAGACGGAAGACAGATAAAACAAGGACTACAACAAAATTTGGAAACACTAGACCGTATAGGGTGCAGTACATCAAATAACATGGAATTGACATATATTAGATCCCACGTATAAGCCTAAGTGGGGGTTCTATCCTGAAATTAGTCAGTATTAGGTAGAGTAATCTAATAGGTTTATATATCAATCACTTATCTCTCACAACTCCAATGTGAGATGTAACTAGACTTACACTTGGAATCCTTAAAATTTTTTACATTAGCACAGGTGTTTCTCCAGATCCAATTTCAAATCTCCGCCTTCCATCAGGACAGCAGAAAGTTCAGCACTTTACTGATTCCAATACTCCCTTAATCCATACAGCAACTCTCATAATCAATACATGACACGTTGAATTTTTATAATCAACGACAAAATTAAACCTCAAAAAAGAAACAAAAATCATAAGCAGAACACATGAAATCCGAAACAGAGAAGATCGCAATTAAAAAACTAAAAACTGCCAAATTCTAAAGCAGAATAATCAAAATCTTCAAATTCAATTGATTTCCACAATCAGAAGAAGCGATCAAAAATCAGAATGAAAGAAACCTTCATAAACGGACTTGACGAGGGATTCGATGTTGCCTTCCTGACGGAAAACAAGAGGAGAAGAGGAGGAGAGAGAAGAATCGATGGAGACACCGGCGGAATCGTAGCCGCGGTACTCAAGGCGGCGCAAGCCATTGAAGAGAACTTGAAGAATGAAGCGGCGCTCCCTGTCGACATTGTAGTTGAGATACGCAAAGATCCCGCACATTTTCTCTCTCTCTCTCTGCTCTCACTGATCGGAGATCGGCGAACGAGGATTCGGAAAGCTCGTGATGGAGGAGAGAGAAAATGGAATGGAAATTTAGCAGAAGAAAAATATTTATTATATTTTGGAGAGAGTGAGAGAGAGAAAGGGGGAAGGAGGGAAGAAGGGTGGAGTTTGAGAGAGGAATTGTTGTGATTTTATTCCGTTGACAATTCAACGCCTTATGTGCTCGGCTGCTCTTGTCACCTTTTCATAGGCTTTATTTATTATTTACTTATTATTTATTATTTAGTTTTGATTATCGTGTATATATATATAATCACATCCAAAATATATAGGGGTTGGGTATATATTATTCTTTTTAAAACAATGTCTTATTTCAGTAAAATATTTTTTTAAAAACTATATTAACTATAAATATTTACTATCATAATTTATTTTTACTTTTTATTATTATTTACACCTGCTACCATAAAATTAATCCACATTATTCAACTGTCTAAAAATATATGCAAATATTGTAATTATTATTTTTAAAAATATTGATTAACAAGATCCCAGTTTTTCTTACAAGCATAATACAATGTATATTAAAACAAAAATAATTTAAGACATTTTATATGAGAAAACATGTCATAAGACCCAAATTCGAACCATTTTTATATTGGATTGAGTAGTTTCATTATACCAATACCTTAAACTAAACCTCGTTAACAAACGCTCTATAATAATAATGTAAATTTACTTTTTATAAACTTTTGTTTTGGCTAGCGTCTGTTTCGCCATGCATATATTTCTGGCAAAAAAGCGCTATAAGTATTCATGTAGTGGTTTCCCTCCAAATCTTTAAGATAAGATATCTTAGATTCAAAGTTCGTCTCTCAAATACTGTTATCCCTCATTATCGAAGTTATTGTACTTGTTGGATTATAAAATCAATCGCGGGCCTTCACCTATTAGTTTAAGCTTTTGGAAAATATGGTTCTTTGACATGGTATTAAAGCTTTGTAATCAAGAACTCACAAGTTCGAAACATAACAACCCCCACTTTAATATTAACATAATTTAAGTACAAGATATGAGGTGGACTTGTGCACTATCCACGCGTCAAGTCCAAAAGGACATTTAAATGAAGAGATATATTACATTATAAAATCAATCATAAATTTTTACCCATCAGTTTAAACTTTTAAAAAAAGATAATTTTTAGACAGTACTCCTTGCTAATAAAATTAACAATTAACAATTGTTTTTATAGTCAAACATCCTGGAAGTTACGGGGGCCCCGTGTGGAGACGAGTCGTGGGAGTCGTCAAACTTGCCAGGAAGACAACCCCCTTAGACAATTTAAAAGGTAAGGAAGCAAACAAACGTTTGAAGGTTCATTTATTATTATTTTTTATTTGTTAATTTTAAACTGGGACTGACTTAATTTACAAATGATGATATTTTTTTTTAATCTTTTATTTTCTATTTATTTTTACTTGTATTCAAATTTCTTAAATAGTTAGAATAAAATAAATTATAAATTATAAATTCTTAAAAATAAAGAATCTACTTCTCAATAATTGAAAAAAATTGAAGATGATAACAAATAAGCACTAAATAATTTAATTTAAAAGTTTGATAAATCATTTGTTTTGGGATTGATAAAAGCTCTTTTACGTTTTGAGATAGGTCTGGGCAAGTCTAATTTGAACAGGAATACACTTAGTTCGTTAAAGTTTGTAAATAATTTATTATATTATCGTTAAAAACCTGTTTATGACTCATTAAAACCTCGCAATTTTTTATAACTCGATAATAGATGCATTGATGAATCGTTAGTAGCTTGAACAACTCTAATCTAAAGTAAGCTCAACTATATCGCAAGCTCCATTTGATAACCGGATTGACTTGAATAGTCGAGCTAATAACAAGCCTGACTCAATTAAACTAATGAGTGTTGGACATATTAGTATCTTATCAACTTAATCTTGTTTGAACAAACTGTAAAAAATGATTTTTCGAAAGCACTTTTTTCAATATATGTGTTCTTATTTGATAGTTTTTACTTATAGTTTTATTTAAAAAACACTAATTTTCAATTTCTACATCAAAATAAAACTCCGATCCATATTTTTTTTCCCATAACACAATCAGTTTTAGGGCCTTAGGCTGATATCCAGATCTTGGGCTCTTAAGCCCAATTTAACCGTTCTTGGCCCAGTATATCTATGCAGAGCAATTTCACATAAACCCCAGAATTCGAAACCCTAATCTCTCTCTCTCGGTGTGATCGAAGATGACGCAGAAGGCGAATCTGTTCAAAGGACAAACGAAGAAGAAGAGTATTCCTCCTAATCGCCATGGCAAGACTCCTCAGATTCGCAAAGGCAACTTCTCTCTCTCTCTGTCTCTTCAATTTTTTAGGTATGATCTCTCTGTTGTTCCTCTCGGGAATGAGAAGCTAATTCACTGTGATTCGATTGCAGGGAAGAGGTTTGTTAAACCTTCTAAGACCACAAAAGACATGGATGCCGATCGCGTAAGTTTCTTCTTTAGTTTTTCGCCTATCCGCTCTCTTTGTCTGGATTTTGTGCAAAAAAATGAGGAAAAAAAGGGGATGAACAAGAAATTCGATGGTATTATAGAGATCTGTTATTGCCCAATAGTGTTAGAAACCCATGTGGGCCTATAAACAATTTAAAGGGATTAGATTTGGTTCTGATGTCGTTTGATTGTGACTTTAGTTTGCTTTTTGAGCTGAATTTTTCTTCTGCACTCTGAGTGTGGAGATTACAAATAACTGCGTTTTGCATAAATCATTGGGATATAAATACTAATGGTAACTGAATTATTTTTCTATAAGCTCTGGAGTACTGGGAACATTGCTAGGTACATTGTTTTGGTACCTGTAACATCGTTTATTCTATATTTCTACTTCTTTCAGCTGTTAGGATTGATTTAGTGGTTAGGCTGCCCAAGTATGAGATCTTGGGTTTGAAGCTCATGTCCTCCCTCTTCTAGATGTTGGTTGCCCTACAAAGGGCAATGTTGTATATCCTTATTATTAAAATACAAGTATTTTTTTGATTTGTGTAACACCCTAATGCCCTCGTACGGTGCGGAGTGATTGTTTTATTTATTCACATTTAATTCTATTCTGAAAATGGGGAACCTGGGTTTTTGTTTGTGTTGCTCAAAACTTACTGAATATCATGATAACCTGCGAATGCTGAAAAACAGTTTGATTATGGCTGCTTGATCAATAGCTCACGTAGTAACGTACTGATTTACTTCTTTATTTACTGGTATGCTGTATGACAATTACTATGGTCCTATTCCTTTTGTTCTAGTAATCATGCGTTCATTACTAGCTTGCCTTGTGATAACACTGCTAGCTTGGGGGAGGCCCTTGGGACACCACCTCACTTCAGGGTAGCACCCTATAGGGGTAATGCTGCATACATTTCACCTTTCAAACCCTGCCTCGGTGGGAGCTTCTTAGGCACTGGATGGTGGTGGTTGTAATTAAATGCTATTGCCAGCTGCTCAAGAGTTTTGATCATTTAATTATGGTTTGCAGATGTTCTTTAGTCATCTTATATTCAGATATGCATTATGAATATGCATTTTTCTTGTCTTCAATTTCATAATCATTGAAATCACATGTTATGGGACTATAGTTGGGAGGAAACCATTCATTGTTGGAACAATATCTTGCAGGATTAGTGGATTTTGTGTCTACTGACGTATTGAATTTTTTGGAGTGATGTTCTTTTATGATTTCCCCCCTTGGCTTGCCCTGAGGTCTAGGTTCGTTGTCATCTGGTTTCATGGGGGTGAGTAACTATTATAAATTATAGGGTCAAGCGAACCAAAGCCTGTACTCTAGTATGGTATCAAGTAACTATTGAGAGTAGTTAGTACACGTGGGGGGGATACTGTATGAGTGTATGGTGGACGAGTCAAGCAGCCATATACTCAACTAGTAATGGATACATAGAATCAGGAATACAACCACAATAAGATAAGTGTCCACTTGCCCTACTCTCTCGGAATAGCTTATTCCCTTACCATACCTTTGGCTGATGGGGGTTAAGTCCAGAAAAACATAGGAGAAGGACTCAGAAACATTCAAAAAGATAATCAACCTGGTGTCCCGCCGCTAGGTCAAAGCTTGAGTTTTAGCTCTTCTTAATCAAAGAACCCTTCAAAAAATAGATCCCACATAGCTTGTGCATTACAATTTACAAGACCTACCGTTTTTAGGTCTGTATGCTGTATTGTACGAACTACCAAAACATATGCACATGTTTTTGAGGGCAGACCACAAGAGGGCAATTGGCCTACAAGGTAAAAGAAGGTTGGCTTAAGCCATCAAAAGCGATAGAGCCCCAAATAGAATATCAGGAAAATACAAGTATGGTCAATGCAAGTTTGTTAGCTTTAGCCAATGATGATATGGACCATGTCCTTCGATAATCAATACTGTGGTGACAAATTCTTTCTGTAACAAGCCTGCATTCATGCTGAAATAGACATCATATGTTGGAATGTTCTCATTGCTTGTTACCTATGGGGCATGGCACATCTGATGTGTTAACATGCGTAACTAATGTTCTTAGTGTTTTTTTTTTTTTTTCTTTGAACACTGATGTTCTTAGTGTTTGATTAACAGGAGATAAGCAAGTTTATAAACCACTGCAACGAGGTAAAAGCAGCCACAGTGGCTTGCAAGGATGGTGGCCACCTTAGCATCATTAAAACGTCCCAGCAACAAGACTCCGCTGCTGCTGCTCCTGCTGCAAAAAAAGTAGAGAAGTAGAGCATGCCTTACGAGTTCGGTTTGTTCACAGCGAGAAGATGATGTCCGCGTACCCTACAGTTTTGAAGTAGGGAAATTGGGTATTTATTTGCATGTTAAATATACATGGTAAAAAGTTTTGTAGCATAGAGAGATAATATTCAGTAATTGTCATTCTATATTATATTTTGAAGTTTCTACATATGAGTCTAGCATGATCATCCACATTGGTGTAGTGAGAGTTAAAGATCAATTTGTAAGTCTAAGTGGATTACTCCGTCTACCTATTGCTAATTGGTTATAGAATTGAACTCCACTTGGACTTATATGTAGATTTCATGTGTGTTTCAACTCCGTGGATAGGGCCTAAAAAGTCCTAGTGAAATTTAGCATTATAGAAAGTTTTGCCATTTATGCGATGGGTGCTTCAAATTGTGGGCAAATTTTGACATTCTTGTGCAATTATCTCGCGTCTTTATGAAGCTCTTCTTATCCTTTACTTGGTCCTTTTTATAATTTTTCACCTTCAAATATATAGGGAGGTGTCATTGGCGTACAAACGCACCGGGGAATTAATAAACCATAAAGTCTACTGTACAGAAAAGCAAACTTCTGTAGATAAAATGTACTCAAAAACATAAAAAATATACTCGAAATTATAAAGTATGTACTCAAAAATCACTGACTTGTGTATCGATACACAGGCAAAAATTCTGTACAGTAGAAATGCTCTTATGGTGTACAAAGAGGTGGCTCTACGTCATCAGACCAAAACACATGGCTCCGTGCAAATGGGCCATGGGATTACACATGCACCTGGGACAACACGTGAAGGGAAGTTGATGGCCCACTGGGCCAGTATGCCCGTCGTTTTTGACCTCTCATCCAGGGGCTGTCTTGCAAATTTGTAAATCTATGCTTTCTTTTGCCTAGGTTCATCACGCTTTCTTTGTATATGACCATACGATTTGGTTCGACTCGGTTGAATTGAACTTGAGCATAGCATAGCTCGGTGAATTTTAAACCAAACTATCTTATTTGGGCTTATTTAAAGTAGAGTGATGCTTGTTTGGACTCGTTTAGATTGAGTTTGGTTCACTTAGCTTGAATTTAGTTTGATTTGATGCATTTGAGTTCTATTAAATTGTTTTAAGACAGATTAATTTAGACTCGTGAACCACAGGGTTTCTGGACTCTTTGTGTTGGAAGTTTAGCTTTTAAGTATACATGAAAAAGACATCTGTATAGTTGTTTTTAGTTGAAAAAGTTTAGAGAAAGTAATTTGTAAGATAAAATTCTTGTTGATTCGTAATATTTTTGCAATGAAATGAAACTTTTTCCCCCATAAAACGGGAGAAGCCTACCAAATAGGGGGTAGGTGAAATGGGGGCAGAAGGCATTGGCCATGGAACTTTTCACCAGCCGGTATCTATTTTATTTTAATTCTTCATCATAAAAATGGTTAGGTGACAACATTATATTGCGTATTAAAATAAAAAAGAATAAAATAAATAAATATATAAATAAATTATTTCTGATGATTTGCAGGTGGGTACCACTAACTGATGGAGCAGGCAATACAAATGCCTAACCTATTAGGATGTTACCTTTTTTTATTTGTACTAGTATTCTGAACATTTAATTTCCAGATGACCGTTGCATCTGAGTGCTGGAGTTACATATGAATCACATTGATGAAATTAATTATGTCACAATTGATAAAATTTTCGCTCACAAGTAACCCGGTTACGCGGTAAATTATGACCTACGCAGTGCCTCACACACTATATAAGTCAGTTAAGTCAAGGATTCCTTAGGGAGAAATTAAACTCTAGACCTTGCTAAAGGCTCTAATAAGGTCACAATTGATAAAATTTATCCTTACTGATTGTTGAGGTTTAACAGGTTCAATTTGGCTGAAATTAATAATTTCAATGCACTGAGTTTTAATAATATTGTTCACTAGCTGGTTAAGGTTTAATGAATAGTTTGTCAATAACTTATTAATCATTTATTAATAGTTCCTAATATTGTATTAGTAGCTTAAATAGTTGATATTTAACGTATTAAATGAAAATGTGTGAAAATTATTGAAGCAGGGAAGATGACTAAACTATTTTTAACCTAATTATCATTTCTATATTTGGTCTTTGACGTAAGAATACTTTATTTATACAATTAACTTGTCATAATAACAACTCATAAATGAGTTAGACAAATTTTGACTCACATAAGCTCGTTAGTCTTTTAGACTTTTATTTACAACAACAACAACAGTCCCAATGCCTTGCAGCTCCCGCAGAACGCAGGGTCTGGGGGGGAGTGATGTATGCAGCCTTACCCCTTCCTGCAGGAAAGGAGACTGTTTTCGGGGACCCCCAACCTTAGACTTTTATTTACTAAATAAAAATAGACATTAAATATTATTTTAATATATGATATTAAATAATCTTCTATATATTATCGTTATGTCTTTCACTTTCTCAAAAGCCCTCAAATCTCAAATCGTGCGATACTAAAGCCTCGTGCATAAAATAATAGAAAGAGAAGAAATGAGAAAATGATGAATATTCATATTTTTCTATATATTATTACCAAGTCTCTTACTCTTTCAAGAGCCCTTAAACCTCAAATCGTGTAATTCTAAAGCCCCGTATGTAAAATAATAGAAAAATAAGGGAGAAAATGATGAATATTCATGGTATAATATAAAATTTATACAATTACAATGTCATAATGTATAAAACAAATTTTTTAATACCAAATCATCCATGCATCGCACAGGATAATATTAGTGTATACTTTAAAGAAAAGTTGCTAATCAACCACATATACTAGATTATGTTTGCTAATCAACCACAGATACTAGATTGTGTTAGGGACTCTACATATTACTCTAGCAAGAATTTACATAGGAGCTGTGAGCTAAAAGAAATCAACATATATTCTTTGAGAGTTATTCCACTTAATGTCAATTAATTTTGTGGTAAATTACATAAAATTTTATGACTTTTACTTCAAAAATGAAAAATCCCCCTCACAAATAAAACCCCTCATTAAACCCCCCACTTTAAAAAAATTATCACTTTGACCCTAAACAACTTTTTGTTTTACCATTTTGTCCCTCAAAATAAAATAGTTAAGTATTTAATTTTATTTTTAGCTAAAATTTTATGTTTTGAGGTAAAATAAGAATTTTTTTATATTTATAGAAAAAAGGGTTTTCTATATTTATAAAAAATTATTATTTTAATTAATTATATAGTAGTAATATTATAATATCAATAAAAATATTTTATTTTATTTTATAATATTTTTATAAAAATTTTAAAAATATTTTTTATCTTCTAAACTTATAATATCATTAAAATAATTATATTTTTTTATAAATATATAAAATTTTCTTAATTCTATTGCAAAAAATATAAATTTTTTTCTAATTTTTACCAAATAATATAAAATTATCTTCTAAAAAAATAATTAAATATTTAACCCCCTTATTTTTGAGAAAAAAATGGTCAAAAAAAAGTTTTATGGGAGCTAAGTGATAAATTTTTAAAAGTGAGAAAATTTTGTGACTGTTTTTATTTGTGAGGGGTATTTTATTTTTGAAGCAAAAGACAGAAATTTTTTTTGTAATTTACCCATAATTTTATGATGAAATTCACTTGAATTTATATGTTAACTTTATATATTTTAACTTCATGAATCAGACGTTAAAAGCATGTGAAATATCTAACAAATTATTTATTTCTAATAGTTTCTTGAATATTTATACTATTTAGCCGTATACATAAAATTACTAATATAAATTTAATAACAACAACAACAAACTCAGTACTTGCACGGGCCTCCGTAAAAGTAGGGTATGGGTACTAATATAAATTAATAATAAATATTAATACTGAACATTATTTTAATTGTGATTTAAACGTGTCGTAAATGTTATCTTGGAGTTGGAATAGGATAATTACACGGCATCAAGCCCTTATCAGAAACGTGCATGCGGTGTGATGTAAGAGCCACAGCCAATCACAGCCGTCCATCTCACCTATCTGGTGTGGTAGTGTTCGGCTGTGATTTGTTGACATTGTGGGTCCCACTCTAAGATAGTTAGCCACATCCACATTGTACTGTATCCACTCCCCAGTCATATTCCTACGCGCGGACGCGCATGTTTTCAGATTATAAGCTGTGTCAAACAAAGCCTAAGCTCATCAGGTTTGAGACTTGACTTGTTGGTATTTAGTTTAGCTCAGTTAAGTCTGAATCTAATTCGTTGAGTTTCTAACTAAAGTGGCCTCGTTTAGGTTTATTTAAGTCTAATTTATATTTATTTTAGCTTATTTCGTTTTCAACTAAGCTCAAATTTAGATGCTAATTTAGCCCAAATGAGTATATTTAAAAAAATAAATTATATACAGATAAAAAATAAATTATATTAAGATATACTTATTTAGACTCATGACCCTATGAGCTTTAAGCTTAACTAGACCCACGCTTGACTAGGCCCATGCTTAATCCAAAAAATCTATCAGAAAACATAAATTAATATAGGATAATTTTATTAGCAGAACAAAAATGTTAATATAATGGCAACTTTTTAAAAATTTGTGAATATTGTCCCTCAAAGTTATATTATTACTATGATAATAATATTTTTTTGCATTGTCGATAACAACACACTTAATATATCTTTGTTTGGGGCCGGGTGGTTGAGGCCTTTAATATCCCTAAAATTTTTAGTTTACAGGATATTATGGATAGCATGTTCGTAATCGAAAGAAGCATAATGGGGTCAAAAGGATTGCTGTTGCCGCTGCTGTCTATAATATTTGGATGGAGCGTAATGCCCGAGTTTTTCAAGACATAAGGAGAAGCGAAGATTCTCTAGTCCATCTGATTATTTGTAATGTTTGGAGTAGATATAATTTTTTGTATTAGTGGACTGTGAGGGGTTGGTTTTTGTTTTTGGGTGTTTTGGTTTTTTTTTTGGTTGTGTCTGATGTTGGTTGAGTTTGTTGGTTGCCGCCATGGGCTTTTGTGGACGTTTTTGTAGCTTTGTTGGTTTGATATATATCAGTTCTACTTGCCATTTGGTAAAAAAAAAAAACATGTTGAGATTCTTCTAGTATTTTACTATAGTTTTCCTTTACATAATATTAAAAATGCACCACGTTACAAAATATAAAGAGAGGAAATAAAACAAAATGGAAGGGAAATTTATGTCACGCGCCCTGCCAGAGCGTGCCAACATATATCATGAGACAAAACTCGATCGAGACTCAGAGAGGCAAACAAACATTACAAAAATAGGATAAATTATATATCAGTACCATAAAATTTGATGCAATAATTTTTTAGTTTAGAAATTTTATAAAATAGTTTATTAGTTCGCGTTATTTAGTGTAATTATTTTTTAGACCAATTTTAAATAAATGCAACATTCAGACCAAAAGCTAACATGTAACGTTAAAGAAACTCAAGAAAATGACTAAACTGAAAAAATATTTTAAATAAGGGTATAAATGTCTTTTTATTTTTTGACACCTTGTTTTACCTAAAATTAGACTAAAACATAATTACATTAAAATAGGTGGACTAATAAATTATTTAATAAAATTTTTAAACTAAAAAATTATTACACCAAACTTTAAAATACTAATATAAAATTTATCCAAAAATATATAACTTTATTACAATATAAAACTATTATTATCATAATTTTATAACTCTCATTATTTATAAGGTATATTACTATTTTTATGATAATAATTTCTACTGTGACAATAATAATTTAAGAAGAAAGGTAAAGGCTATATTTGGATGTAGTTATTAACTATGAGTATTTAATTGTTAGTTATTAGCAATTAACTGATTGATTAATTGAAAAATAATATATTTAATAAAATTAGTTGTTAAAATTAGTGAATTATTATAAAATAATAAATAAAATTTAATTATAGAACGTTTAAAACTTTTTAAAAACTAAATGCCATAAAAAATATTAATAATAAAATTTTTATCAAATAATATTATTAACTATTTAATTAATAAAAAATAAAAAATTACTTACCAAACATATCCCAAAAATTTATTACGCATAGAAGTCGCCCCAAAACTCCAGATGCAGTCAATAACGTCTCCTCTCTGCTCTGACTTCTTTCTCCCACCTCCCGAATCCCCCACATTCCAGTTATCCACCGTCCGCCGCCGGTGACTCTAACTAACTCCGCCTCCGATGGCCGCCACAGAATCTGTAAGATACCATCCTTATCTCACCCACAGCTGGCCTTCTGTGTTTACAACTTGATATAGTTACTTAGTTTTTACGGGGGTGTTTGTTTGCAGGTGACAGAGAGAGGAGACGGGGGTGAAGAGTTACAAAATGAAGTGGGAGAAGGAGAGCAAAAGGATGTGGAAGCCATGGATTTGGAGAAAGGTGAATTGGGTTGGCAGGGAGAAGTTGTTGAACCAAGTAGTTTTAAGGAGAGAGATTTTCATGCGTCAAGGATGCAGAGATTGAACCCCACTAACCCTTTAAGAATTGTCATCAATGGCGCCTCCAATCTAGTCCCAGCAACTGCAACAGCAGCAGCTTATCCTCCTTCTGCGCCTTCTCAGCCTCGCTATGCCGCACCAACCACCACCACTGCACCAACTCCACAGGTTATTTTGTTTTTCTCTTTCTTATCTCTCATATTTTAGCATCAAGTTTCCTTCTTTTTGCTTATTTATTTGTGTTTTCTGATTCAAGTTCTGCTGTGTTTTTGTTTGTTTTATGGGTTTGGTTTCTGGGTCTGAGCAGCCATCAGTAATTTCACTGAATTCGAAGGGCTGCACCAATAAAATCTCACTGTTCTTGTTTGTGCTGCACATGGTTGTAGCTATTGGGCTAGTTTGCTTTCTGGTGTTCAAAGGAGTCCAAGGCTTTATTGAATCAAAGAAGTTTAGGAAGAAAGAAAAAGACATATTGAAGCATTATTTGCCTCAAGTTGAAGCTGCTTCCTTGCTCAGCATAATACTGGCATTCTCATGGCAGAAGGCTGTTAGGGTTTGGCCTAATTTTATGATCCATTTCATTCTTTGGAGCAGCTTTGGCATGTCCTTATCAGCTGGGATACTCCTAATCTGCTTCCAGAAGCCAGCCACTGACGTCGTTGGGGTTGCCCTTATTGCCTTTGCGATTGGGAATGGTTTATATTCTTGTTGGGTTTCACCAAGGATTAAGTTTTGCACCAAAGTTCTGATCAAATCTCTTGACCCAGTTACTAAGTTTCCTGATTTGAATCAGCCTACATATTGGATGTTGGGGGCTGGATTCTTGTGGATGTCTTTGTGGATTTTGGCTGTGTTTGGAGCCTTGAATTTCTATTTCCCACCGTTGATCATAATTTTACTTGGGTTGAGCTTGGCTTGGACTACAGAAGTCGTGAGGAATGTGGTGAATTTGACGGTAAGCAGGGTAATCGCGCTTTATTACCTAAGAGGGATGCAATCGAGCACACAATTTTGTTTCCAAAGAGCCCTAACTCGGAACCTTGGAAGCGCTTGTCTCGGTTCTCTCTTCGTGCCTACCATTGAGGCCTTGAGGATTGTGGCTCGGGGATTGAATTTGCTTGAGGGAGAAGATGAGTTCATGTTCTCTTGTGCTCATTGTTGCTTGAATATCATGGAGTCAATCTTCAGACATGGCAATGGGTGGGCCTATGTGCAGGTATCTCTTGCTAATTAAAGAAAAAAAAAGCATTTGCATTTGCAGAATTTACCTTATTATAAACCATATGTATTAGTTTGGGCATATGACTAGGTATGCATGAAAACACAGACAATTACAACTACACCAAATTTCCAAAATTGGGTGTTCGGTAGTCTGAAAAGATTTGATGAATTCACTACTTTTTCTGTCCTTTGGCCTCTGAGATCATCCTTTTTTCTTCACTTTTTACTTCTTGCTTTCGTGATACTTTTTGAGTGCAAGTAATCTTCCCTTATCAAGAGCACTCATCTGATTAGGTAAAATGTCCCTTATCCGAAGGAATAACAACATAGATGGCTGTTGAATTATTCTAAGAAATAATTGAATTGTTGTTGGGTTTGTGTGATGAATGATGTTCTTTTTTCTTTTTCCAATTTCAAATGCCCTTTATACTTACTAAGGGTTCGCTTTGAATTGGTCAATGATATTTGTTTTTGATGGGGTTGGCTCAAAATAAAATCCAAGTACCAAATTCATGCAGATTGCTGCATATGGGAAGAACTTTGTGAAGGCATCACAGGACACGTGGGCACTCTTTGAGAAGCAAGAGATGGAAGCTATTGTCGACTCTGACATAACAACCTCGGTTTGCTTCCTTTCCGGTGTCTGTAGCGGCTCGATTTGTGTGATAATGGTGGCTGCTTGGACTGCCAAGGTACACCAAGGCTACACCGCGACCATCTCCCTCCTAGCCTTCTTTGTTGGCTATCTCATGGTTTGTGCCCTCAAACCTTTTACCTGACTCGTGTATTTCCCCTACATTTATATTTCGAGCACACTTTGAGATAGTGAATGTGGCATCTGTCAAGGATAAATTGATGGAGATGGATTTGGGATGGCTTGGACCTGTAGTTGTATAATGAGAACTAGTCATGTTAGGAGGGAAGAGGAGGACCGAGAAAGATTTGATTATATTGCATAACAAAATACCTTAATTAGGATTTAACGACTATGCCATTTATTACATAACATAATGTCATGTTTTGATTCTTGTAGCTGACTTCAAAGGCTTCAATGTATGCTTGTAGACCATGTGATCAAGTTGTGCATGCTTGAATTATTTTAACTCGAAAACCAACAACGAAACATTGTTTAATCTTATGAATTATTGAGTATGTGACTGAGTTTAATTTTTTGGCATTTTGGTGGGTTTCAGACAAGGATTGCTATGGCATTGCCGCATGCTTGTGTAAGCTGTTACTATGTCTGCTACGCTGAGAACCCGGAAAACAGGCTGTTTGATAAAACAATCCCAGATCGTCTCACCCTGATAAAATCTGGCCGGGATACTGTTCTTCCTACTCCAAGAGTCCCTCGCCGGTTCGCTAGATAGCAATACAAGAATGCTACCCAAAATGTATATGTATTGGGTACGCTTTCATCAACTCTATTGTGACCTTAGGTCACATATTTAAGTGGCAGAAATAACCTCTTCACAAAAGTGGAAGTAGAGTTGGTTAGTAGTGTGATAGGCACATAAAAGGGGGTTATTGTTGGAATCTCACGTTGCTTGGGAGTACTGGTATGGTCCTGTCTATGTATAAGGATATCCCTTCGTTTGAGCCAATTTTCTAGGTGGAGTTATATTCAATACCATCCGATACTGACATCAGTGTCAAGGACAAAGGGCCTTGTAGCACCAGAGAAATTGTGCAGCAGCCACTCAATAGTGCATGACATGTAAAAATTGATTCATGATTGTGGGAGAGGACTCCGACTACGACTTGTGAATGTAAATGGAAAACAAGGATTGAATTATTGATTTCTTTTGTTCTTTTGCTTTTGGAAAAATTTGGATGGAAGCCCCACTGGGATTCCATCCAGCGAGGCGAAAAAAAAGAGAGAAAAGAAATAAAATAAAAATAAAAAGGTGCCTTTCTGACGATGCCCTCTTTGTATGTATCATGATATCATATTGGGCATATGCTTCTGGTGGATATTCTATTATGATTCGACCCCACTATCTTGTATTAATTCATTTGTTAAATCTGTCAAGTTAAAACTCTGCAGATTTTTTTGGGTTTTATTGTTAGCAGCCTTATCTTACTTTACTTTTCTGTCTTGTTTTATAAAACAATTGGCACGTGTTTTTCTTGGATGGGATGCTCGTTTTGTCTTTGTATGGAAGTGTGATCGGATTAAGAAATTAATAAAGAAGATTACAAAGGTTACTTATTAGCCCAAAAGTGAAATGGTCTAGCTGTCTGGTATCTTCTATCATGTTATGTTTATGTTAAAGAGTTCTACAGTAGTGGTCAGAAAATAAATGAATAAATAAATAAAATTCTGTCGTAAAATGATTGGCACAAACCAGACTTATTTGTTAGAAATTTCTCAATACTATCATTATATGATTACTATAAATAATTTAAGATTAGCTTTTTTAACATTAAGTTATAGTAATTTTTTTTGGTCAGAATTAAGTTATAGTAATTAATATTCTATATATTTATATATTGCATAAACTAGTTTACTACTTGACTAATATTAAACCTGTTGCAAAAATCATAAAAATCGAACACAATATAAGTGAAAAATAACAAAATATTAAAAATTCAACATACAAAAATTTATGCAGAAGCCCCCTCTAAGCTAGAGGAAAAAAATCACGGGAGCCAAACGAATACCTCACCTATTATAAAATTTAAGGAATTACAACTTTCAATTGAAGCTTCCCAAACTTTGTGTTACAATCATCGTCCTAAATGTGATTATTTACATAGTAAGTCACCAACCTCTTACAATATAGCTTTGAAATGTAAGGCGTAAAAAATGTAGCTACAAAACTCTCTCAACACCAATAATCAAAACACCTCTTAAAACAAATTGCTTACCTCACCCTGCCTAGTTGCCCCGCCGGCCACCCCTTTACAAGAACACTCAAACCCCTTACATCTTTCCTTACCCTTTCCTCTCAACCTCTCAATTATTAACCTTAATCCCTATTTATAATAGAATTACTTAAATCTGATCTAACTTAGAATATCAATTCAAATCAAACTCATTTAGGTAATTCAACTAAAGCATATTTTACACAAATCTCACATAAATCAAATTATAGTCAAATATAAAATCAAATACATAAATATTAAATTTTGAGGTAAATAATATGCCAACAAAACTTAATATTCCATACTATTTTACGATAATTTTAAGAAAAATATATCCAATATTTCGACATAACTTTTTCTGTTATCACATCTATAATGCTTTCACAATAAAGTGACGACGTAGTTGCAGTTCTAGCAATTCACAGTAATAGGATAGATTTATTTTGTTTGTATTATGAGAGGGATTTATCAACTACAAGTTAATAATTCAATTCTATTGCTTTATCGGTTAGGTCTAAGGCTTATTTACTCAAAAAGTATCCTTATGCTCACAAGAAGATGAGGGTTTTTGGCAACAAATAACCTCAAAAGTAATCAGTTTCCATTTAATCATCACAACTTTTATATTTTATAGAAAACCACCTACTATAATCCAAATTATTTCGACGAACCACCTTCATTAGCATTCCGTTAAAAGAAACACATGTTATTCACATAATCCCAATCACTGGCAGCCACATCATTTTATACAGCCCCAAAAGATCCAAGAGTATTCTACAATGAGTCCTAACATCATGAAATACAATGCTGAATTCTGTCACATATATCTAAAACAATTGCTCCATTTCTTACATTTGTAGGTATCCTCTTGCCTAATCTCCTCGTGGCTCCACCATCTACAAAAATACGTCAGAAATGACAACTAGCCTTCTTGTGACTTCATCTTCGCTTTATATGCAACAGGTTCAGCCATGTCAGGCAAAGAAGCAAGCAATCAGAAACCCGAGATAATCGAAGCATATGTACTTGTCAAAATTGACAGAGAGAGAGTGAAACAATTATCACTTGTTTTGCATTTGCATGACAAGCAAATGCTACGATTTAAAGGGATACTCAGCATTGAGTTTGTCCCACTCGACTCATGACAGCGCCCCAGCTTTCTCCATTGCTCCACACTGTTCCATGCGCAATTTGTAATCTCTCGCATCAAAATGCCATATAAAAGAAGCAAATCAAAAACACGGTGTTTTATTGAGCACAAGCTTACCTTTTGCAGGCTGTTCAATCCATGGGCCATTCATGATATTCAGAATACTGCAGTCTTCACTATATTCTAGATCAGGCAGCAACTTTGGCGTCAGCAGAAAGCACCTGCGGTGATCACCAGCTTTACATTTCAGGAATTGCGGTTCAGAAAGAAGTTACGTTCTCACTTTAGACTACAAGTTGTTTCATATTATTGACAGAATCTTCTCTGATAAACGATAAGGCTGGACAAGTCCCAGGTTTAAATCCTCAACCCAACCAAAAACATGTGAAACTCGTTCATTTTGACAAACAATAAGGCAATACATCACTCATTATGAGAAGACACTCGTAACGGGCCCAACTTAACAAACCTATCTAGCATTTATCCATCAAGCATGGCTAACCAAATCAAGACAAGAATTATCAAAAACATAAATGCTCTTACTGCGGTGTATTTGGTTGACTTGCAGCTCTCACCAACTGCTGGAACATCTTTCTCTCATTTATGGGGTCCATTCCTGCAGTAGAACCAAAACCAGTTAGGGATGCGTCAACACAGATCAATGAATCATGTAAGATCTGTAACTAACCTTGGTTAATCTCATCAACCACTCGGAAAGGGCAATTTGTAAGATCTTGCAGAGAAACAAGATAAAGAATTGTCGAAACTGAGCGCTCCTGTAAAAATACAATGATTCAAGCTGCCCTCACGAGTACTAGAGGCACTACAAGTTGTGAAATAGTACGATCATCAAAATTACCCCTCCAGATTGGTGATGGGCACTAAGAACTTGAAGTTGTCCTGATTGCCTGAGGGTCACAATGTTAGGTCATCAGACACATACAAGTAGAGGCGGCATAGCAACTAGAGCAAATAAGAAACAGAGAAAGCATCGAGTCCCATAAAAAAGGGGAAAGAAATAAAAGAAGCCTGAACAACAAAGAAAGCATTTGAAAATTAACTAAAAGAATCTACCTAATAGTACAACTTAAAACTACATCAGAATGTTTATTATGCAGTGATATGTCCGGTCACCCTTTCTTTGTTAGGCATGCACTTCTAATGCACTAGTACAACAAAATTAACAATGCAGATTACTTTAACTGCACCAAAAGAATCCATTTGATTGAAAACTGCTTTAAATGCCCAATTCCCTTTCTAATACTTTAGCTACTCATTTATCTTAAATTGGGTAGAATGAAAAATAGTCAACCCAACTAATGTGATTGCTGGAACACCTCATACGTAAAAGACAATGACAGAAGGAAAATACAGGTTAGCAAACGTGGTTACCTGAATTTAACTTTTATAACAATTCCATATGCGCTGAAGTCCATCTCATGCTCATCTATGGAAAGACATAAAACTTGTTTAGAAAATTAACTAAATAGGAACTTGTTTCGTCTCGGGTGGAGTTGAAATAATGCTGAAAATTTTCAATAATTAACCGATGACTTCTTGAAGAAGTTTGCATGTACCCAATAGAACTTCTCCAGCAACGGCCATTTCTTGGAAGTTACGACTGAATGTTGCATTGATCTGTGCAACAAGATTTCTCAATGTTGGAAGCCAACTTCCCTGCATTCAAAAGCACATGCTTTCAAAGGGACAATAACACATCAAGAAAATGTGGACGAGGGTAAGTTGGGGGGGCAGGGGTTGTATTGTTTGACTTCATCAGTTTGAAAAGATCACCTTTGTGGCATCTATTTCAGCTAAACAATTGCTTAGTTTTTCTTCATCCACTTCCAGCGTTTTTGCATAGGCTTCTATCTAGAGAGAAGAAAAAAGTTAAATAAATAAAATAAGCTAATAAGAACTCAGATGAATAAGCCTATAACCAATAGCCAGGACCACCTTTTTCTGCCGCATTTCATATTCGCCCAGAATATTCTGATTGAGAAAGAGAATAGAATTAGCTTGGGAGAGATTATCTTGGATAGCTGCTTCTAGTTCCTCAACTGTACCAGGCATCTGCAGCATATAAAGTTGGATTCACTAAGCATTTTACACCACTGGGAGCTCAGAATATTGATAAAGCTCAGCAAGATTAAAGAGAGATTATTTGTCACAGGTTACCAGAAACAAATTTAAGTGAAAAAATAAATACTAACAGTCACCCCTTCTTTTCACTTATGCATTCCACCACCTTGATCCTCTTAAATTGCCAGAGGAAAATCAGTATTCTAAGATTCTGACATTGGACGTGCACATGACCATTCCACACTCGAAATTTATTTAAGTTTTACCCCTCAACTAATACTTGTCTTATCTTAAAGATTAAATTCAGTTTGCGATTCAAAAAAGGGCATGGGACGGAAAATTGGTGGTTTCATGAGCAAGTCACATCCCTTATTAAGTCAAATCTCCTAACAGAAGGGAAGTAAGGAGGCAATCCAAAGTTTGAAACTTCTAAAGTGGTTAAGTTATAAAACAGGTAGGCATGTGCTAGGAAGCATCAAAAACTAGGTGCAATGTAAAAAGAAAAACCCAAAAAATATCAAAAACAAACATCCTGCCTCTTCTTAGAACCATGGTTTCTACCTCACACTGGTTGCTTATCATCAAAATAATTCTTCAACAACAATAATATACCCGCTATAGCATTCCTCTCCAATGTACAGATGAATATTACTGGCGCTAGCTTGGGACATGTTGGAGCCCTGGTTTCGTCTTATTTGATTTTCAAATTTCTTTATCACTATTTCTCTTTATTGTTTATTGATTTCTTAAAAGTGATACCAAATTAATCCATAGAGTTACAAAATTACTAAACCATAATCATGAACATCCGAATCCAAACCTCAAGAAATTTCTTCTCAAGTTCAGGAGTGATCTTGGCAATTGATTCTGCATGTTTCTTGGCATCAGAAAGCTGCGGCCTGTAATTTTCCACTTCCTTTTTACCTAATTGTCCAGGTAAAATGAGTTAAAAATTTATAATATTAGAATCTCTATTCAGCAACGGTTGCAAAGACTGCATAGAATTTCAAGTAAAAATGAAGATATGGCACAATAAAAGAAAAAAGATTGAGATAAGTAAAACTCAATTACTTGAGCGCATAAAGTTGTTATCCCATGTCGCTAAAAACTCTAAAAACTTATTTTCTCTAGATCACCAAAAGTGAAATATTTCACATAAACAATGAAAACTCGACTCAACTCTGTTCGCGGATATACTGAACTACCGAAACAGACAACTGAAATGCTCATAATGCCCTTTACCATCCAACAACCTTTTTAAGTCAATAAACTTGGTTCGCAAACTGTAGTCACTAATTTTAGGCATTAAATGCCATAAAATAATAAGTACAAAACATCAAAGAAGTTCCTTCCATATCAAGACGACCACAAAAATCACCAACAACAAAGCACTGGAACACATCCCAGTGCTACTAATGAAATCAATGTCCAAGAAAGATGCACTAAACCTCTTCCCTACAGTCTGAACGACATGTAATTGTAGGCCCTCTGCAATAGTTCGGAAACATTGACCAATCCTAACTCATCTGGATTAGGGTGAAATATGTGAACCAGTGAGAGGGTACAAAGAAAAAGAAAGAATATCATGAAGTAATTTCTCCCTTTCCTTGTAAGGGTCTTGTCCAAGTAAAGGCACACTCAGAAGACAAATTTTTTGTACATCCCGCACAGACTGATGCAAGTTCTATTTTGCAGTCGCAGTGGCGATAGTGGTCACGGTTACAGAGTGGCAAAAAGAAGTAATTGAATGGAACTTAGTGGGTGGCTGTCGCAAGGGTAGTTGCAACATAATAGCCAGGGCAATTCAGCTTTCTCCCTGCTTATGGATGACAAAGTTTTGAGGCATTTTATTTCGTTTAACCATGGGGGCATGACTAATCAAAGAGTTCTCTTGGGAAAGGTCCAAAAGAAGACTGAAACCATCATCAATTCATGCAAATATAACCTTGACTTCATATGAGGGACCTAGAAGTGGAACCGTGAAAAGGCCACCTCTTCAGCCTGAAGTTTAGATGACACTAGCAGCTCCCATTGGAACAGGTCAACGTGAAATTTTGAAGCGCATTTGTGCTTTCCACTGCTTGTTCAAGAGGAACACCAAGATCTCCATCATTTCACTAAGATTAATAGCAAGATGATGACATGTTCATTTAAAAATTTCCAGACAATGGAAGAAAATGCGAAAAATTGCATCAGCAAATATTGATCATCAGGAGGAGCTGACAGTATATTGAAACTTACAATACTGCAAGTGCAGGGATGCCTGCATAGCAAAATTTTCTTGCTGCTTAAGTTCAACTTCAGATTCTTTGATCTAAAAATAAAAAGAAAGACAAGAAAAGTGAGAATAATATCAACAATCAACTACTCTAATAACAATGGCAATCAAAAAAGAAATAGCAATAAAACAGGTAGATGAGATGAAACACGATCCTCAGTATATATCCAGAGATGACTCTATCAAGGTGACTGAACTGCAATAAGACTTACTCTAGCAACATTAGATATGGTCCTTTCGTGCAAAATGACATTGAATTCATGCAGAGATGCATAAAACTGAGCTAGCACTATCCAGTAAATATCAAAGGGAATGAGGGTAAATGATCAAAAAAGAACATAACTACCTTTACACCCAATTCAATGGCAGACAAGTGGTTTTGGGAAAAAATCCACTTTTTTGAAGTAGCTTCCAAGAGTAAATTCTGCCAAGAGAATGAGTGTGAGAAAATTATGTGTGAACTAGTTATTGATTTACAGAACTCGGAATATTACCAACACAAAAGAAAACTCAACCAAAATCAAACCACTCAAGCACAAAAACAGAAAAAGAAAAAAGAAAAAAATGATTTCACCTTTATCTCGATCATATGCTTTAACCGGCAAACATTCAAATTCGCAGCTTCATCAGCAAGCTTGACGATCTGAGAATCAACATCCTCTTCCTCCTCCTCAATAGATTTTAGTCGTGTTCTTCTCTGGACTAGAGTCAGAACAGTATCCATTTGCCACACAAACATTAAAAAATGCCATGTGAAATGTGATAAAAAATGCCAAGTAAACATAGAGCAGGGACATGTTAAGAAACTCACAAATACGGTTCTCCATGTCCTTCCGTTTTTTCTTTTCAAGCTGTACACGGTTGATAATTTCCTCCTATACAGATCCATATGACGATATTATGTCAATTTCCACATATTTCAACATACCACTGATGATGCTTCAAACCTCATACTCAAATTCAACTTACACGCTGCTTATGAAGTTTAGCAGCTTCATTTTCCATCTTTCTTTGTTCTGTCTGAAGTGATTTAATATCCCGGTCTAATTCAGCAATTGTCAACTCCAGCTCATTTTTCTCAGCCCGATCACATTCAATTTTCTTATTATCAGAACCTGCAACCAGCAAAATAGTTAAAAATCACATCCCCGTAGGACCACATGTCACAGTAGAAATCAAACGGTGGGAGCATGAAGAAACTTACCAAGAGAAAGAAAACGGGATTTTAGAACTGGATCCACACTAGCAGAGATATGGCCTCCATATCGAGATTTGGACCATCTATAATGGCTATCTGGAGTCCAAATGTCAAGTACTCCCAGCTGTGAGACTTCATCTGCCCGCCTATCTGTTTCTCTTGTCCCAATGTACTGAAACATATAGAAGTATTGACAAAAGCAATGGGGATTAAAATTAACAGACAAGTGTAACTTAGAATTTGCACTCCAAATTCTTAACGTAGCACGACTGTCAGGATTCCAAGAACTTTAAACTAATCCATTAAATATTTTTAGGAATATAACAAGCATAGGAGCATACTGAATAGTCCAATCCAAATTGACTGATTAGGACCTCCTTCACCACAGCTGGAGCATCAAATACTTGATCAAGCCGAGCATATATCCCAAGCCTTCGCATCTGCACAGTAGAATAACAATTAAAACACACAAACATGCACTCTGACAAATCAAAAGAAGAAAAAGAAAGGGGGCCTCAGGGCTACATACTTCCTCAGATATATTAGGCTGTTCTCTACAGGGATCTTCATCCTGAGCATAATTAATTACTGGAACATCGAACGGCTTCAAATGTTTCACCAGAAAATCCCTATCACTAGAATCTTGGGTGATAAATGACTGCGATTTCCAAGCAAGAAAACCGGAAAATCAATTGATGGGAAAAAGAAAGTAAATAAGACTTGGTCAGCGTATTCTATAATTTCCAGCATTTTTCAAGATAAATAACTTCCATTAAAAAGATGCCAATGGGCTCCATTCATACATGAAAGAAACAATGCAAAAACAAGAGAAAAGACTGTAGCATGTAGAATGTCCTGCCGTTACAACTACCATGGCTTAGAGATATAGAATCATGCAGAGGCCATTATGTAACATTGTCCATACTATGACATTTTGACAAGCTATTATGCGATTGACTATTATAAAACATTACTTATCCTCACTTACCCAAAAAAACTTATGTAATGGCCTCCGTAATGCGTATATGCCATATTTTATTCATTTAAAACATTAACAAAAATATTTACATGTTAAAAACTATTAAAAAGGTAAAAATTAATGACTGGATGGCTATCCATCCAAAATTTTACAAAAATAAGGGTCCAAAAGCAACTTATGTTCCTTAAAAAAAAACCCAAGCCAATAGTTTTGACAAGTAATGTAATGTTTGTGATACCCAGTTCCCACAACACCCAAACTGCGACCACGAACCATGATTAGATTCTATTAGGGCAGTGGCACATATTAAGTACCATATCCTGATTAAAAGTTCAATGTCATGATTGTTTTGAAAAGTTGTCCTATATTTACAAAAGAACCGTTGTAACCTTAAACTTTTACAATTATTCTGAGTTATGGCATGTTTCCTAATCCCAAATCCAATCATATCTTATATGGTATTCAATTTCCCCTATCATAGCCTCAAGTTGGAAACAATTGCTCCTGTATGAGTACTTTATGATTGAGAAAGATTGGTCAAGCGGTACTTATTCCTGGAAGCAGCTGTCAAAGGGGGATAAAGAAAATGGCAAGAGCACACATCTAAGCTCATAGCTTGAGGAAAAATCAAAGAGCTGGGTCAGACTAAAAATCTCTATTTGCGTTAAAATGGATTGCCCACTCGAGTCCTTGCATTACACCTTCGACGAAGAGTACTCAAAACATTTTTGACAGGTGGAATGTACGGATTCCACAGTTCCACAAATTCAGAATCTATGGTTTTCCCACTATTCAGCCAGGCCACTTATTGAAAAATGAATTAAGATGTGATCTGTCAAAACCTAGGTATACAAGGACTACAGGACATGCATAAATCTAAATCAAACAGCACTGTTAAGACTTCAAACGAAGCACAAATAACAGGACCCTGATGATGAAAAGAATAATTTAACATCGGCAGTTAAAAATATACCTTCCAGATGTAATTTGAAACATGGCCTTCCAAGTAATTTTTATGAGATTGATCTGGGACACTGACCTGAATTTGGAAGATAAAGTCAGTTATGATTCGTTGGAACACACTCAAAAACATAGTCACTGTTTACGCACAGTAAAAATTAGGAAAGGCGATAAACAAAAGATACCACCTTCTTAAACCATCCTCCTAAGTCATAATACGTATGAAAGGTATAAAGGTTAATCAATAGCTGAAGGGGTAAGGCTGCGTACACCAACCCCCCGGGGGACCCTGCATCGGTGAGAGCTCTTGAGGCACTGGATCTTTTGTTATTGTTATTGTACAAGAGTTCTACTCTGGCATTCGGGAGTAGAGCAACTAGGGGATGAGAAATTCTATTGATGATATGCCCACGTATAGCAGGCTCTCATCCGTTGATTGATTCTTCTGCACGTTCACATGTTAATGCCTTTGAATAGCCTAATAAAGAAGTGCTACAGAAGGAATGTCAGATTCGTTAAAGCATTTGAATAGCTGACGCAGCTTAGATGGTTGGTTTTATTCGAAATGTTTGAGTGAGGTTCTCCTGAAGTATGCTGGAAACAACATAAAACTACAAATCAAACTTATAAAACATCTCTGAAAAAAGAAAGGAACAATATCCAAACAAATTTTTTATCATTAACTGTATTATATCTTATACTGAGTTGAATTCACAAACTGCAGGAGCCCAGACATGACAGATAGCCCACCAGCAAACTGTTCCATATTGTTGAATGTTTTAAGCAGGATTAAAAAATGCCATCACTTAGAGCTCTTGGGAGTGTAAAGTGCACCGCAGGAAAATCTTAGCAGTTAATCAGAATTTAAGGTTCTCTTAAGAACTTAGAACACATGCAGATTCAATTAATGCTGCAATATTAACAGACCAAGTAAATCCCCAAGGCAAAAAGCAATAAGTTCTACAACCAAGTGAGCCTTCGGCCATAACAATCTAATCCATGTCCTACAGGGCAGATCTGGCGCATCGGTTCTACATGACGAAAGGATCCAACAAAGTTCTCCCAAGACTGTCAGCTGCCTAACAGAAACTGTGTCCGAAAGGATTGTGCTAACCTGAGAGCCTTTTGGATAATGGAATTCCACATCATAAACAAGTTAGAAATTCATACAAAAGCACAAACTATGACCATCTAGTAAGAATCTACCTCAAGTAAGACAGGACCATAGACGTCTCTTTTTAAATGTTTACGATTGTCTTGCAACCAACGATAAGCTTCTACAATGTTCTCTGCACCATTCTCTCGTAACACATGTAGAAGCTTGGTATTTCTGTTCTCCATTTCACTCAACCTACAAGCATTCTGTGATTAAGACGTAATTTAGTAAAAAGCAAAAGGTAACGTATTTGACATTATACCTCTCCACCAAGCGATGCAATCTTCCTTTTTCCTGAAAAAAAACTCTTTCTTTGTCCGATTTATGATCTCGATTATGCTTAGCGGCTTCCTCAAACTCCACAATTTGAGCACGTAATCTTTCCTGACAGGTGTTTTTCACTCGAATGGATTAGAATATCAACAACCACACTCAAAAGCCAGAAAAAAGTTGCATATAGCCGCAACGTATAAACCTATATGGTGATGCAAATTGAACATATACCATTAGATAGCTAAGAAGAAATTTGATATAAAATATTTTAGTGTGTCCACTCATGTGCAGTTGGAACAGGAGCGCATAAAGAACCAAAGACAGCCTTTTCCACATATCTTTTTTTTTAACAGCTTTTTCGACATATCAATCATGCGTGAAAGTGGAACTGCCAAATATTGTAGTAGAAAGCTAACATTTAGTAGAAGATGTATAACCTACCAGTTCATCCTTAGGAGGTTCATAAGGTGCCAGGTCTGCATATTCCCGCTCAGCTGCAACTAGATCTTCTTTAGCTTTTAAAATTCTTTGTTGGCGAGATTCTTCTCGTCTCTTCAGGTCTTCAATTTCTTTGTATTTTCCTTGTACACGCACCCCCTAAAGTACATGAAAGTGCATAATGAAAGCAATGGTAGAACATAAATAGTAGCCTAGAAACGAAACAAAGATCAAAAGGGAGTTCCACCAACCAAACGACTATCTTCCTCGTGAAGTCCTCTGCACTTGTTGGCAATATCACTTAAAATAGTTCTAACAGCTTCACACTTGGAATCCAGAAGTGCTTTCTCCTGCTTCTGTTTTCTGCGATTAATTTAATAGTAAGTGACCAAGTTAACAAGCATGGTACAAGGACAAGGATCCATGTGAAATAGAAATCTAGATAAAGTGAAAAGGGAACATCATAAACCAATGCAGTAATCCTACATATCAACAGAAGATCTCTAGCATCAGATGCAAAAGCAACTCTGCAACAGATTTAATGATGAAGTTCCTGTTGCTAATTTTAACATTCAGATTTGAAGAACAATGAGGCTAATCTAATGGACAAATTGCAAAATAAACATGAAATCTGTGACCATGGCATGACAATACATTAATACCAGGGTTTTAGTATTTATATCAGTTATAATAGAAATTTCCTATAGGGTAAAATACCGTAAAAGGATATTATGTGAGAAAAAGAACAACCTAATGCTTATTAAATACACTTTTTTTTGGTAAGTGCTTATTAAATACACAAGGGTAACATTTTTTTTGAAAGGAGTGAATGTGCCATTCAGAAATATATGACGTCAATATTCACATCAAACAGCACAGCCGAAAGACAAAGGTCATAATTAATGTCAGACCTCTTTTCATATTTTGCCCGAAATGATTTGCCTGAGTACATCTGTCATTCAATGGGAGACTTTTTTAACAGAATAAGCATATAAATTATAACTAATGAATGAAAACGATTCACCCAAACTTGCTAGCCTGAGTGGGATAACCTTCAGCACATAAAATCAAATAGCCAATTGTGTCGTGGGATACAGGACATTGTGAAATTGATATCACAAGTTCCAACTATCATAGCAGATATATTTATTGAATAAATTATCTTAATAATTTATCTTTTCAAAAATTTGAATGATTAGCAATACAATTATTAATTTTCACACCCATTTAAAGTATTTGATATGTAAAATATTCATAAGTATGTTGTAATCAATCATCTAATAGCCAATCACATAACAGCTAGCTAAAAGCTCATTTTATAATGCCTTTTAATCGAGTCCACCAAATCCAACATGTCACAATCAATTTGTCACATTTAAGTCAGGTGCCCCTACCAAAACAACAATGTCACAGGTCATAACAACTCATGAAGCAGCTTGTTGCAAAAAGGAGCCACATAAGCAATAAGGTAACCATAAATTTTGTACAATCATTTTTATTAGGTTCTTGCACTCATTATTATACATATCCAGGCATCTTTGGAAGATTGTGCCGTGTCTTATTCACTTGCATGGGCCTCTATGGAATTCATGTCAAGCCACTCCCTTAACATTGGAATTTCTATAATAACACAAAATAAATTAGAACTATGTTTTCAATTCTGTGTGCAAACCAAGAGAACTTACTCAATAGGTTGCTTAAGATCACTCAATAGCTTTGCAGCTTCATCCAATTTCTTTTTTGCATCAATCTCCTGCCTCTTCAATTCCATGTAACAAGCCTTCTTCTTATCATACTCCAGCCAAGGCAACTTCTTTTTAATTAACTCAACCTGCAAGTAACATAAAACAGACAGCAGTGATAAAGAAGAGGAGAAAAAGTCCCTCTGGCTACCAGGTTGCTTCTGTATGAACACCAAACCTCAGTAAGTAGTTCTTCCCTTTGACGAACACGCTCAACATCCCTTTCCTGTTCAGCTTGTTGGGCCTTGAGGAGATTTAATGTTTCCTTATTGGTCTCAACAGCCTTCAATAGAATAAGAATCAAGTTGAAATATTGATATCACAAGTACAAGTACCAAAAACAGTCTCGTGAAAACCACACCAAAGAAAGTGATCATATCAGAAACCTACTTTACGGACTCGGCTAAGTTCAGCACTTCTTTGTATAAGAGAATCATGTTGGAATGGCAGCCGAGGATCCCCAATTGCATTCTCCGTTGCACGTAATAGTTCCACGGGAGTTAACTTAGCAAACTCACAGACTCTGTCTTGTGGTAGAAACTGCATACAGTTCGTTTAGGGGAATAGAAACATAAGACGAGAGGAAAGAAGAAGATTATCAAAACAGTGCTTTTGATAAACTGCTTCCTTGTAACCAAACGCTTGAGCAAAGCAGAGAAAGAAACAAGAACCCATGACAGAGTTTCCTAATGATAGAGCCCTTACATATCAAAGCTATGAGAAGAGAAAAGGAAGTTAGGCAATTACTACCTCACCGAAGCTTAAAAAAAGCATGCATTATTTACTGAGAATCAGCAAAGAAGTAATTAAGTATTGATGAAAGATACTTTGTGCGTAAGAAGAGCACACATCCTGCTAAAAATTTCCTCACTGTTGCCTGTTTTCTGGGTCCAATTGCAATCGGTTAACATTTTCTAGCAAGTTAAATGGGTTTGTTTCTCAGTGGGCTTGGTCAATCAGGGAGTAGAAACAAGGTTGACTTTGTCATACATAAGGCCAAAGATTAGACCTTGATGCATTTCATAGGCAGCTGAAGACCCAAAGTTATTGTTACTTGGGTCAAGTATAATCCATTGTTCATAGTATCTTGTGGCTGGTAGCTGTCGAAGTCAGTGGTCTCTCACAGCATTTATTGGCTTCCCAGACCAATTCATTTTATAACCTAAGCAATGACCGGGAACACCGTCCAATAAACAATAATGTAATGAAGCAACGGGCATTAAAAATATGGTTTGCAAAGACATGCAGAAAAGGGGGGAAAGACTCACTTGAGTCAAGTTGTTGACTTGGATGTTGAATCTCTGGACGACTTCCATTACATCCTTTTTGGGAACTCCTTTACCTGAAAATAACATATCATGCATCAGAAAGAGTCAGAATTGATGATGTGCACTCTACGCAGTGCCTTTATACTTCTGCTCTTTATCGAAAAAACAACCATTGCGAAAATAACAGTTCAGCTGGAGTTCTGATGAGAGGTAACTGAAAAAAAAAAACAGCATCGAGGCTTGAGAAAGCTTTTCTGTATGTGGCACAAAGTTCCCAAATATAGGACGGCTGATAGGAACTAAGAAAAGAAACCACTTTAGAAATATTGGGAAACTTGAATGGAGCAAGAAAAAAGAGTTGTTCTTCAAATGTCAACCGAAATTATAGAAGTTGTGGTCAATTATGATCAACCAACATACTCTTGAAACAGGAGGCCCATATAACTCAAAATTCAAGGACATCAATTCCCCCTAGCCTCTCTGATATGTTATCATCTGAACACATTCTTTGCATCAGGAACGAATATATGGAAACTGCAAAGCTTCTAAGGAAGAAGGATTATATTACAAAGACAGAATAGATTTGTTTTTCCATTCACTAACTTTATGTCACTTTGATCTAAATTGACACCTTAAAAAGTCCATACTTTGGAGCAACAAGGGAATAATTTTCTTTTCTTTTTTTGTCCCTGTGCTTTCTTCACATAAGATTTTGATGCTGAATGGGCCAGGAAATACAACATTCTATCATGCCATAGGTAAGCTAATTTACCATCTAACAACCACTCTGATTTGTTGCCAGTGTCTATTTTACGAGTGATGCCAATCTGTTCATCTGCTCTGTCACCTCTCAAGTTGATCTTGACATATCCAGACTCCTCCCCGCGCTTTACGTATGCTCCTATGCTTCCAGCTCTCCCAAGTAGCTGCACATATCAAAAAATAGAAGTAAAAGTGGATCACAGGTTTAGGCAAGGTAACAACAATCACCCACAGAATTGGGACAAAGGTTATATAAAGTGTACATACTCATAAGTGCATTTTCAGGTTTGAAGGAGAAGATAAATAAAACCAGTGGGACTTTCAACATGATCAATACTGGACTAGCTGTAGCCTTTGGTTAAGCTTCTTTTGGAAAAATGTTTTTTACTGGAAAAAGTTAAGGGTGTTTATGACAAGAATAGTGTATTTAAATAAAAGCAAAAGTTATTTTCATGCTTTTCCTTGTTTGGTAAGCAGGAAGCAAACGCAAGAACTAGAAATTCATAGAAAGAACATATTTTGGCTCTTGTTTGGGAGGCATGAAGTTGGCAGAATGTGAAAAGTAGAAATTGTTTAGCAATCTTCAATTCTTTCAAAACGCAGGAAGTAATTTACCTAGCCCCCCCAAGGTAAGTTCTAATTCATTTGTTTTTAATTAGCCTTCCCAAGGAAGTTTTGTTCCCCATCCCGGTAACCAAACACTTTGTACCTACTTCCTGCGAAATTGATATGGGAATTGAATTCCCGAAAAATACAACTTCCCGTAAAAATTCAATTCAAGTGGGAACCAAACTAGGCCTTAATCGGAAGCATGAAAAAGTGTTTCTCCTTTAAAGTAGTAGAAGCAAAAACAAAAATTATTCAAACAAAAATACCTATATGGCAGCATATTCACAGAAATGCTTCTACGAAAAAAGTTTATTATAAAAATACAATTTTCGCACAATTTGGCCAAACAAGTACAGGGTTTAGATGCATAATAATCGACAAACCTGAGGATCACCACCAAGACCAAGCGCAATTGCACAAACGAGAGAGCTTTTGCCCGACCCATTTGGACCAATGACGAGGTTTAAGCGTGAACCAGGCTTGCACTTCAAGTGGCTGAAGGTCATAAAGTTATGGAGCTCGATCTCAGTTATATTCCCAGGCAAATAATCATCGTCCCCTCTGAGACGAACACAGGCAACATTGTCAACCAAAGGGTAATCATTGAGGAACTAAATTCTTAGACAACAAACCCTAAAGGGCCAACAATTTACCAAAATAAGAGCGAAAATCGTCAGTCAAATGAAGAAAGATAATTACTTGGATAAGTAAGTTGACGAATCACAAGACTAGTAGGGACATAGCTCTAAAACAGGAGAAGTAGAGCGGGAAAAGTGAAGACGCGAACCTGCTTAGTTTAGGGCGTTTTGCGCGGCGCTCGGACATCGTCGGCGAAGATTTGTCGCCCATTGAACCCGATAATGAACCCAGCAAAACCCTAATTGTGAATGGAAGACATGGAACATGAAGCTAGGGTTTTGACAAGGAGGAGACGAAGGGGAGGGATATGGTGGATATGATATGACCCAGGAGAGATCGCTGACACTGAGGGCACGGAGTTGGCGCCAAAAACCTAACAGTAGGCAAAGGGGATAATTAATGGGAATATGAACAAGATTATATTATAACTTTGTTTGATATATGAAATTGAAATTTGACAGTGGAATTGAAATTTTATCTTAAATTTTAAATTAATTGAGTTAAATTATTTCAGGATTTGAGCTAAATGAAGTCAGATTTGATTAATTTTGAGTTTTGCCTCAGTTCAAGCCGGGTTTTATATGGTCAAATTATATCATGCTCGAATTGTATCGGAATTTTGGTTAACTAGATGGTTCGTTATAGGAATTTGGGTTAGCATGTGTTGGGTTTGAGTTGAATGCAGTGATTTAGGTTCGAGTCATATTGGTTTCGAATTGATTAGGTTGTTGGTATTTTTAGTTCCAAACTTCAAGTTAGCCACACTAGGTCAAATTTAGGGCAAATTGGGTCATATGCCACGTCATTTTTATCTTAGTTATCTCTGGGTTTTCATCAATTAGGTTATGTTATTTCCTGTTTTAGATCAGCTCAGTTTGGTCCCGTTGAAGTTCAAGTTGTATAGGGCCATTTCAGGTTTGGATCATCTCAAGTTTTGAGTCTATTGGTTTTAGTATTTCCAGCTTTGAGTTACATTTAGCCAAGTCTATGCCGGGTCAGATCGACGAGCCAATTTCATTTTTATCTTACTGCGTACAAATTCTATAGTTTAGTTTTCCCAGGGTTGGGTTCAATTTGTGAAAGGCCTTGATATTAGTTTGCTTATTATTGATTTTATCTCAATATATTTCGCTGTGATATTGATACATGAATATCATATTGAGAGAAAGGTAATATAAATTCAACACTTTAATGCTAATATAATGTTACTTATGTAATTAGCACCTCTTTAGCACAAGTGTGAGACTATACTAATTATCCTTTTAAGATTGGAAGCTCGATTTTTAACAATTAAGTATTGCTGCTAAAAGTATTACATCGAACGAGGAAAGAGGGGTGGAGAGATAGAACATCAATCTCAATTGTTGTGTAAATACGAGAAACACAAGAAACACCCCCTTGAAAAAGCAAGAAGAAAGACGGGAATTATTAGTAAGTATAAGCTGTTTGTCAGCAACTCGACCACGAATACCAAATCACAATATGGAGTAGGTTATGAGAACTCAGATATCCCTATATCACTTATCAAACGCGTTACTACATGATAAGTACAAAAATGGTTCACAGAGATGGCGGTAGTTCATACCGCCCACATTCATACCGCCCACTTTCACACCGCCCACCTTCATGCCGCCCACCTTCATACCGCCACCTCCGACTTGGTCCCCAAGTATACGTGCCGTCACCTCCTACTTGACCCTCAAATGTACGTACCGTCACCTCCTACTTGACCCCCAAGTATGCATACCGTCGCCTTATACTTGACCCTCAAGTATATAGACCGCCATCTTCTACTTAGTCCCCAAGGATCCCCAAAACTCCTATCATCCCCTATAAATAACAAGAAAAGCAGAAAATAAAGACAAAAAACTTGAGTCTGGTTCCCCTTAAAAAACGCTGATACACTACTTTACTATAATTACCCAACCTACCTCATCATAAAAAGACCATAGGAATACGCTTCAAATATCTTAAATTATCTAATCTCGCTTTTCTCTGAAGTTAGGGTCCAACTCTTTCAAAAAATACGAGCGAAAATAAGTGTGAAAGACAGATCACGTCGACGAGACAATACAGAAATGGAGAAGGGACCAACCGCAACTATCCATGGGATATTAGAGTAGTGAAGCAGAAAGAAGCTATTTGGAAGTTTCATGCAGACTTTCCGTAAGGTCCACTTTGGATCTTTTTGTAGTACTATACAAAAGCAACCCCACATTGGACCACAAAAAAGACACTGTAAATTATATGGTCTTAAATCTTGATTCCTTCACTATTCCTTGCTATGCACGCAATAGGTGTTTAAACAACGACTACAGTCCCACAATTAAATAAGTCCACATATCGCATTCACATGTTCAAAGAAAACTACACGAATATTTTTTAGCAATAAGGGGTTTTAGGATGATTTTTTAAATCAGATTCTTTTCGAGACACTATCAAACGTGATGGAATTTAATGAAGTGGAGAAGGGAAAAGACTATTATACCATTGAAGGGAATATTGCACATAAATCAACAAGCTAAGGACGATGTTTTGTAATTTATAAGGGTTATTTACGTAAAGTTATTTCCTAAAGTTGATGGGTTTTCTATAATTGTAATAATAATTTTTAAAAACGCACTCATTATAATATACATTTTTTCAATTAATTGTTTTTCATTAGCAAGTACAACTATTTTTTCTAAAAGTTCATATATGTATTGTTTGATAATTGGATAAAAGGAGCAGAGAGTTCTAAAATAGACATTGTAAAATTTCTCATAAAGTTATAAAAAAATTTACCTTACCTCTTTATTTCGACATTGAGGAGCGAATTCTAAAGTAGGGTTAAACTCATATTGCTCCTTACCTGTTGATCTACTTGTCAAATATGACACAATTAAAAACAATTAATGATATTAAGACTTTTTTTAACGAAAAATTATCTAGAAAAGTTATTTTTTACTTAACTATCATAACTTTATAGCTTTTTAGAAAACCACTTCTAAAAGTCCAAAATATTACATAACTTCCATGTAGATTTTAGTTTACCTGCAGCGCACACGAAACATGACTTGAAACTTGTTAAGTTAGCAATGCATTCACCCGCGTCCTTCTCCACCTAAGTTTGATCACAAGGAGGTTTGAAAAGGGCACGATTCAAGTCCTGGCAGGAAATGAAGGGGGTTTTAGTTATTTCATGTAATACTTAATAACCAATATAACATTCATATAAAAATAACTAACAGATAACAAATAATTAATATTATGATTTAAGATAGTTGATTGAATACTTTCAGAAATTCGAAGGTAGTTTTTAAAAAAATAAAAAAAAATTATGTGGGTAAGTGAAATAAAAAATAAAAATATTAAAGCATTTTTTTTTTTTTTTGGTAAAAATATTAAAGCATATTAATAAAAATATTAAAGCATAATCCTAGAGAAAAGGAGGGAAATAATAAACCGAGGCACACATTTCGCAGAAGAAGCTCTCAGCAAAGGCAGCCATGGAAGCCTTAGCAGCAGCCTTACCTTCAGGAGAATCCCTCTTCGCCGCCTACGCCGACGCCAACGCCTACCTCTCCATCCTCCGTCAAGCCGTCGATCACTTCATTCCCGAACGCGCACAGCAGTTCGTCACCGAGTCCTTTCATCAATGGTGGAACAACTCGAGGTCTCGTTCTTCCTCCATTCATACCTTAATCATTGAAGAAGATGATTGTGATTCCATGGATGATGATAGAAAACTCTTCGATCTTTGTGAAATTTACTTGCGCCACAAGATTGGCGACGCCGTTCGCAGTCTCAAGGTCAGTAGTGTGGCGAATGAGGAGAGACTGTCGTTCGAGCTGGCGATGGCGGAAGAATTCGTTGATTCGTTCGATGAGATTGCGATTAGATGGAGATTTGTCTCTGATTCATCGATCAGAGACGACAGCGACGGTTACGAGGAGGAAGATGAAGATGAAGATGAAGATGAAGATTGCAAAAGCAGGTTGATGAAAAACACAACTCAATTTTATTTATTTTAAAATGTTAGGATTATGTTTCAAATTACTTGTTTTAAGTTTATGGGTTGCCGAGGGGTCACCGATCGATCAGGAGGGAAGCTCGATCGATTGGGTGATTTAATTGAATTTTCCGGATTTTGGGCCGTAAGCGGGCCGATCCGATCGATCGGGACCTCCCAGACCTGCGCCTATATATATGGAGCCAGGGTTTCGGTTTTGACCATCCAATTTAGAGTGAGGCGCCGTCACGGCTAAGAGAGAGGTGATTTCGTAATTCCTCCAATTCAGATATTCGAGTGCTACGAGAGTTAAGAGAAAGTGATTGTAATTCTTTCATAGATCTCGTTCAGAGGAAGTGTCGTTGTAATTCTTCTGTTCAAGTATCAATAAAAAATCTCCATCTCCGCCCGCGGTTTTCTCCCCTCTCGATTGTAGAGGGGTTTCCATATAAATCCTTGCGTGTTCGCGTTTTTTTTTTCTTTCTCACATATTTGTTTACTTCTCGTTTGTGTGAGTCATATTATTTGAATCGAATCAAGTGATTAGGGTTTACGCTTCTGCATCAAGATTTCCCTAACAAATTGGTATCAAAGTATATCAGTTTGTTCCAGTTTTTCCGCACATAAAGTTGAAAAATAATGAATTATAAAGTTTTATTTATAAAAATTGACACCCTAAAATAATATTAGATAAGGTAAAAACTAAATCAGATGGAACTGTGCTGCATTACAGGTACTTTGAGCTGAGCTTTGATAAGAAGGACGAAATCAAAGTGATCAGACGTTACCTGCCTTTCGTGGTGGAGACATCGGTGGCCATCAAGGTGGAGCAGGCAGCATTGAAGCTGCATGCGGTGGATGACGATTCTGAAGCTGAGTGTGTTAATCTCAACCATCCCTTCACGTTTGAGAAGCTGGCCGTGGATCCGGAGATGAAGAGGATGATAATTGAAGATTTGGATAGGTTTGTTAGGAGAAAGGAGGTGTACAAAAAGATGGGCAAGGCATGGAAGAGAGGGTACTTGTTGGACGGACCTCCAGGGACTGGGAAATCAAGTTTGATTGCCGCCATGGCTAATCACCTCAAGTTTGATATATATGATCTGCAGCTTTCAAGTGTGCGTGGTGACTCCCATTTGAGGGAATTGGTGCTGGCCATACCCAACAGGTCTATAATCGTGGTCGAGGATGTTGATTGTAGTAGAGGGATGCCAAGCCAAGATTTTGATTGGGAAGATTGGGGTTATGATTCTGATGATCCATTCGATGATTTTGACGAGGAGGGGCTCCAGGAAGATTTGGATTCGCACGCAAGATCAAGGTTACAGGTTAGCTTAATGTTAATTTTCGTAATTTACATGGATGACGTTAACATAAGTAGCTTATTCTAACTCTTAGTTGTAAGTGTTTAATCAATTTCATGATTGGAATATGAAACTAGAGCATATAACTGCACTGGATTTCATTTGGGAAAGTCCGGAAGATTTAGATTATGATTTCTGAGTGTAGTGATGGGTATGATGAATTGAAACGATTGCAGTTCGCCTTCTGCTATTCCTTGTTGCTCCCACCAGTAAATTTGACACGGGTAGCTCATTTTATGTCTTACTATTGAAGATTCTAGGTATTGCGTCCACTCTCTATATTAAGGTTTCATGTTGAAAATAGATACAAGTACGAATTAAGATGTCACTGTTCAATGGCAGAGTAAGAGTCCATAACCATAAAAGTATCAATATGTTAGTGTTGTGGCCCAGTGGAACAACGTCACTGACTTTCATAGGCTAATCCTGAGACCCGATTGAATTTTACACTTATAAGGGTGCCATGATGTGCCTAATTTATTTCGTAGTTATCATCTAATTTGCCTCTAGCCAAATGTGATCTATACAATGTCGCATTGAATTTTGTTAGTACATAATCTGATTCTGATCTGTCAATGAAGTAATTGTTGTTCTGATTCCTTTCCCTTGCTATTCTTCCTGGTGCAGATGTCATTGGCAGGGTTGTTGAGCTTCCTAGATGGACTATGGTCCAGCTGTGGGGATGAGCGGATCATAGTATTCACAACAAACTACAAAGACATGCTTGACCCTGTGCTGCTACGTGCTGGAAGGATGGACATGCACATATGTATGGGCTACTTGACCATGCCCGCCTTCAGGGTCCTTGCTACCAACTACCTGGATGTCTCTGGTGACCATGATCTCTTCGATGAGATCGAGAGTCTGATCCGGGTGGTAAACGTGACCCCGGCAGAGGTAGCTGAGGAGCTGTTGAGGAATGAGGATGTTGATTCTGCACTCAGAGGAGTTGTCAGTCTGCTTGAAAGCAAGAAAAGGGACAGCATTCATCAAAAACTAGACGATGTTGAAGCTGATACATCCTGGGAAGTGATCAGAATGGACGGGGAACGAGAATTTCAAGGATGAGCTGGCGATTAACCGGTGCTCTCCGATAGATATTTACATGATATTTTTGGGTTAATTATTAAAAAATGATCTTTAGAATTAATGACTATTTTTCAAGTAGTTAAACTGACTCCGCTAAGGGACGACATTGAGGGACAGTTCAAAGCCGTGACCATGTTAGGTCCCTGAACTTTTGCTTTTGTTAGGGCCCTAAAACTGATCTATTTTGTTGAGTCAGATTAAAGTTTAGTTGATATACTCCATATGTATGTAGTTTGGTGTCTTAATTTTGAAAATTTCCTTGGGCTGCTTCTATTTTCAGGTTCAGCCCTGATTCTATTGAACTGCTTTTTTTTTTTTTTTTTTTTCCCCCCTTAAATTGGTGTAGCACCTAATATAATCTTACAACGAGGATCATACAAGATAGCTTTGCAAACCAGATTAGCTTGATTTTCCTTCTATCACGGTGGACATTTAACTTGGTGTAGCATAAATGAGTGCAGTGATTTGGGAGCATAAATGAGGGCTAGGGACCAAAGTGAATTACTTAGATTGTAATGGAGTAGTAATTAAACGAGACATCATCAGCATTCCAACAAGCACAGCAAGTTTCTGTCTTTTCCCAAATGAACTAAAAGATTCCATGCGGTTTTAAGTAATCTGTCTACTAAAAATTGGACTAAATTTATTGTTGAAGTATTGTCGAAGTATTTTGAAAATGAGTGTTTTGCCCTGGACATGGTGTGGGTCGAACATAGAATGATGTGTCGAGGTATAGATTCTTGTAAGGCTCACTAGATGGTGTATGTTGACTTATAACTAAAAAGAACAACAATGCCTAGAAAAAGTCCCTATGTCGACACATAGGCACACAGGGCAATTTGCTTGCTTGTTACTTGGCGCAATTTTTTTGTTGTTTGGAAGGGATTTTCTATATCCTCTAGAAAGAGATGTCTCTTTCAAAGGGCACTTGATTTCTTATATATAGTCCCCTCCATTTTCGGATTTGATTACTTGCTTTTGAAAGCATTCTCTTGTCTCTGAATTCTTAGAAATCCGTTTCTCTTCACATTTTGTAAGGTTTTTGTTGTATCTTTGAGACTATTTCATAATGATGAAATAAAGGATAGCAGTTTGCTATATGCCTTAAAGCTAAATTATTGTTCTAGTGTCTGGTTCTAATATAATTTCCCTAACATTTAGTAACTCCTGCTCAAATTTATTTGCATTACAACAACAATAACAATCCCAGTGCCTCAAGGGCTCTCGCATACGCAGGGTCTGGGAGGGATAGGATGTACGCAGCCTTACCCCCTCAAGGCGGGGCCCTGATGAGAGGCTGTTTTCGAGGATCCCTATCCTGATAGTTGATAGTTAAGAAGGGCACGTAAGGAGAGCATGTATAGCATGTATGCAGAACATGAAGAACACGTAAAGTGTAGAGATTAAGAAAAGCATTTAAAGCATGTAAAGTGTGGAGCATATAGCAAGTAAACATATAAGCATATAGACAAATAAGCATGTAAGCAAGTAACCATGGAAACATGTAAGCATTGGAGCATAGCAACTAGAGCAAAAGGAAAAGCAAACAAGATATGAGGAGAAATATCTACATGCGACATCCTGCAACAAATGGGGAGGGTAGTCAATGGGCGTAATTAAAATAATAATTTGCATTAGCTAAATTAAAATATTAAAGGTGGACACTTTGATACTATTTTTATGCTTATTTATTTTGGTATGTAATTGACTTGTTAAATTCTTATATTAGTTATTAAAACAAGAAGGTGTTGGTTCGAAGACGCTTGGACCTTTTCTGGTGTGAAACGTGAGGTCTGGTGTTCAATTCTTGCCATCAAATGCAAGCAATTCCTTGAACCCACTCACTAGTTTAGTGGCACTTGGACCCACTAATTGGGTTAATTGGCCTCAACTTTCTCCGTTGCACATGGTGAAACTTTTGAGTAGATGGTGTATGCATCAATGGACTAATCAATGTGCGCTTAAACTAGTTTGGACACCTCGGTTATCAAGAAGAGGAAAATCAATTGTAAGAAAAAAAAAAAAAACTCACAACAAAGGAGAATAACTAAAGAAAACAAAATGGAACAGTAGAGTAATAAAACTTATAACTAACCACCCTGGGAATCCTAATTCGCTATACACTAAATACTATAATTATGATGACCTGAAACCTCTCGACTCTTGTCCCAAAAAAAAAAAAAAAAAAAAAAAAAAAAAAGACCTTTAGACTTGATCCAAACCCAATCTATTCGGAGCATAAGTAAAACTAGGAAGTAACCCAAACCCGATTGGGTCGGGTTTGAGTTCATAATATACTCGAAATGATCCAAACTCAAACAAGTACACCCAAACTTGACCCAAATGACCCCATTGGTTGCTCTACTGAATACCAGCATCTATTCACCCCTTTAATAACCATTCTCCACCGGTACACCCCTGCTGTCCTGCACTTCATGTGCTGAAGTTTCCTGAATTGAACCGTCCTTATTCGTCTCATTCTTCTTCCTCTCAAGTAATTCAACAACTCCTTTGAGGGTGGTGTCAGCATCATCGCTCCTCAACAGCTCTTCTGCAACCTCTGCGGGCGTCACGTTTACATTCTGAATCAGGCTTTGAATCTGACCAAAGAGCCGGTGGTCATCAGAGATGTTGAGGTAATTGGAGGCTAGGACCTTGAATGCGGGCATGGTCAGGTAGCCCATATAGATGTGCATGTCCATGCGACCAGGGCGCAGCAATGCTGGGTCAATCCTATCCTTGTGGTTGGTGGTGAATATGATGATCCTCTCATCCCCACAGCTTGACCACAGCCCATCCACAAGGTTCAACAGCCCTGCTAGTGACATCTGAATGGGTTGCGGGGTGATAATTTAGAGACTGTTAGTATTATAGAAGCAAAGCATGGAACATGACAATTGCATCAAGCTTCTGTAGGAATACAAGTTCTTTTAGGCCATATATACTTAACATAATTTTGAGTAAAAGGTCGTATAGTTAGCTTGCCAACAATTTGATCAGTCTAGCATGTAAGCACAATTAGAATTGTGCTTTAATAAATAAGTTACCGTAGAAGTTATAATAAGGATCTCCCTTATATAATGGCCAATTATATAACAGTGAGCTAACGATTTGTGATATAATAGTCATTTGCCCTATGCAGTGATTCTTATTTGATTATAAGTAGAGTAACATGTTGATGTGAGCCCATATTTGCAACCGTATACTTCTCTTGTGGCGGGTGCTCACAAGATTGGGCTAGACGGTTTTGCTGCAGATTTTTCAAATGGCGTTCCTTTTTTCTACAACTACAGCTATGATCCTTTGCAGAGCTTCTGTCTTTTGTTGACAATGGCAAGTTCTTTGTTGATGGTGTTTTATCTGAACTCCCTGTACCGTTGTCAAAGGCCAGAGGTATGTTCTTCTGGTTTGTCTTTCAAAAAATTATTAGAGTTCAGACTTCACACCCTGAGGAAAAATCTATTGCAAATTCTGGATCGGTGATAGTAGAATACATAACCGTTCATTGGATTTCATCCATCAATTTAAGCTTTTGGGATAATTGGTTCCTCGACAAGTGGAGTAGATTGAAAGAACAAAGTCACGTCACGAGAATTAAGCGTCTGAAATTGATGTGTCAAGTATAGGATGAAGAGCCAAGAGCAGTTTTTATAGTTATTTGCGATACCAAATCAATAAGAATGACTAACCTGAAAATGATTTTTCTTGTCTTCTTTAGCTTTTTCTGCAGCGTCGCCAACCTGATTCTCCCGTTTTGGAAGCCGCCCACTGCAATCAATATCCTCGATGACAAGTATGGATTTGTTGGGTGTATAGAGCATCAGCTCTCTCAAACCGGAATCTCCGCGCACGCTCCCAAGCTGCAGATCATAAATATTAAACTTGAGATGGTTAGCCATGGCTGCAATCAAGCTGGATTTCCCGGTACCCGGAGGACCATACAGCAAGTACCCTCTCTTCCAGGCCTTGCCCACCTTTCTATACAGCTCCTTCCTTCTCACAAACTGGTCAAGGTCATCGATAATGCGCTTCTTCCTCTCCGGGTCCATAGCCAACTTGTCAAATGTAAAGGGGTGGCTTAGTTTCACAGACCTGCCTGTCCCAGGAACACACAGTTTCAAGGCCTTTTCTTGTTCAATAATGTCCTTGGACCTCTGCATTACAAAGGGCAAGTAAGAAGTTAACACCTTATCCTTGTGCTCCTCCTCAAAGGCCACCTCAAAATAGCGCTTGTCGCTTTGAATTTTCTCTTTGGCAGCGACAAAGAAGAGCGTCCAGATGAGCTTGATCCCCTCATAAACGTCATAAAATTTCTGACCTTGGGCAAGCTTGAAGGAGAGCCCTTCTTCACGGGTGCCCGGGTGACCTTAAGCCGGCCAGCAGAGTTGTTCATCTTGCTGCAGATGTAAACCTCAAAGGAGTCAAAAGCCCGGTTGCGGTCCCCGCCATCACGCTCTTCAATGACAAGGGTGAAGAGAGAAGAGGGAGATGTACAGGACTTGGTGGTGAACCAATGTCGGATGAGTTGATAGATGTAGCTCTGGATGAAGCTGGGAACAAACTGGGAGTAAGCTTGCCGGAGGAGGGTGAGGGTGGCACTCAAGGAAGCATAGGCTGCAAATAAAGACCCAGCAGATGGCATTTTTGGTGATGGGAACTTCATGTTTCCCTGGAGATTGAGCATTAATTGTAGGACAACAACAAAACAAGGAGCAAAAGTTTCAGTTCTTTGCCTTAAAACTGTAAGTTTCCCTATTTCTCTTTCCAGCGGTGAATGAATAGTATGGCATCAGGGCAAGATACCAATTATATATACACTATAACAAGATCTGGTCCCCCCTTTTCTTGTAAATATTGGATTCTTTCTGCGTGCGTTACATATTTTAAGAAGATGAAGCAAAGTGGCTTTCCCTGCTGCCGCTTGGCAATTGTTATGTGGAATGAAAACATAAAATTTGAATCCAGCACACCGCATTCGAAGAACAATCTGGAAGTCCACCGAATAAAGAGAGATAAATAAGGTTTGTATTTAGAAGTTTTGGAATGAGCTTTACAACAAACCATAGCGAGTATTCATAGGCAAATAAGAACCCCTTAAAAGCGGATTCACGAAATTAACTTAAAATTCAAAATTACTAAAATATCATAAAATTTAAAATTACGAAAATGCCACTAAACTATGTGGAAAACATAAAATTGAACCAAAAACAAGCTTAGAGGCTAAATTTGGGGAAAATGGGCGGGCCCAGAGGCAAAGTCGTTGGGGTTGTCTAGTTCAGTTCGATAGCTTTGATTTGACAGGTTACTAGCCCGTAACTCCTTACGGATAAGAAGTTGTAGCTGTTTGAAGTTACCTGCCCAAATTAGTGCTTTCGGTCTATGTGTTTGGACTTCTGACAGTTCAACTACTCTAAAAACTTTTCTACTACTTGTCCTAAATTAAGTCGGTATCTTGACAATAACTTCTTGCCTTTGCTCAGCTGGGTCCTCCTCCTAAAAAGTTTAAATTAAATGGGCCGTCGGCTATTCACTCTTAGTCTTTTTGTTTTTTTGGTCAACACTCTTTAAGTCATTTTCACTACACCGACTTAACATGTTAAATATACACATTAGTTTAACTTAAAAAGTCGGTTGCGCCTTGCAACACTGCCGTGACGCAGCTAGTAAGGTAGATACGGAGGACGGTATTGCTGGTTCAGAAAAATGCATAATAAGTTCTCAAAAGAAATCTTAGGAACTAAGACTTTAGCGTTTCATGATGGCTAATTTTGGATTAGGATACTGTTTCAAAAAAAATTCGGGATAATTTTGAACGAATTTTTGGGTTATTTTGGAGTATGCTTGTAACATTCAGGAGGTGGAAAATGAAATATGAAACTAAGACCTTATTTTGTGGGTGGGTAGTCTAATCGTACAAAACCTAACACGTGTGGGCGTTTCAGAAATTAGTACTTGATAATCAGATGCTGAAGTGCCTTACTCGCCTATATTGGGGCATAGTGGGCAAGTGCTTTACTCGCTTATGGTTGGGCAGAGGCCGTGAGGACAGCGAATGTGGGCTTAGAAGAGAGTGGCGAGTAATGTGGTCGGTGGTCAAATGGAGGCTTAATTAGTTAGTAACCAGGTTTTACACAGCGATGACCTACTTATATTTTCATCAACACTAGCCTTAGATGACCCGAACAAGCTTTCTACTAATGTATATCCCAATCATTGATTTTGGGTGAGCTATTACTTGTGTATTTTATTCACCACACCAATTTAGTCCTTTGTACTTTAGTTGCGTCAATTTGGTTTATGTATTATTTATATTATGTTAATTTAGCTTTGTTAAATTAGTAATGAAATTTTTTAACAGCCCAATTTCAAGCACGCTTAACTTTGGTCAACGGGTGGGTTTGCATTGACTATTGAGCATGTGCATCTAACGTGACAATATTGTTAGAAGTTGCTTTAGTAACTTTAATTTTATTGTAAGATTAATTAACACAATTCAATGGTACAAGAATTAAATCGATATAGGGAATACATGAACTTTGATGTAAATAGTCTTTAATATAATTATAAATGCTTTACAGATATCACAAAAATATTAAAATTGATTACTCAAATCTTTGCAAAGCTGGGCTTAATACGACAAAATCCCTAAGGAATCTATCAGAAGCAAACTTAGTCAAAGGAAGAGCGAAAAGGGACGAGATTTCTCTGGAGACTTCTCTGGAGTGCAGAAAATGATTTAATTAGTTAAACAATTATGTGGGTGTTTCGGTAACAGTAATAGGGATTCTTTTATGGAGGGCGAGAATACAGGCCCTTTATCTTTATTTAAATTTTTATTCATTATGAACGTTTGTATTACAAGGATTTTTGATGAAATACAGAAAATAAAAGGAAAAAACGACGGGAGGTCCCACTACTCCAGGAGCCCTTCGGTCGAGTCCTGGGGGAGGACTGAGAGGACGTCCAAGAGTGGAGTGGGTGTTGAAATATGGAAGGGTGGAGGTGGATTGTCCAAATGAGGGGGGCTAGGCCCCCTTTTATAAAGTGGCTTGGCTCCAGAAAACGGGTCTCCGGAGACGTATTCGACAGGTCTCCGGTGGTGCGTCTGACGGAAACCGCATCCAAGGCTTCAAAGGGCATGGCCGGTGAGGGTTGCGGCCGGGGCCTCGGAGGGCGTGCCCCTGTGTCCAGAGCTGCATTCGGAGCTGGGTGGCGTGTCCGTAGAGGTGTTCGGAGGAAACCGTATTCGAAGATGTGTTCAAAGCTGCATCCGGAGCCTTGGGGGGTGTCCGTAGAGGTGCCCGGAGGAAACCGTATCCCAAGATGTGTTCGAAGCTGTATCCGGAGCTTTGAGAGGCGTGCCCGGGAAGGTGTCCGGAGGAAACCATATCCGAAGATGTGTCCGAAGCTGCTTCCGGTGCCTTGGACGGTGTCCGATGGGAACCATATCTGAAGATGTGTCCGAAGCTACTTCCGGTGCCTTGGACAGTGTTCGATGGAAACCGTATCCGAAGATGTGTCCGAATCTACTTCCGGTGCCTTGGATTGTGTTTGGTGGAAACCGTATCCGAAGACGTGTCCGAAGCTGCTTCCGGTGCCTTAGGCCGTGTGCCCGGGAAGCTGTCCGGAGGAAACCGTATCCAAATATGTGTCCAAAGCTGCTTCCGGTGCCTTGGACGGTGTCCGGGGAAAACCGTATCTGAAGATGTGTCCGGATTGGTGTCTGGAGCCTTGGGAGGCTTCCCCGGGAAGGTGTCCGAAGGAAACCGTATCCGAAGATGTGTTCGAATCTGCTTCCGGTGCTTTAGACGGTGTCCGATGGAAACCGTATCCGAAGATGTGTCCGAAGTTGCTTCCGGTGCCTTGGGCGGTGTGCCCGGGAAGGTGTCTGGAGGAAACCGCATTTGAAGATGTGTCCGAAGCTGCTTCCGATGCCTTGGACGGTGTCTGGTGGAAACCGTATCCAAAGATGTGTCTGGATTGGTGTCCGGAGCCTTGGGAGGCTTCATCGGGAAGGTGTCCGGAGGAAACCGTATCCGAAGATGTGTCCGAAGCTGCTTCCGGTGCCTTGGACGGTGTCCTGAAAAGTGTTCGAGGAAACCGTATCCAAAGATGTGTCCGGAGGTGTATTCGGAGCCTTGGGAGGTCCGGAGAGGTGTTGTGTTCGGAACCCTCGGAAAAGGCACTGTTCGGCATGGGATATGTCCGGAACCCTAGGAAAAGGCACTGTTCGGCATGGGATATGTCCGGAACCCTCGGAAAAGGCACTGTTCGGCATGGGATATGTCTGGAACCCTCGGAAAAGGCACTATTCGACATGGGATATGCCCGGAATCCTCGGAAAAGGTACTACTTGGCAAGACTCTTCGAGTTCTGAGCATCGAGTCGTCATTTACCCGAGTTGTGGTGCCGTGTAGTCGTTTATTGCTCGGCCAACTTCTGGAGGGGGCTCCTAAGGGCAAGACGCGTGCGGCGCCCAGAAGCCACCCCGTCACTCCGTCATTGTGGTGCCCGGAAGCCACGTGTTATCCCTTCGTTGCAGTTCCTCGGCGCCACGTGTCGATTTTTTCCGGGTGTGATTTTTTGGTCTCAACAGTGGGCCAAACTCAGCGAAAAAGGCCCAAACCCAAATATATAGCAATCAAATTTTCGGACTTGCAAGTGCAAGTAAAACAGACTAAAAAGAAATTGAAGTCGGCATAGGAAACACGTGCAGTCCAAAAAACAAGAATAAAAGAAACATGCAATTATAATACAGTAATCCTAACATGTTACATGCATAGAACTAACATCAAATGGCCAGCTTCGTGAAAGCAGAGTGTCACAAATATTGCATAATCTGTCGTGGTTTCACGTTGGGTTTAAGAATTTAAGTTGTCCTTAGACCGCTTGGCAAAAATTTGAATTAATAACCTTACAATTGAAAACATGAATAGATATTGAATACGTTTTCATAAGTCGACTATAATATATGTGCATTATAAAGAATGTTACAACTGTACCATTTAAATAACAACCACCTGCATAACAACTACTAAATATCTGTTATTTAACATCTTCTATATAATATAGCGACCTTTATTCCATTGCATAGTTACTAATATACGTGAAACCATTTTGATAAGGGCAGAAGTCTTTCACTAAAAAATGGAGGTGCAGGACATGTTTATATTCATTTTTAGGAAGATAAGTGAGGTTGGTGGGATTTGAATTTGGGATCTATTGTTCTAGAGCTTTCATCTTGATAGTTTTATCATTAGACTAAAGCCTTATTGACACACAGTCTAAGATTTCTAACGATCTAAATTGCTATATTTATTTGTAAGACATTTTTATTTCTGCTACTAGCCATTGAAATTTCAGAAAGTATATGATGCAATTGCCTAGGATTGACCTGGCTTTGATTTAACTTGCTAATCTAGTAAGAATACAAAAACAAACTTAGTGTCTCCCAAAGAGGCTCCCATTAAGGCAGAGTTTGGGAACGATGAGGTGTACGTATCCTTATCTCTATAGGGTGCTATCCTGTGGAAAGGCTGTTTCCAAAGGACACCCAACCGTAAAAAATTGCTAAACTAAGAAGAGTAAAGGAAAATATTTCAGCTTAAAACTCATGAACAGTGATGACAATTGAGATAAATACTTAAAAGCCTGATAACTTAAAAACCTAAAAGCTCAGAGTAATGCTATTCTTACCATCTTTCTAGCTTTCCAAAAGCGGAAAAAGATTTAGGGCTAAACTCCTAGCTTCTGAAAGAAGCATTCTCCTGCTAGCCTCTGTCTCAATACTATGCCATTGCCCTCAAGTGAGTGAGCAAGTTCTTGTCTGATCCTGTAATCTGGTCTACATCAGTATGTATAATCTAAATTCCACAATTCCTATTAACCAAGATTTAAAAGGGATATAAAGAGCATGTCAAATTAAGTTGTGCAGAACCACTAATTTTTCATAAAACTAAATGAAAACATGATTTAAAGGAGCAACGGAAATGGACAGATAAACATGCAGACAAATTATGAGAGTTAGAGAATGGAAGAAAGAGAATGAAGTATGCAACTGCTACCCTATATGCCATTTGGCACATTTCAATAATGGCCAGTTGTATCCTAAACTCGGGATTTCTGCACTGAGATATTGTCGTACAGAGAAGTAATTGACTTTTTAAAACAATGTACTGAACACTTCAAGCACGACAAGTTCTTCTTGAACTATACATTTCATTAGTTTAATGCAGTTTTCTTAAATTGCTCCAACACTGTTCAAGTTAATTTTATGCCAATACTGAAGTCATTTTGCCATTGAGGTTCACACTTTTTTAGCGCTAGCCCAAAGAGAATAAACTTTCAATTCATAAATCAAACCCAAACTAATCCATATTTCCCAGAGATTTGGATCCTAATAAGGTGATGGACCCCAAGCTGTACCCATTTTATGTATGAATAGTAGATACACTATTACACAATCTACTCCAATGGTTACTCAAAATGGGCTACAAAGCATTTTCCCTACAAAATAATAGAGCAGATCATGCACCTTATTGCTGCATTTTCTGAATACCAGCATCAAATCCATTCCTTTCAATACCATGCTCTACTGGTCCATCCTTGCTCTCCTGCTCTTTTATCGCTGAAATTTCCTCAGTTATAGTATCCTTGTCCGTTGCTTTCTTCTTTTCAAGCAGCTGAACAACTCCCCGGAGGGCAGTGTCAGCATCGTCGCTCCTCAGCAGCTCCTCTGCAACCTCTGCTGGGGTCACGTTTACTGTCCGAATTAGGCTTTGGATTTGGTGAAAGAGCCGGTGATCACCCGAGATGTCAAGGTAATTGGAGGCTAGGACCTTGAATGCCGGCATGTTCAGGTAGCCCATATAGATGTGCATGTCCATGCGGCCAGGGCGCAGCAATGCTGGGTCAATCCTGTCCTTGTTATTGGTGGTGAATATTATGATGCGCTCGTCTCCACAACTTGACCACAGGCCGTCCACAAAGTTCAACATCCCTGCTAGTGACAGCTGCACGGGTAGGCAAGTATTAGGTCGAATATTGTCTGAAATCAATAATCAAGTATGGGGTGAAGAGCGAAGTTCGGCTTTTATAGATACAAAATTAAGGAGAAAAACTAACCTGAAACCGATTTTTCTTGTCATCTTTAGGCCTTTCAGCAGCGACGCCAACCTGATTCTCCCGTTTTGGCAGCCGCCCACTGCAATCGATGTCCTCAATGACAAGTATGGATTTGTTGGGTGTATAGAGCAGCAGCTCTCTCAAACCAGAATCTCCATGCGCATTCTCAAGCTGCAGATCATAAATATCAAACTTGAGATAATTAGCCATGGCTGCAATCAAGCTCGATTTCCCAGTACCCGGTGGGCCATACAGCAAGTACCCTCTCTTCCAAGCCTTGCCGACCTTCCTATACAGCTCCTTCCTCCTCAAAAACCGGTCAAGATCATCAACAATGGCTTTCTTGCTCTCTGGGTCCATTGCCAACTTGTCAAATGTAAAGGGATGGCTCAGTTTCACAGACCTGCCAGTCCCAGGAACACACAGTTTCAAGGCCTTTTCTTGTTCAGTAATGTCCTTTGACCTCTGCATTACAAAGGGCAAGTAAGAGGCTAACACCTTGTCCTTGTGCTCCTTCTCAAAAATCACCTCGAAATAGCGCTTCTCCCTCTCCAATTTTTCACTAGCCGCAACAAAGAAGAATGCCCATTTGAGCTCGATCCCATCATACATATCAGAGAATTTTTCACCTTGAGCAAGCTTGAAGGTTAAACCTTCTTCATGGGGTGCCTGGGTGACCTTAAGTCGGCCAGCCGAGTGGTTCATCTTGCTGCAGATGTAAACCTCACAAGACTCAAAAACCTGGTTGCGATCCCGGTTGAAGTCCATGGCATCATGCTCTTCGATAACGAGAGTGAAGAGGGAAGAGGAAGATGAAGAAGGCTTGGAGGTGAACCAGTGTTGGATGAGTTGATTCAAGTAGTTGTGGATGAACTTGGGTATAAACTGGTAGTAAGCTTGCTGGAGGAGGGTGATGGTTGCACTCAAGGAAGCATAGGCTGCAAATAATGATCCTGCAGATGGCACTCTTGGTGTTGGGAACTCCATTACATTTAACAAGGGAAAGAGAGAGATATATATACATATATATAAGAGGACAACATTAAGAGGGAAGAGAGAGAAGCAGAGAGAAGCATTAGCAAAGGGGAGAGAAAAATAACATTTAACTCATTGTTGACCTGAATCAACTCAAATTGACTTGAATCTGAACCTAATTCAATTTGAAAGTTAAATTTATACAAAATTTTTAAATTTAACAAGAATTATCCGTTATTATAAGTACAATTGAGCTTCATAACATATTATTGAATATCTATATTAATAACAGAATTGTTAGAAATATAATGCACCAAAAAATATAATAAAAATTATAACAAAGTGGAGATGCTGAATAAAACATAAATAATAATAGCAATTCAAAAACAATATAAATCAGAAAGGATTAAAAAACGCCTGTGTTGGGTTGAGGCACGTGAGAACGCTCTCTTTAGAAAGGAAATGCCCCTCTTACACGAATATTGTATTTGTATATGCTCCTTTCTTAGGATTTAATAACCCATCGGACCTCTATCAGTGCAGCGATGAAAGATCCCCTAACTACAATTACTAAGCTCACAATTTTTTACAAGAATAGAAGGGGTTGAAAGAATAAAATATTTTTTATTGTATCTAATTTCTACCATGCTCATATGTTTATATAGAAACAACAAATCTATACTTAATTTTTGTAATCTTCCCATTAAGTGCAATGACTTCATTGTTAAGGCTATTCAATTCTCACCCAATGGTGAGGAACGCATAGAACGGACATAATTGCAATATTCTGTTCAAAAAAAGATATAATTGCAATATTGAATTTTTTTTTTAATGCTTTTTAAGTTTTGAGAATTAAGTATTTTAATAAACATTTTCATAAAATATTATTTTCTCTTGAAAAATAATTAAAAAGATAAATAATTTTTAAATTAATAAAATATATAATTTTCTAATAATAATAAATATATTGGCAGTGATGCAGCTCGTGCTTGAGCTTGGCGACAAGGCTGAAGAAGAGATGCGCCCATTAAGACTTGGCGAGAGGCTTGGCAAAGGTGGGAATGCACATGCAGCTAGGAGGCTTAGCTTTGGCGGGATTCAAGGCGTGACAGGCTGCAGGATAGACAGGATTTTTTTGAATTAAGTTTGATTTCTTTCCTTGTTAGTTGATTTCTTTCCTTGTTTGTTATAAGTTTGATTTCTTTTCTTATTAACATCCCCTCTATATAAAGGAAAGGTAGCTAGGGTTTAGGTTAGCCAATTTTCGAGATTTTTTATTGTTATTTTGATTATCTTTTCTCTGATTGTGACAAAACGAGTTTATCTTTTCCTCTTTATTTTTATTAGTAATTAATAAAATTAAAACCCTATAAATTATTTGGTATAATTTAAATTTTTATAACTGGTTCATACCACTAAGGCACTAAATAGTAGGATTATGAAGACTTGAAACTTGTACAACCTGATCCAAGATAGACCCTAACCCAAGACCACTCAAAATTAAAGTGACCCGAACACGAAATAACTTGACCTAGAACCAACCCGACCCAAGTAAAAGCTATGTCAAAACCAAGCTATTGGGACAACAAACTATTGACACTTTCAAATAAGTGTCAAAGACTCAAACGTAATTTAGGAAAAATGAGCTACTGGGTCACTTTTAAGTGTATTTAAGCTTTTGTTACACAGACAACTGTGACACTAATAAAATTATCGCTATGGTGGTTAGTTACGCTTTTAAGGATAATAAGAGTTAAAATCTAGTGTCACAATAGACTTGTTTTTTGTAGTGAACCTGAAAGTGGCCCAAGCCTAAACGGGTCGACCTGAAGGATCTGTATTTTCGGTTGTGAGCATTCTCTTCCCTTACTCTTTATTTTCGTTCGGTTAGGGTTTCTGTCTTAGAAGCCTTGAAGGATCTGTATGTATTGAGTTGTATATTATTGATCTTTGGTCTGTAATACTTGAACTTGACATAATAGTGGATAGACTTCCCTAGAAATAGGGAGCCGTGGAGTAGGTCCTTATTATAAGGCTGAACCACGTAAATCTTGTTGTTGTCGTTGTGTGTTTTGTGCGTTCTTGTTGGATGATATTTTGCTTTATTGAGGATACAGGTTTCTTGAACTAGATCTGATATTTTTTAGTTGGTCATTAAAGTTATCATTAAAGTACTGAAGATAATAAGTTTAAAATCCTAGAAATACAACTAAAACTTAACATTCCCTATTATTCATTTGCATAAATAAATACACGTGGGTATCAATAAATACTATAATAAGACCCCAAATTTTTTGGTCTATGTGACTTTACAAGAAAAATATTCACCCCGCACTCATTCATTAGAATAATTTAAAGTAGGGATTTTTAAGGTGACTTTGTTCTACCCTTTGGGAGATTCCCATGCATGCAGCCAAGGTGTATTGAGCCACGTTGAAGTTTCAACGGCTTATGACTCTGCTGAGTGGGGGCCCTTTTTCTAAAAGATTCCCAATATAAATGGACGGACACCTAGTAATGACAATTAGTCATATTTACACGGCCCATTTTTTTCTTTTTAATGAAATGACTGGACACTACGTAATGACTCAAACATATCATGTTTTCCCAACTCTTGGCTAAAATATAGCAAAACAACTCAAGGACACACAATAATGCAGAAAATTTAGGACCAAAATGTCAAAATTTGCAGTAAAATCAGCAGTAAATATCAGATTTCAGCATGTACAGTCCAAACAGCATGTGATACACCTGGTTCATCTCTAAAATGATATGCTATTATCACTTCAAGCAACAAGTACCAATATATTCAACTCGATTCCAACATAGCCTTGGGAAATACATGAGACGTCAACATGGAGACCAAGTACACTAAATCACACATAGATTTTCCATAAGAACTCAAATGTATTAACTTGGTTCAAAGTGATTGGGATCATGGATGACCAATCAAGTGAGTTTGCTCCTTATTACTAGGGAATGATTAGAAGTTGGCTCATATAGGTACCAAGGTGGAGAATTGTTGTATAATTGGTCCCTATATGACTTAACTATATCAAGTAATGTTCAAATATTATAGATCAAAGGATGTAAATATTTTAGTGGCATGTGTTGTAATTGTTAATGTAAAATTTAAATAAGGGTAGAGTTAGAATGTAAAATAAAATAAAACAAGTCGGGTCATTTGGTAAAATGACCTGACTGTCCCTGCCCGTGTGCTGTTATTCCTGTCCGTGCCACTGCCCGTGTGCTGTTATTCCTGTCCGTGCCACTGCCCCGACTGCCCGAAGCTTCTCGCACAAGCCTCTTTAAATCAGTTACAGATGGCTGACACGCGTTAGCCATCCAGCGCCCCTGATTGTGTTTGTTGAGGGAGATTATGGACCGTTGATCTTTAACGCGTGAACGGCCGAGATTGAACAAGGAGTATTGCCACGGATCTCGACCCAGTTGGCTATATAAAGGGACCTTTTTAGGGTTCTCCGTACGCGATTCTCATTTTTCTCAAACTTTCATCAGCCACCGCCTCTCTCTTCCCTTCTCTAGCGATTTTGAGGCGATTGAAGATCCGTGGGTGTGAAGGCTCCTTTGTTCGATTCTTGGTAGTTTGGAGCACTTTTGAAGCCTTGTTGGCTACGGTTGTGAGCATTCTCTTCCCTTACTCTTTATTTTCGTTCGGTTAGGGTTTCTTTCTTAGAAGCCTTGAAGGATCTGTATGTATTGAGTTGTATATTGTTGATCTTTGGTCTGTAATACTTGAACTTGACATAATAGTGGATAGACTTCCCTAGAAATAGGAAGCCGTGGAGTAGGTCCTTATTATAAGGCTGAACCACGTAAATCTTGTTGTTGTCGTTGTGTGTTTTGTGCGTTCTTGTTGGATGATATTTTGCTTTATTGAGGATACAGGTTTCTTGAACTAGATCTGATATTTTTTAGTTGGTCATTGAAGTTATCATTAAAGTACTAAATAAGTTTAAAATCCTAGAAATACAACTAAAACTTAACATTCCCTATTGTTCATTTGCATAAATAATCACACATGGGTATCAATAAATACTATAATAAGACCCCAAATTTTTTGGTCTATGTGACTTTACAAGTAAAATATTCACCCCGCACTCATTCATTAGAATAATTTAAAGCAGGAATTTTTAAAGTGACTCTGTTCTACCCTTTGGGAGATTCCCATGCATGCAGCCAAGGTGTATTGAGCCACGTTGAAGTTTCAACGGCTTATGACTTTGCTGAGTGGGGGCCCTTTTTCTAAAAGATTCCCAATATAAATGGACGGACACCTAGTAATGACAATTAGTCATATTTACACTGCCCATTTTTTTCTTTTTAATGAAATGACTGGACACCACGTAATGACTCAAACATATCATGTTTTCCCAACTCTTGGCTAAAATATAGCAAAACAACTCAAGGACACACAATAATGCAGAAAATTCAGGACCAAAATGTCAAAATTTGCAGTAAAATCAGCAGCAAATATCAAATTTCAGCATGTACAGCCCAAACAGCATGTGATACACCTGGTTCATCTCTAAAATGATATGCTATTATCACTTCAAGCAACAAGTACCAATATATTCAACTCGATTCCAACATAGCCTTGGGAAATACATGAGACGTCAACATGGAGACCAAGTACACTAAATTACACATAGATTTTCCATAAGAACTCAAATGTAACTTGGTTCAAAGTGATTGGGATCATGGATGACCAATCAAGTGAGTTTGCTCCTTATTACTAGGGAATGATTAGAAGTTGGCTCATATAGGTACCAAGGTGGAGAATTATTTTATAATTGGTCCCTATATGACTTAACTATGTCAAGTAATGTTCAAATATTATAGATCAAAGGATGTAAATATTTTAGTGGCATGTGTTGTAATTGTTAATGTAAAATTTAAATAAGGGTAGAGTTAGAATGTAAAATAAAATAAAACAAGTCGGGTCATTTGGTAAAATGACCTGACTGTCCCTGCCCGTGTGCTGTTATTCCTGTCCGTGCCACTGCCCGTGTGCTGTTATTCCTGTCCGTGCCACTGCCCCGACTGCCCGAAGCTTCTCGCACAAGCCTCTTTAAATCAGTTACAGATGGCTGACACGCGTTAGCCATCCAGCGCCCCTGATTGTGTTTGTTGAGGGAGATTATGGACCGTTGATCTTTAACGCGTGAACGGCCGAGATTGAACAAGGAGTATTGCCACGGATCTCGACCCAGTTGGCTATATAAAGGGACCTTTTTAGGGTTCTCCGTACACGATTCTCATTTTTCTCAAACTTTCATCAGCCACCGCCTCTCTCTTCCCTTCTCTAGCGATTTTGAGGCGATTGTGAGGCGATCGACGGCGATCTTGAAGATCCGTGGGTGTGAAGGCTCCTTTGTTCGATTCTTGGTAGTTTGGAGCACTTTTGAAGCCTTGTTGGCTACGGTTGTGAGCATTCTCTTCCCTTACTCTTTATTTTCGTTCGGTTAGGGTTTCTTTCTTAGAAGCCTTGAAGGATCTGTATGTATTGAGTTGTATATTGTTGATCTTTGGTCTGTAATACTTGAACTTGACATAATAGTGGATAGACTTCCCTAGAAATAGGAAGCCGTGGAGTAGGTCCTTATTATAAGGCTGAACCACGTAAATCTTGTTGTTGTCGTTGTGTGTTTTGTGCGTTCTTGTTGGATGATATTTTGCTTTATTGAGGATACAGGTTTCTTGAACTAGATCTGATATTTTTTAGTTGGTCATTGAAGTTATCATTAAAGTACTAAATAAGTTTAAAATCCTAGAAATACAACTAAAACTTAACATTCCCTATTGTTCATTTGCATAAATAATCACACATGGGTATCAATAAATACTATAATAAGACCCCAAATTTTTTGGTCTATGTGACTTTACAAGTAAAATATTCACCCCGCACTCATTCATTAGAATAATTTAAAGCAGGAATTTTTAAAGTGACTCTGTTCTACCCTTTGGGAGATTCCCATGCATGCAGCCAAGGTGTATTGAGCCACGTTGAAGTTTCAACGGCTTATGACTTTGCTGAGTGGGGGCCCTTTTTCTAAAAGATTCCCAATATAAATGGACGGACACCTAGTAATGACAATTAGTCATATTTACACTGCCCATTTTTTTCTTTTTAATGAAATGACTGGACACCACGTAATGACTCAAACATATCATGTTTTCCCAACTCTTGGCTAAAATATAGCAAAACAACTCAAGGACACACAATAATGCAGAAAATTCAGGACCAAAATGTCAAAATTTGCAGTAAAATCAGCAGCAAATATCAAATTTCAGCATGTACAGCCCAAACAGCATGTGATACACCTGGTTCATCTCTAAAATGATATGCTATTATCACTTCAAGCAACAAGTACCAATATATTCAACTCGATTCCAACATAGCCTTGGGAAATACATGAGACGTCAACATGGAGACCAAGTACACTAAATTACACATAGATTTTCCATAAGAACTCAAATGTAACTTGGTTCAAAGTGATTGGGATCATGGATGACCAATCAAGTGAGTTTGCTCCTTATTACTAGGGAATGATTAGAAGTTGGCTCATATAGGTACCAAGGTGGAGAATTATTTTATAATTGGTCCCTATATGACTTAACTATGTCAAGTAATGTTCAAATATTATAGATCAAAGGATGTAAATATTTTAGTGGCATGTGTTGTAATTGTTAATGTAAAATTTAAATAAGGGTAGAGTTAGAATGTAAAATAAAATAAAACAAGTCGGGTCATTTGGTAAAATGACCTGACTGTCCCTGCCCGTGTGCTGTTATTCCTGTCCGTGCCACTGCCCGTGTGCTGTTATTCCTGTCCGTGCCACTGCCCCGACTGCCCGAAGCTTCTCGCACAAGCCTCTTTAAATCAGTTACAGATGGCTGACACGCGTTAGCCATCCAGCGCCCCTGATTGTGTTTGTTGAGGGAGATTATGGACCGTTGATCTTTAACGCGTGAACGGCCGAGATTGAACAAGGAGTATTGCCACGGATCTCGACCCAGTTGGCTATATAAAGGGACCTTTTTAGGGTTCTCCGTACACGATTCTCATTTTTCTCAAACTTTCATCAGCCACCGCCTCTCTCTTCCCTTCTCTAGCGATTTTGAGGCGATTGTGAGGCGATCGACGGCGATCTTGAAGATCCGTGGGTGTGAAGGCTCCTTTGTTCGATTCTTGGTAGTTTGGAGCACTTTTGAAGCCTTGTTGGCTACGGTTGTGAGCATTCTCTTCCCTTACTCTTTATTTTCGTTCGGTTAGGGTTTCTTTCTTAGAAGCCTTGAAGGATCTGTATGTATTGAGTTGTATATTGTTGATCTTTGGTCTGTAATACTTGAACTTGACATAATAGTGGATAGACTTCCCTAGAAATAAGAAGCCGTGGAGTAGGTCCTTATTATAAGGCTGAACCACGTAAATCTTGTTGTTGTCGTTGTGTGTTTTGTGCGTTCTTGTTGGATGATATTTTGCTTTATTGAGGATACAGGTTTCTTGAACTAGATCTGATATTTTTTAGTTGGTCATTGAAGTTATCATTAAAGTACTAAATAAGTTTAAAATCCTAGAAATACAACTAAAACTTAACATTCCCTATTGTTCATTTGCATAAATAATCACACATGGGTATCAATAAATACTATAATAAGACCCCAAATTTTTTGGTCTATGTGACTTTACAAGTAAAATATTCACCCCGCACTCATTCATTAGAATAATTTAAAGCAGGAATTTTTAAAGTGACTCTGTTCTACCCTTTGGGAGATTCCCATGCATGCAGCCAAGGTGTATTGAGCCACGTTGAAGTTTCAACGGCTTATGACTTTGCTGAGTGGGGGCCCTTTTTCTAAAAGATTCCCAATATAAATGGACGGACACCTAGTAATGACAATTAGTCATATTTACACTGCCCATTTTTTTCTTTTTAATGAAATGACTGGACACCACGTAATGACTCAAACATATCATGTTTTCCCAACTCTTGGCTAAAATATAGCAAAACAACTCAAGGACACACAATAATGCAGAAAATTCAGGACCAAAATGTCAAAATTTGCAGTAAAATCAGCAGCAAATATCAAATTTCAGCATGTACAGCCCAAACAGCATGTGATACACCTGGTTCATCTCTAAAATGATATGCTATTATCACTTCAAGCAACAAGTACCAATATATTCAACTCGATTCCAACATAGCCTTGGGAAATACATGAGACGTCAACATGGAGACCAAGTACACTAAATTACACATAGATTTTCCATAAGAACTCAAATGTAACTTGGTTCAAAGTGATTGGGATCATGGATGACCAATCAAGTGAGTTTGCTCCTTATTACTAGGGAATGATTAGAAGTTGGCTCATATAGGTACCAAGGTGGAGAATTATTTTATAATTGGTCCCTATATGACTTAACTATGTCAAGTAATGTTCAAATATTATAGATCAAAGGATGTAAATATTTTAGTGGCATGTGTTGTAATTGTTAATGTAAAATTTAAATAAGGGTAGAGTTAGAATGTAAAATAAAATAAAACAAGTCGGGTCATTTGGTAAAATGACCTGACTGTCCTTGCCCGTGTGCTGTTATTCCTGTCCGTGCCCCTTCCCGGACTGCCCGAAGCTTCTCGCACAAGCCTCTTTAAATCAGTTACAGATGGCTGACACGCGTCAGCCATCCAGCGCCCCTGATTGTGTTTGTTGAGGGAGATTATGGACCGTTGATCTTTAACGCGTGAACGGCGGAGATTGAACAAGGAGCATTGCCACGGATCTCGACCCAGTTGGTTATATAAAGGGACCCTTTTAGGGTTCTCCGTACGCGATTCTCATTTTTCTCAAACTTTCATCAGCCACCGCCTCTCTCTTCCCTTCTCTAGCGATTTTGAGGCGATTGTGAGGCGATCGACGGCGATCTTGAAGATCTGTGGGTGTGAAGGCTCCTTTGTTCGATTCTTGGTAGTTTGGAGCACTTTTGAAGCCTTGTTGGCTTCGGTTGTGAGCATTCTCTTCCCTTACTCTTTATTTTCGTTTGGTACGGGTTTCGGTCTTAGAAGCCTTGAAGGATCTGTTTTTATTGAGTTGTATATTGCTGATCTTTGGTCTGTAATACTTGAACTTGACATAACAGTGGATAGACTTCCCTAGAAATAGGAAGCTGTGGAGTAGGTCCTTGTTATAAGGCTGAACCACGTAAATCTTGTTGTTGTCGTTGTGTGTTTTGTGCGTTCTTGTTGGATGATATTTTGCTTTATTGAGGATACAGGTTTCTTGAATTAGATCTGATATTTTTTAGTTGGTCATTAAAGTTATCATTAAAGTACTGAAGATAATAAGTTTAAAATCCTAGAAATACAACTAAAACTTAACATCCCCTATTGTTCATTTGCATAAATAAACACACGTGGGTATCAATAAATACTATAATAAGACCCCAAATTTTTTGGTCTATGTGACTTTACAAGTAAAATATTCACCCCGCACTCATTCATTAGAATAATTTAAAGCAGGGATTTTTAAGGTGACTCTGTTCTACCCTTTGGGAGATTCCCATGCATGCAGCCAAGGTGTATTGAGCCACGTTGAAGTTTCAACGGCTTATGACTCTGCTGAGTGGGGGCCCTTTTTCTAAAAGATTCCCAATATAAATGGACGGACACCTAGTAATGACAATTAGTCATATTTACACTGCCCATTTTTTTCTTTTTAATGAAATGACTGGACACCACGTAATGACTCAAACATATCATGTCTTCCCAACTCTTGGCTAAAATATAGCAAAACAACTCAAGGACACACAATAATGCAGAAAATTCAGGACCAAAATGTCAAAATTTGTAGTAAAATCAGCAGCAAATATCAGATTTCAGCATGTATAGTCCAAACAGCATGTGATACACATGGTTCATCTCTAAAATGATATGCTATTATCACTTCAAGCAACAAGTACCAATATATTGAACTCGATTCCAACATAGCCTTGGAAAATACATGAGACGTCAACATGGAGACCAAGTACGCTAAATCAAACATAGATTTTCCATAAGAACTCAAATGTATTAACTTGGTTCAAAGTGATTGGGATCATGGATGACCAATCAAGTGTGTTTGCTCCTTATTACTAGGGAATGATTAGAAGTTGGCTCATATAGGTACTAAGGTGGAGAATTGTTGTATAATTGATCCCTATATGACTTAACTATGTCAAGTAATGTTCAAATATTATAGATCAAAGGATGTAAATATTTTAGTGGCATGTGTTGTAATTGTTGATGTAAAATTTAAATAAGGGTAGAGTTAGAATGTAAAATAAAATAAAACAAGTTGGGTCATTTGGTAAAATGACCTGACTGTCCCTGCCCGTGTGTTGTTATTCCTGTCCGTGCCACTGCCCGGACTGCCCGAAGCTTCTCGCACAAGCCTCTTTAAATCAGTTACAGATGGCTGACACGTGTCAGCCATCCAGCGCCCCTGATTGTGTTTGTTGAGGGAGATTATGGACCGTTGATCTTTAACGCGTGAACGGCCCAGATTGAACAAGGAGCATTGCCACGGATCTCGACCCAGTTGACTATATAAAGGGAACCTTTTAGGGTTCTTCGTACACGATTCTCATTTTTCTCAAATTTTCACAGCCACCGCCTCTCTCTTCCCTTCTCTAGCGATTTTGAGGCGATCGACGGCGATCTTGAAGATCCGTGGGTGTGAAGGCTCCTTTGTTCGATTCTTGGTAGTTTGGAGCACTTTTGAAGCCTTGTTGGCTTCGGTTGTGAGCATTCTCTTCCCTTACTCTTTATTTTCGTTTGGTTCGGGTTTCTGTCTTAGAAGCCTTGAAGGATCTGTATGTATTGAGTTGTATATTGTTGATCTTTGGTCTGTAATACTTGAACTTGACATAATAGTGGATAGACTTCCCTAGAAATAGGAAGCCGTGGAGTAGGTCCTTATTATAAGGCTGAACCACGTAAATCTTGTTATTGTCGTTGTGTGTTTTGTGCGTTCTTGTTGGATGATATTTTGCTTTATTGAGGATACAGGTTTCTTGAACTAGATCTGATATTTTTTAGTTGGTCATTGAAGTTATCATTAAAGTACTAAAGATAATAAATTTAAAATCCTAGAAATACAACTAAAACTTAACATTCCCGATTGTTCATTTGCATAAATAATCACACGTGGGTATCAATAAATACTATAATAAGACCCTAAATTTTTTGGTCTATGTGACTTTACAAGTAAAATATTCACCCCGCACTCATTCATTAGAATAATTTAAAGCAGGGATTTTTAAGGTGACTCTGTTCTACCCTTTGGGAGATTCCCATGCATGCAGCCAAGGTGTATTGAGCCACGTTGAAGTTTCAACGGCTTATGACTCTGCTGAGTGGGGGCCCTTTTTCTAAAAGATTCCCAATATAAATGGACGGACACCTAGTAATGACAATTAGTCATATTTACACTGCCCATTTTTTTCTTTTTAATGAAATGACTGGACACCACGTAATGACTCAAACATATCATGTTTTCCCAACTCTTGGCTAAAATATAGCAAAACAACTCAAGGACACACAATAATGCAGAAAATTCAGGACCAAAATGTCAAAATTTGCAGTAAAATCAGCAGCAAATATCAGATTTCAGCATGTACAGTCCAAACAGCATGTGATACACCTGGTTCATCTCTAAAATGATATGCTATTATCACTTCAAGCAACAAGTACCAATATATTCAACTCGATTCCAACATAGCCTTGGCAAATACATGAGACGTCAACATAGAGACCAAGTACACTAAATCACACATAGATTTTCCATAAGAACTCAAATGTATTAACTTGGTTCAAAGTGATTGGGATCATGGATGACCAATCAAGTGAGTTTGCTCCTTATTACTAGGGAATGATTAGAAGTTGGCTCATATAGGTACCAAGGTGGAGAATTGTTGTATAATTGGTCCCTATATGACTTAACTATGTCAAGTAATGTTCAAATATTATAGATCAAAGGATGTAAATATTTTAGTGGCATGTGTTGTAATTGTTAATGTAAAATTTAAATAGGGGTAGAGTTAGAATGTAAAATAAAATAAAACAAGTCGGGTCATTTGGTAAAATGACCTGACTGTCCTTGCCCGTGTGCTGTTATTCCTGTCCGTGCCACTGCCCGGACTGCCCGAAGCTTCTCGCACAAGCCTCTTTAAATCAGTTACAGATGGCTGACACGCGTCAGCCATCCAGCGCCCCTGACTGTGTTTGTTGAGGGAGATTATGGACCGTTGATCTTTAACGCGTGAACGGCCGAGATTGAACAAGGAGCATTGCCACGGATCTCGACCCAGTTGGCTATATAAAGGGACCCTTTTAGGGTTCTCCGTACGCGATTCTCATTTTTCTCAAACTTTCATCAGCCACCGCCTCTCTCTTCCCTTCTCTAGCGATTTTGAGGCGATTGTGAGGCGATCGACGGCGATCTTGAAGATCCGTGGGTGTGAAGGCTCCTTTGTTCGATTCTTGGTAGTTTGGAGCACTTTTGAAGCCTTGTTGGCTTCGGTTGTGAGCATTCTCTTCCCTTGCTCTTTATTTTCGTTCGATTAGGGTTTCTATCTTAGAAGCCTTGAAGGATCTGTATGTATTGAGTTGTATATTGTTGATCTTTGGTTTGTAATACTTGAACTTGACATAATAGTGGATAGACTTCCCTAGAAATAGGGAGCCGTGGAGTAGGTCCTTATTATAAGGCTGAACCACGTAAATCTTGTTGTTGTCGTTGTGTGTTTTGTGCGTTCTTGTTGGATGATATTTTGCTTTACTGAGGACACAGGTTTCTTGAACTAGATTTGATATTTTTTGGTTGGTCATTGAAGTTATCTTTAAAGTACTAAAGATTATAAGTTTAAAATCCTAGAAATACAACTAAAACTTAACCTTCCCTATTGTTCATTTGCATAAATAAACACACGTGGGTATCAATAAATACTATAATAAGACCCCAAATTTTTTGGTCTATGGGACTTTACAAGTAAAATATTCACCCCGCACTTATTCTCTAGAATAATTTAAAGCAGGGATTTTTAAGGTGACTCTGTTCTACCCTTTGGGAGATTCCCATGCATGCAGCCAAGGTGTATTGAGCCACGTTGAAGTTTCAACGGCTTATGACTCTGCTGAGTGGGGGCCTTTTTTCTAAAAGATTCCCAACATAAATGGACGGACACCTAGTAATGACAATTAGTCATATTTACACTGCCCATTTTTTCCTTTTTAATGTAATGACTGGACACCACGTAATGACTCTCTTTTTTTTTTTTTTTTTTTTTTTTTAAGATCCAAAAAAAAAAAAAAAATTCCTTTATTTGATCAAGTCCACAATGCCCACTTAGATAAAATAATTTACAAACCAGCCTTAGCAACTAAGACACTAGCCCTCGATCACATGGCCGGTGGCCCCACCCAGCTTGCTTTCTACCATTTTGTACCCCAAGCCCCGATTTTGGATTAGCTATCACGCCATTGATTATTATTTTTTCTAAAGATTCTCAATTTAATATATTATTTGTTATTTATATAACTTTAATTGTAAAAGTATTAAAACAGGGTGTCGTAAATGTGAGATGTCGCGAAACAAGGTGTCACAAACCTTACGTAATATGTTGCAATTTCATATTGAGTTGAGGTATAGACATTTGCAAAAACATGAATGAATAGCCGTACAATCAATAATTTGGATACCTATTCGATAATTTTAACATATGAACACGTGTATGAATATATTTAGTGAATAGACTACCATATATATGCATTATGAAAGATGTTGCAAATGTACCCTTCAATAACAACTAATCAGTAACCGATTAGCCAAAAATCCATTATTCAACAACTTTGATCTAATATAATGACCTCTCTTTAATTTCATGGTTAGTAATGTGACCCTGGTTGTCACGACTTCACAGACGACAAACGTGACTTGATTGCTCAACAAGTCAACATTATATATAACAGCAGATGCCTTCCATCAAAAAAGGAGCTGCATGAGTTGTTCATCACCCTTCTTCAGTTATCTCAAGTAAAAACTAAACCAGATCACAACAAGGATCACTACCATTGTGACTTAATTAACTTTGATGTTTGCTTTCTTTCCTAGATGGGAAAAGCTTGGGGAGACGATCTTCCTCAACATGATTAAGATTAGTCACTGTGTGTGCAGCCTTGAGGTCACCGGAACACCCCATTATCTTTGTTCCTTAGTTAGTTAAGGTTGGAGGAGTTTGAACTCGGATCTCTTGTCCTAAAACCTAATTTTGATAGTTGTACCACTAGATTAAGGCCCAACTGGCACACGCTCAAGTACACTAATAATTGTTATATTTATCAGCAAGAAAAAAATCATTTCTATTTATCTAAATGCAACTATCTCAGTCAGGTAATCTAAGTTCTCAAAAGGGTTGGCGGTATCAAAATCAAGGTGTGCTGTATGTCTAATTTTATCTGAAAAGGATTCTTTTGAAAGTATATGATTAAAGCTGATCATCTCATACAAACTTCAGGCAAAAGGGCATAAACAAGTCAAACAACAATAACAAACATCTGTAAACAACATAATGCTCAATTAAAGACAAAGCCAAATCTAGAAGGTCGCCCAATTAACCTCTTTATACAAATACAACATTCTTATAACCAATGAGCCTCTATTAATGGTAGCTAACGGGTTGAGCCAGGCTGACCCATGACCCAACTTGCGGTTGGTGGTGTATAGATGGGTTGAACCAAATCAGATCTATCTATACAATGGGTTGAATCAGGTCAGGTCTAAGGAATAATTTTCCTAACCTAGCTTCTGACACATATCCCAAGGTAGGTTGGTTCAAACTGGGTAATACCTAGTATATTTTTGGGTGGGTCAAACTTGGACCAAAACCCGGATTTGACCTTTTTTATTATTTTAACAACTTTTTTAAAAAAAAATACTAAATATACATGTACAAATAAAAAAGTATCTTAATAACATACAAAATATAAAATATAACAATTAAATACCTAGGTCATGGCTCATCCATCCATACACCACCAACCCATGCGTCATCTTTGGTTGACCTGTTGGCCACCACTGACCTCTATCCTGCAAAAGAACTGAATTATGACATTGATTTTTCAAAAAGTATGCATTCAACAATTCATAATATTGATCAAGATCTAAAAAGGGATATATTGAACAAGAAGTCAAATTAAATTGTGTAGAAACATTATACTATAATGCCACTTGACACATTTGAACTACAAATTCTTCCGAGTCACTCTCCTAAAGGAGGAATAAGACGAGAGAACCATAACATGGCCATGAAATATGAAATGATAAAAGCACCAAACTGAATCTTGTTCAGGTAAAATAACCAAGGCGGAAGCCTAGCAGGCTAGAGCTTATGTCTTTGGATGATCCAGCGTTAGCATTAGAAGCCGGATATAGTGCAAGATTTTAAAGATCAACATAGACAACCTTATAATGCTACAATCATGCAGAACCAGTAGAAGTGGGAGGAAAAAAAACAAAAAACAGAAACAAGTGGGATTATCTCATGCAGTGGGATTTCATTCTCTCGCTCGCCTATGCATTGTTCTGTGATTTTCATATTGGAATCCTCTTCTTCATTTACTGCTAAATGATTTAAATCAAGGGTTGATTCCTATCTCTCTCCACTCTTGACTCTCCCTAAAGATGTATAGAGAAAATACAATTGCTGCAGGTTGAGCCGAAGAAGAAATGCTGGAGCATCTAGGAAATGATGCAACCATACCAAATGAAGGAAAAGACTCATGTGTTATTGGTTACCCTTGCAAAAGACGTATGACCAAATAAAGCGAAAAGGAAATCTTTTTCATGGGTAATAATTAACCCATGAAAATTAATTTATGAATTGTTAACCTCTAATTTCTAACCCTATATCATACAGGGCCTAAAGAGTAAACCAACATTGAACACAACAACATGCTTTGGACTTCCTCATCACCTAACAACCATTATCTCCCATACCCGAATGTGTATTGTTATTCATACTTGCCCATCAAATGTGAAACTGCAGTTGGTGATATTGATCAAAGACCTCAGATCACTTCATAGCCTAGGAATTAGGACGGTGCACCAAACTTTATGCAGAACATCGATCTTTAACTACATCGTTCCCTTCTATTTACTCCTCTTCCAGTCTACACATATCTTTTTAAAATATTCCAATCACATTTTTGTGACGAACACATAATCCATTCACAAGCGTGAGCTACAAAATATATAGATAAGCGACTTAGACATGTGAATGGCACTCATACAATGTAACCTGGTTTCAAGAGAGATCTTTGGGGATGTAAGATTCTGGACATTCCACGGCTCACGAGTTCACTTGAACTCAGCGACAAAAGTAAGGCGGTGGAAAGCATCTTTTACCAAGCATAAGTACCCAGATATCCAACTAAAAACAAGAGAGGAAGAAATACCTGATTAAAAAAAATTGGAGAATAAGTACACAATAGGATCCAAACTCTCACTTGGAAACAGCATTCTAGACAGAAAAGGGAAGCCAAACTAACCATAAGATTGCAGATGAACAAATCCCTAGGCACCGGCTTCAGGAGACTTTGTTTGACAGCGATAACTTTTGATCAGCATTTCATAAAATGGGTCCCAGCCACTATCTAGGCTAGTATCTATATAATCACATGGGAGTCCACCACACTGGCTTTCCACAAATCCTGAAATCAGTATTTTGTCTTCCCTCAGATGTTGCTAACCTCCTCTCAAGAATAGCAGAGGCAGTGTAAATGCATCCCAAATGCTAAATCAGCCCTCCTGTCTTTTGTTACATGAATATGAAACGTATAATTATCATATTCAAACCTGCTCTTCACGTTATTCACAAACAAAAAGGAGGGAGTGTGGCCTTAACGTAGTAATAAGGAGTGACCTGTTGATGTATTTTCAAAATAAAGCTATAAAAATTATGAATAAAGCGTTTAAAGTTGGTCCCGAAGTTTATTTGATATTTTTTGAAGTGTGTTGGGATGTGCGTCGACACACAGGGCTGGTGCGTCGACACACATTCTTACAGAACAGGGATGCCGAGGTATGTGTCGACACACACGGCCCGTGTGTCGACACACAGATCAACAGAACCTTGTCTGCAGAACTGTGTGTCGACACACAGGGGCAGTTTTTTACCAGTTTTTATGCGTTAACTTCCGGCCTTCGGGCCCTTTCTTTAAGGCATGTTTGGGACGTCTTTTTACACATATTCTCATATATATGTTCCCCATATTTCATTCTTGTGAGATAGTCTTGAAGAACAAAGATCTTTGAGAAAAAAAATTTGAAGAACAACTACAAGTGTTCTTGTGTGAAATTCAAGTGTTTGGTTTGTTAAACTTAATCAGCCTCTCTACATCTTTGTCAATCTCTCCCTTTACACATCTTCACTCCATATTTGGTTGTTGTTGTATCCCCGAGAATATTTTATATACCGAAATAAGCCTTAAGGAAAATGATTACATAGCCTCAATGTTGATGTATTTTCAAAATAAAGCTATAAGAATTGTGAATAAAGCGTTTAAAGTTGGTCCCAAAATTTATTTGATATGTTTTGAAGTGTGTTGGGATGTGTGTCGACACACAGGGCTGGTGTGTCGACACACATTCTTACAGAACAGGGATGCAGAGGTGTGTGTCGACACACACGGCCCGTGTGTCGACACACAGATCAACAGAACCTTGTCTGCCGAATTGTGTGTCGACACACAGGGACAGTTTTTCACCAATTTTTACGCGTTAACTTCCGGCCTTCGTGCCCTTTCTTTAAGGCATGTTTGGGACGTCTTTTTACACATATTCTTATATATATGTTCCCCATATTTCATTCTTGTGAGATAGTCCAAAAGAAGCACAAAGATCTTTGAGAAAAAGAATTTGAAGAACTACTACAAGTGTTCTTGTGTGAAATTCAAGTGTTTGGTTCGTTAAACTTAATCGATCTCTCTACATCTTTGTCAATCTCTCCCTTTACACATCTTCACTCCATATTTGGTTGTTGTTGTATCCCCGAGAATATTTTGTATACCGAAATAAGCCTTAAGGAAAATGATTACATAGCCTCAATGTTGATGTATTTTCAAAATAAAGCTATAAGAATTGTGAATAAAGCGTTTAAAGTTGGTCCCGAAATTTATTTGATATGTTTTGAAGTGTGTTGGGATGTGTGTCGACATACAGGGCTGGTGTGTCGACACACAGATCAACAGAACCTTGTCTGCCGAATTGTGTGTCGACACACAGGGACAGTTTTTTACCAATTTTTAATCGTTAACTTCCGGCCTTCGTGCCCTTTCTTTAAGGCATGTTTGGGACGTCTTTTTACACATATTCTTATATATATGTTCCCCATATTTCATTCTTGTGAGATAGTCCAAAAGAAGCACAAAGATCTTTGAGAAAAAGAATTTGAAGAACAACTACAAGTGTTCTTGTGTTCTTGTGTGAAATTCAAGTGTTTGGTTTGTTAAACTTAATCGATCTCTCTACATCTTTGTCAATCTCTCCCTTTACACATCTTCACTCCATATTTGGTTGTTGTTGTATCCCCGAGGATATTTCGTATACCGAAATAAGCCTTAAGGAAAGTGATTACATAGCCTCAACACCTGAGATCTTCTGGTTACCCGTTTGCAAGGATTTTCATATATATTTGTGAGATATACACCAACACTCAACACCTGAGATCTTCTAGTTACCCATTTGCAAGGATTTTGCATGTATTTGTGAGATATACACCAACATGTGATTGCAAGGATTTTCATATATATTTGCAAGTATGTTTACTTGTGGGGATGAAATTCCAAAGATAAGAACTCCTAATTTTTAGTTTAGGCATTGTTTAGATATATTATTGAAAAGTGAATAATATCCAAGCTCTGAAAATTAAATCCCTGAGACTAAGGAAAATAAGGTATAACCCGACATGAGAAAAGAAATGCGCCCCCCTTTTGGAGATCAATGGTGGAGGTCAATGTTGGGCGACGGTCCCGGGCCCAAAAGGCCCGGTCCCTCCGCTCCACCATAAACCTCTATTTGGAAAACGAGACTCAAATTTTGAAGAATGTTGATCAATAATGAGTATACATGTAAAATTAAAATTAAATCAAGGAATGATGATGATTTTCAATTCGGGCACTATTTTGTTGTGGCTTGCAACATGAATTTAACAAACAAAGTTAAATTAAATTATGAAGACATACTTGTTACAAATTAGTATGTGTAATTTGAGCATTAAAATAAAGCATTGTTTTGGGTGGTTGTTGAAACCAAATGCCAAGACGATGCCAAAACTAATAATAAGGTGATGCTAATAAGGAAAATCCTTATGAAGTGTGGTTGATGAAACCAATCGCCAAAATTATCCTGCTAATAATAATAAGAATTGGGTTATGCTCTGTTATAAATTAGTGATATAAAGATCCAAGCACTTCGTATGTCTATGACTATAATTCATAAAGAATTTGATGGTTGGGATAAAGTACAAATTGTGCATTATGTGTGATAAATTTATTGTTGTATGAATTTGCAATCTGAACAATAATTAGGTTGTGATTTAATGCAAGTATGTGAACAACTGTGTGGAAATAAACCCATAATAAATATGGGTATGTTGATTCATAATTGCTTTGACGGTTATTGATTCAGTTTCCTGTATGTATTGTTCATTGATGGCATTTATATTGACGAACAATGAAGTAAACAATAGTGGAGTTAGAAAATCATGAAAAGCAATGTTTACATGGTCAAGATCATGAAACGAGTTTGAGTATGATCATATATGTATATTGATAGAGGTACAAGGTTGATGTATATTCAAACAATATTATGCATGGATGCTTGCGCAGTGATGCGATTAATGCTTATATGTATGTTGATACGATTATGGATATATGATTACATTAAATTGAAGCAGATGCTTCATACGATGCTTGTGTAACCATATTTGTTGCAGTGGTTATGTGGTCCTTGTGCCCGTCGTCATAAATGCGATTGTGAGTTTTACGGCTTTGTTATTTATGAACATGAATGCTGTTAGTATGCATGATAAGTGGAAGTGATGCGAAATTGAATGTATTAGTGGGTCATGAGGTATATAATTACATGTGTTGATCCCTAATGTGATTGATAAAAGATATTCAAATTGAGGTACATGACTAAGGATGATAAAATATGTTGTATAAAAGTACTTGGAAATAATGATTCATGATTTCATGATTGACCACATATCTCAAGTGGGTTTTCCAATATTGTTGGATGTAATGTCTCATTGGAAACCGACATCATCATGATTAAAGCGATTGAAGTAAATGATGCTTGCTCTTAAAGGGCATGTGTATATGATGATTGTGTAGTCGGTTAAAAAGAAGTGTATTATACAACAGATACTAAAATACTCGAATAGAGTGGTTGTTATATGCAGTTGGTGCACGGTGAATAAAGTTATTGTGTGATGTGTGATAATATATTCACATGTTAGGATGTTGTTAGTCATCAACATGACAAATTTAAAGAGTATGTAAATACTGAATTTTGATTACCCCTTTATAACCCATAAGTTTTGATGCATATAAATGGCAAGTAAATTTGTATGAATTGGTCATGGGTGAATTGAACATCCTGAGATATAAATGTCAATGAATGCATACGAAGTAACATTGAGTCTTTCAGTGATCTTGAGTTATACATTGTCATAATGTGAAGTAAAATGTAGATGATGAAAATCACGTTTGAGGGTATATCCCTGGAAAAACTCTAGAACTTTGAAAGAATAAAAGTGTGAAAAGAGAAGTCCTAGCGATCGGACTTATATATTTCGAGAAGAATGAACTAGAGATAATATGAACATCAAAGTTCAATATTATTGTGTTATAGATTGTGATTTTATAACAAGTCTGTGAAGTCTTGCGATGTGGCCTCTTGAAAGAGGTAGTTAATGAATCCGAAAAGTGTAAATGAATAGTCTGATAATGACAGTGGATTCATTGTGTGAATGTACGTTGATTACATGTTGAAATTTGGTATGAATACTTAGAACCAAATGGAAGTGTTTCAATGGTATAATTGAAAATTCAAAAGGTTAGATGAAGCCTTTGTTGTTGGATAGCTGAGTGTGAATAACTAGCTATGTAAGTAAAGATAACTGGTATGGAGTACATAAGGTACTGGAATGACCACGAGTTGTGGTGTTATTTTAATAAATACTCTTCTGTTTAGAAGGATACTTGAATGCCAGTTGAACATCCGAGAAAAATGACTATGCTTTTAAAAGCTAGTAAATGTAATAAGTGGTGAGGGTGTTGTTCCTTGAATTTCCAGAAACTAACACGTGTCATAAATTCCACTATAATAATAAAGTTTATTGCTCTGGTTTCAGCTTGTAAAAAAATATAGTAATTAAAGGATCTTGTGTTTAAGATTCTTTTGTGGCGCAAGGCAGTGTTGTCTATTTCTATCCATGGTGATAGTGAGATGTTTTTTAAATGTGAAAGAGTGATATGTATCACTGAAAGTCCAGACACAACAGTGTCAAATATTGTGAAGTGAGATAACTCATGAAAGATTGAGTGATCACTGTGGACTTTGAAAATGTAAGTCTGATACTAGTGGATCTTTGGTTTGAGAACATTGCTAGAGACTTAATAATTAAAGGGATGGTGTGAAACCTGTCATTATTAGTCACCCATGATGGGCCCTCAACTTGACGCCTAGTATGACGCTAGGTCTCGGGTTCAATGAGAGAGACTTGTCATCTGTGTGACTGCAGGCACTAAATGAGATTTTTCCATCCCGACAGTGAAGTGCTTGATACCTGCGTTAGAGATTCTAAGAGGATGAGCGTAATCTTTATGGACCTGGTTCTAGAACTTATTGAATGTCACGTCGCAGGGACATGATCAATGATGTCCACCTTAGTGTGTGTTGAAGTTTGGCCGCTTCAAAGAGGTGATTTTTGATTAAGGGTTTGGCCCTGAAACACTCACGAAGAGTACAGGACACAAGGCCACAAATGTGTCGATCTGGGAGGTGTAGGGTGTCTATGGGGAGTACGCCTAATGCGTGATTGGATAGTCGGTTAGTCAAATGGGTTGTATGGTTCAAAGCTTGGTCTACCATTTTCGATCCGATTAACTATATGGTCCTTTCACTAGCCAGGGGTTCAATCGGGAGACACCCATGTTGATGCACGACATGGCGTCCTTTATTCAAGATGTCATATAGAGATTGATTATATTTTGAAAATGGTGGAGGATTGTTGATGTATTATCAAAATAAAGCTATAAGAATTGTGAATAAAACGTTTAAAGTTGGTCCCGAAATTTATTTGATATATTTTGAAGTGTGTTGGGATGTGTGTCGACACACAGGGCTGGTGTGTCGACACACATTCTTACAGAACAGGGATGCAGAGGTGTGTGTCGACACACACGGTCCGTGTGTCGACACTCAGATCAACAGAACCTTGTCTGTCGAATTGTGTGTCGACACACAGCACCTGAGTGTCCACACATAGGCCTGTGTGTCGACACACAGGGACAGTTTTTTACCAGTTTTTACGCGTTAACTTCCGGCCTTCGTGCCCTTTCTTTAAGGCATGTTTGGGACGTCTTTTTACACATATTCTTATATATATGTTCCCCATATTTCATTCTTGTGAGATAGTCCAAAAGAAGAACAAAGATCTTTGAGAAAAAGAATTTGAAGAACAACTACAAGTGTTCTTGTGTTCTTGTGTGAAGTTCAAGTGTTTGGTTTGTTAAACTTAATCGATCTCTCTACATCTTTGTCAATCTCTCCCTTTACACATCTTCACTCCATGTTTGGTTGTTGTTGTATCCCCGAGGATATTTCGTATACCGAAATAAGCCTTAAGGAAAGTGATTACATAGCCTCAACACCTGAGATCTTCTGGTTACCCGTTTGCAAGGATTTTCATATATATTTGTGAGATATACACCAACACTCAACACCTGAGATCTTCTAGTTACCCATTTGCAAGGATTTTGCATGTATTTGTGAGTTATACACCAACATGACCTCATATTGTGATACACCAATAAGTAGATGGCCCTGTACAAAGCAGCAAAACGTCATCTCTGGCCTTAGAGATGGGTACCATTCGTGAAGGACGAGACAGAAGTGTCTGGTCTTTAAGTGGACTTATCATCAGTGTCATAAGCATGGCAGAAATCATGGACAATCAAACTAGAAGACTATAGCATGAGAGCTATATTACTGAATGGGGTGCATTTTAGTGTCTAGTGCCCTTAATCCAAGTAGCGTTTTTTGTCGACCGCCAACTCAGCTTGGCGAAGACTGCACCATAAAAGGATCCAACGGTTCCTGATCTTCAATTCAAGTTCTGGGGAACTGTTCTGATTCATCTGTAGATCCTTTGGCTAGTTAGGGAAACCGTATTTCGGCTTCAAGGCAATGTAGCAAACAATTATCCTTAAGACTTATTTCGTCATTATGAAATAGTCTAGAGGATACAATGAAACTTTATAACAAAGTGAAGCATACTTGGAGAGAATGGATTTATGAGAATTTAAAGACGAGAGAATGATATGAAAGCAATGCAATAAAATCTGAAAATGGAGGGGACTTTAAATTGGAAATCAAGTATCCTTTGGAAGGGACACATCTCTTCCCAAAGGACACAAAACATCTCTTCCAAACGATACAAAAACCACACAGTGTGTGTTGACACATAGCCTAGACATTTGGGTTATGTTCCTTTCTATAAGTTGTGTGTCGATACACCCCATACAGGGAACCTTACTGGAGTCTGTATATTGACACACCATACCCATGCTGAAACTTCTTTATTTTGAAAATACTTCAACATAATCGTGCTCTCAGGTCCCTGTTGGTTGGCCACTGTGATCCGCAGGCCCCAGATCATATGTATGGAGATGGTCAACATCACAGCATTTAGACAACAGAACCTGCATAAACCCCTAATATTTTCCACTTCTTGGAGAATAAAAACTTGTTTACTTCTTTCCTTTTCATTTTTTTTGGAGCAAATAAAGCCTTGTTAATTGGACCCATTTTAAGGATGAGTTGGGGAGCCAATATACATTAACAACATACACAAATGGGTACTCAAAATGAGATATATAAAGCATTTTACCACTAATATGGAAGATCGTGCACCTATTGCCATTCCTAAATACCAGTGTCCAATCCATTCCTTCAGTAACCATTCTCCATCGGTCCAGCCTTGTTGTCCTGCTCTTTCTCTGCTGAAACTTCCTCAGATAGAGTCTCCTCAATTTTCTTGTTCTTTTCATATTTCTTCCTCTCAAGTAGTTGAACAACTCCTTGGAGAGCGGTGTCAACATGGTCGCTCCTCAGCATCTCCTCTGCAATCTCTGCGGGAGTCATGTTTACAGTTTGAATCAGGCTTTGAATTTGGCTGAAGAGCCGGTGATCACTGGAGATGTCAAGATAATTGGAGGCTAGGACCTTGAACGCCTGCATGGTCAAGTAGCCCATGTAGATGTGCATGTCCATGCGGCCAGGGCGAAGCAATGCTGGGTCAATCCTATCCTTGTTATTGGTGGTGAATATTATGATGCGCTCGTCTCCACAACTCGACCACAACCCATCCACAAAGTTCAACAGTCCTGCTAATGACATCTGCATGGATTGCAGGGTGGTGATTTAGGGACTATTGAAACCACAGAATCATATCATGGATCATGGTATTTGCATCAGGCTTTTATAGGAAGAAAAGTTACTTTTAATCTTATGGTTCAAAATTCTACATAAAAATAGTCATACATGTAATAGTTTTACCAACAATTTGATCGTTCTAAAGATGTAAGTATAATTAGAAGTATGCTTTAATAAATAAGATACTATAACAATTATTATAAAGATACCCATTATAATGACCAATTGTGTAAGTCCACCCAAAATCTGTGATATAGTACTCGTTTATCCTGTATAATGATAAATGACTACTATATTTGTGTGGATTGGGAGTCTTTTGAAAATAACCTCTCTATAGGGTAGCACCCTATAGAAGTCAAGCTGCATAAATCTTATCCTCCCCAAACTCTACCTTGGTGAGAGCCTCTTTGAGGCACAGTGTTGTCGTTGTTGTTTGTCCTGCATAATGATCTTTATTTGATTAGAAATATAGTAAAACGTTGATGATTAATTTCCTTGGCAGTTCATGCCCAGTGGCGAATTAAGTTGGATATGGGCTGAAATCAGTATTTGTCAGGTATGGGATGAAGAATCAAGAGAGGCTTTTATAGTTATACTCGATAGTAAATCAATGAGAATGACTAACCTGAAACTGATTTTTCTTGTCTTCTTTAGCCTTTTCTCCAGGGACTCCAAGTTGGTTCTCCCGTTTTGGCAGCCGCCCACTGCAATCAATATCCTCAATGACAAGTATTGATTTGTTGGGCGTGGAGAGCATCAACTCTCTCAAACTAGAATCTCCAAACACGTTCTCAAGCTGCAGATCATAAATATCAAACTTGAGATGGTTAGCCATGGCAGCAATCAAGCTCGATTTCCCGGTACCTGGAGGACCATATAGCAAGTATCCTCTCTTCCAGGCCTTACCCACCTTTCTATACAGCTCTTTCCTCCTGACAAACCGGTCAAGATCATCGAAAATGGCCTTCTTGCTCTCTGGGTCCATAGCCAACTTGTCAAATGTAAAGGGGTGGTTCAGTTTCACAGACTTGCCACTCCCAAGAGCACACAATTTTAAGGCCTTGTCTTGTTTACTGATCTCCTTTGACCTCTCCATTACAAAAGGCAAGTAAGAGACTAAAACCTTGTCCTTGTGCTCCTTCTCAAAAGTCACCTCGAAATAGCGCTTCTCCCTCTCAAATTTATCCTTGGCAGCAACACAGAAGAATCTCCATTTCAGCTCAATACCTTCATATATGTCAGAGACTTTTTGACCTTGGGCAAGCTTCAAGGTGAGCCCTTCTTCATTGGGTGCCTGCGTGACCTTAAGCTGGCCAGCCGAGTTGTTCATCTTGGTGCAGATGTAAACCTCGAAGGAGTCGAAAACCTGGTTCCGGATCCGGTTCATGCCATCATACTCTTCAATGACGAGGGTGAAGAGGGGAGATCTAGAGGGCTTGGAGGAGAACCAATGTTGGATGATTTGACAGAAGTAGTTGTGGATGAAGTTGGGGACAAACTGGTAGTAAGCTTGCTGAAGGAGGGTGATGGTTGCGCTCAAGGAAGCATAGGCTGCAAATAATGATCCTGCAGATGGCACTTTCGGTGATTTGAACTCCATGTTCCCTGGAGATTGAGAATTAATAGTACAATCAACACCGCAGGAAAAGCAGCAGCTTCTCTACCTTATACTGAAGTTCCCTATTATTCATTTGCACAAGGAAACACACCTGGGTACCAATAAATACTATAATAAGACGTTGGACCCCAAATTTTCTGGACAATGTGACTATATAAGTAAAACAATCATCCATACACAGTTGATAATTTAAAGTAAAGATTTTTAGGGTGGCTTTTTTTTTTTCCCCCCTGCTTACTTTGGCAGATTCCTATGCATACTGCCAAAGTGCAGTGAACCAAGTTGAACCTTCACTGGCTACTTCCTCAGCCGAGTGCGGGGTCCTTTTTCTAAAAAGTTCCCAATATGAGTGGACACCATGCAATGACTCTTTGTCATATTCACACCGCCCACTTTTTTTTTTCTTTTGATCAAATTCACATTGCCCACTTTGATATAATGATTTAAAAACAAATCTTAGCAACTAAGAGACTAGCCCTAGATCACATGGCCCAACCAGCTTTCTACATGTTCGTACCCCAAGCACCAGTTTTGGATGAGCTATCACGCCATTGATTATTATTTTCCTAAAAATTTTTACGTTAATATATTATATTTTATTTTTAAAATTTAATTGTAAAGAGCACTAAAGCAGGGTGTCGTGAACTTGGAATGTTGTGAAAACAGGTTTTGTGAACATTATGTATTGTGCTGCGGTTTCACATAGGGTTGCGGAATACACGTTTGCAACCACATGAATGAATAGCCATACAACCAATAATTTGGATACCTGTTTGATAATTTTAACTTATGAATACATGTATGAATATATTTAGTAAATTGACTACCATATGTATGCATTATGAAAGATGTTGCAAACGTACCCTAAAATAACAGCTAATCAGCTACCGATTAGCTCAAAATCCATTACTTAACAACTTTTATCTAATATAAAAACCTGTCTTTCATTTCATGGCTACTAATATATGTGACACTAGTTTTCACGACATCACGACAGCAAACATAACTTGATTGCTCAACAAGTTAGGCAACATATGTACAGCAGCAGAAGCCTTTCATCAAAAAAGGAGCTGCAGGAGTTGTCCAACACCCTCCTTCAGTTACCTCAAGTAATAACTAAACAAGATCACAACAAGGATCACTACCATTGTGACTTAATTAACTTTGATGGTTTGTGATCTTAATTAACGTTGATGTTTGCTTTCTTTCCTAGGTGGGAAAAGCTTGGGGAGATGATCTTCCTCAACAAGATTAATATTAATCACTTTGTATGCAGACTTGAAGTCACTGGAACAACCAATTATCTTTGTTTCTTTGTTAGTTAAGGTTGGAGGAGTTCGAACTCGGATATCTTGTCCTAAAACTTAATTTTGATAGTTGTACCACTATATTAAGGCCTAATTGGCACACAATCAAGTATTCTAACAGTCTGATTTGCTAAGCAAGAAATATCATTTCTATTTATCTAAATGCAACAACCCATGTCATCTAATCTAAGTTCTCAAAGTGTTGACAGTCCCAAAATCAAGGTGTGTTATATATTCAATTTTGTCAGAATAGGATTCTTTTGAAAATATATTGATTAAAGCTCATCATCTCATACAACCTTCAGGCAAGGGCAGAAAAAAAGTCAAACAACAATAACAAACATCAGCAAACACCAGAATTCTGAATTACAAACCCAAATCTAGAAGGTAGCCCGGTTAACCTTTTAATACAAATACGACTTTCTTATCAATTCACCTCAGTTAGCAGTGGCCAACGGGTCGAGCCGGGCGAACCCGCAGTTAGTGGGGTATGGATGGGTCGATCCAAATCGAACCTATCCATACAAAGGGTCAAATCGGATCAAGTGTAGGGGATAATTTTCCTACCCTGCTTGTAACACAAACCCCAAGGTAGGTTGGGTCAAACAGGGGACCTATTATTTTTCTTGGTGGGTCAAGGTCAAAAGCTAAGTTTGGCCTTTTTTTATTATTTCAACTTTTTTTAAAAAAGAAATACTAAACACACATGTACCACCTTGTAGAGATAAAGCTGCGTACATATTACCTTCTAAGACTCTACTGTGGTGGGAGCCTCTATGAAGCAATTGGATGTTGTTGTTGTCGGACTAACTACAAATGTACCAAAAAAAAAAAAAAAGCATCTTAATTTTGTTAATAACATACAAAATATAAATTATAACAATTACATAGCCAGGTCATGGGTCATCCATCCATATACTGCCAACCCATGCATCGGCTCGGGTCGACTCGTTGGCCACCACTGACCTCTGCCTTGCAAAAAACTAAATTAGGACATTGAATTTTTAGAAAGTATGGACTCAATAGTTCATATTGATCAAGATCTAAAAAGGGATATATTGAACAAGTCAGATTAAATTGTGCAGAAACACTATACTACATACCACTTGACACATCTGAACTTCAATGCTTCCGAGTCACTCTCCAAAAGGAGGAATAAGAAGAGAGAACTGTAACATGGCCATGAAATATGAAATGATAAAAGCACCACAACGAATCTTGTTCAAGTAAAATAACGAGGGGGGAAGAAGCCTAGCAGGCTAGAGCTTATGTCTTGGGAAGATCCAGCGTTAGCATTACAAGCTGGATATAGAGCAAGATTTTAAAGAGTAACACAGACAACCTTATAATGCTACAATCATACAAAAAACCAGTAGAAGTGGGGAAAAAAACACAGAAATAATAGTGGGATTATCTCATGCGGTGGGGTTTTGTTCTTTCACCCCCTAATTGTTCGTGATTTTCATATTGGAATCTCCTTCTTCATATACTGCTAATTGCTTTAAATCGAGGATTGATTCCTAAGTGTGGAGAAAATCTTCATCATGTCAAGATTTCTCTCTCCCAAATTATCTCTCCTCTCCACTCTTGACTCTTCCTAAAAATGTACAGAGAAAATGCAATTGATGCAGGCTGGGTTGAAGAAGAAATGCTGGAATATCCAGGAAATGATGCACCCATACTAAACGAAGGAAAAGACTCAGGGGTTAATTGTTACCCTTGCAAAAGAGGTACAACCAAATAAAGTGAAAAGAAAATATTTCCCCTGGGCAATAATTAAACCATGAAATTTAAACCGTGAATTGCTAACCCCTAACTTCTAACCGCATAACAAACGGGGCCTAAAGAGTGAACCAACATTGTACACACCAACATGCTTTGGACTTCCTCATCACCTAACTTGCCTGTCAGATGCGAAGCTACAGTCGGTAATATTGATCAAAGACCACAGATGAGTCAGATCACTTCACAGCCTAGGAATTAGGACCGTGCACCAAACTTTATAACATCAAACTTTAATTACATCATTTCCTTATATTTACTCCTTCCCCAGGCTACACACATCTTTCCAAAACTTTCCAATCACATTTTTGTGATGAACACATAATCCGTTTACATGCGTGAGCTACAAAATTTGTAGATCACTGAATTTTGGAAATGCAAATGGCACTCATATAATGTGACCTGGTTTCAAGATAGATCTTTGGGGAATCTAAGATTACTAAACTCCTTAGGCATCCTAATTTATGGACATTCATGGCTCACAAGTTCACACGAACTCAGCATCAAAGGTGCGACAACAGTAAGGCGGTGGAGAATATTTTTTTTACTGAGCAGTAGTACCTAGAAATCCCAGCTAAAAAACAAGAGAGGAAGAAATAATTGATAAAAAAACTGGTGAATAAGTACACAATAAGACCTAAACTCTCACTTAGAAAAAGCATTCTAGATAAAAGAGGGAAGCCAAACTAGCTATAAGATTGCAGATGAACAAATCCCTGGGCACCGGCTTTAGGAGACTTTCTTTGACAGTAGAACTCCTCATCAGAATTTCTTAAAAATTGGTCCCAGCCACTAGCTAGGGTGCTATCTGTATAATCATATGGCACCGCACCACACTAGCTTTCCACCCTCCTATGTTGCTCCAGTTCCGCCCAAGTAAATAGCAACGGCAGTGTAAATGCATGCTGGAAGTCCAGTCGTCCTGTCTCTTGTCACAAGAATATGAAATATATAATTATCATATTCAAATCTTCCTTTCACATTATGCACACACAAAGTAGGGCCGTAACATGGTAGTAAGCAGTGACCTCACGTTGTCATACACAACAACTAGATGACCTCACACAAGGCAGCGAAGCTTCATTTCTGGCCTTAGAGGTGGATACAATTTCATGAAGCAAATACTGAGCAAAGTATTCTTGAAGTTCATGAGTAACTGTTTTTACAGAGATGGGATTAAATTTTGGGTACCATTCATGAATCTGGCATTGACTGACTTCTTCCTCTCTCATTTTCGTAACACAAAAATGTGGATAAGAAGGTAATATCTAAGTGCTCTTGACGTCTTGCTTCTGCAAAACATGCAGCGAGAAGGAATCAGTCATTTCATATGCTATCAATTAGTTCCTAAAAAAGTTCAATACAAAGCAAATAACTCATCGCTAGGCACTAAGGGGGCCTCTTATAGTTCTTGCTGCAATCATCTTATTCATCCAACTCCAATGAGAAGTAAGATACACCAAGAGAACATCCACAATAAATGAGAAATAGTAATATTTTACTCAAAAATCGTGCATTTAAAGATACAACTAGGGCTCATGCTGTTCTATCAAAAAACTAGGGCTCATGCTTCACAAGCCCCCAGGTACTTTTGTTTCTCATACGAAGAGTAGTAAAACTGTTCGTGGTCTTTCCTAACGTCCAAAATATTAAGTATAAATTTAACCACGGATCAGCCACTTAAATACGATTAGTGAATCAAACAACAATTAGCCAATAAAAAAGTTAGAGCAACACATAACATAATCAAATTAAAGGAAGATGGAATTGCAAAATTAATCAATTACACAAAATAACCTAGATTGAAGTACAAGGGTCGCTAATTTTCTGTGTAAATCAATAAAGTAGCTCATTGATTTTCATGTGTTGGCTTAAATTCTTACCCCTTTTCAGCTATGTGTCGAGTTTAAAGCTCATAAATCCCCCTTTTTGAGTTACTATTTGATACAGACCAAAAAGAATTCCACACCAAAATTAATTAGCAATGGATTGGAGTAGCTTCTTCTTATACATATTGGCATTTGTTTTCATAGCCCACCAATGTGAGATTTCCATATTTTCTCTTTTTAAAATGTACCGTGATTCCAGTTTAAAGAATTTATAATCTCCTTATATTAACATAAAAAATAATAATAAAGTAGCCTACCCTCTAATTTCACTAGGATTACCCCAATGTTAATTCATTGGTTGAAAAATTCACGTAAGCCAAGAACAAATAGGGGCGGCAATGGGGCCAGTATAACCTGTTACCAGCCGGTATCCTCCCTATTTGGGGTGGGTACGAGTACAAGTGAGGCAGGCAGCGGGTATAAATCTGTTACAAATTACAATACGTGCCATAGCTGTGGGGCGGGTACAGATATGATGTTGTATCCGCCCCGCTCCGTCCCACCCAACACCCGCCATACCCACTACAATTTGTATTTTATTTTATTTAAAAATAGGAAAAGATAAATATTGGACTTAATTAATATGAGCAAGCATGGATAGTTATTTGGTACCCACAATTTTAGGGTGGGTCATCAATACCTGTAGATAATACGCTAGGTATGGATATGAATTTGCACCTGCCAAGGCAGGTATAAGTATCTACTTCATACCCCTGATGGATATGGGTATCGATCTGAATGGCAGGTATGAATATGAAGGAGGCAACCCCACACCCACTTCGCCCAATTGTCATCCTCACAAACAAATTACTTAATTCGCCATAAGCCACAATAAAAGCAACATTTCCCGTGCCCTAAGAGCTCCCACCTAAGCAGGGTCGGGATAGATGTACGCAGCCTTCCCCCTTCAGGGTACCCTGAAGGGAGGTTGTTTCCGAGAACCTCCAACCTGAGGAGTGCAACACGAGTACTTCCCAGGAGGTTACCCATCTTAGTACTACTCTCACCCAAACACGCTTAACTTCGGAGTTCTAATGGGATCCGGTGCTTGCATGTTGGTACCCTCTAAGGCATAAACCACAATAAACTAGCTATAATTCGCAGAATACAAACCCTAAATCAAAACTCACTTACCATAAAATCCAAAAATAAGAGAGACAGAGAGAGAGCACCGGAGGCCGGCCGGCGGGCGAGTCGACATTGGTATTTTGCAATTTGCAAGGCTACTTCATGCAGATTGAATTGAATCACAATTTCACTTAACACCTTTCCCCAATTAAAATGTCCTAAATTCCTATTTTTGGGAAACACATTTCTTTTTTTTGTTACCGTGTAAAAGGTACATATATGCGCCACTTGATTCGGAAAGTTCTCTTCTATATTTTCCGGGCATAGCCCTGCTATATGACACGAAAAATATTCCACGAAAGTAGCACAAAAATGGCAGATTAGTGAGCAGGATAGGTCGGTCAAAAAAGATGGTCATTAAAGTCTAACATCTGCCTAAGTGCCCCACCTGCCCGTCCTGTCCGACGTGCCATCCTTTCCAATTTGTGACATTTTTGTGACCACTCGCTCGTGCCATGTACAATTTTTGTTTTTGGGGATGACAACAAGGCCATGCCTCCTACCCATTGTATCTGGCTCAGATTGCTTAATTTTTATGTAATTAATTTTTAAATTAAAAACTTATATACTTAAATTTAATTATCTAATCTGTCTATTAGTGTTACAACTAAATATAATTCAATTCTGAAAAATAGTATTAAATAATTAATATAAAAACGTATGAATAATTATTTGGTATCCATATTAGAATATAAATTTTGTACCCGTTGAGGTGAGTATGGATATTTATTTTATACCTATGCACGATCAATGAAGCAGGTATAGTATGAATTTGGGTGACGAATATAGATATGGTGGATCCACCCTAATACCCGTCCTGGTTCGCTCCATTACCGTCCCTAATTCTCCCAAATGTTCCTTTTGCCTTTTTGCTTTTTCTATGTAACAACTAATCTCATCATAGAATCATAATAGATAACTTTGTCTACCAAATTAACTTTAATTGGCTAGTGCAAGTTAATGGTCAATTTAACGGATGCAAATTGATAGTCCCCCTCCCCCATAAAGCAAATGTTGCTATCATCTCTGCTTATAAGTAAACATAATTTAAGAATGGTCTTTTACATTCTACGGTTATTATTCTGCACAGAGATATTCCAGTAGCGTGACAAAATCAACTCAAGACAATATACCGCACATCTCAAACATGATAAGAAGTTCTAGAACCATGCATATCATTTTATTCAAGTAATTTTATGTCATACCCAAGTAATTCTGTCATTTTATATCAATCTTTTTCAGCCCTAGCTCCAAGAACATAAAATTTCAAGTCATAAATCAAACCCGAATCTAAATCTATCCATATCTCCCAGAGATTAGGAGCCTAATGAGGTGCAGAATTCAACTTTTATCCATTTTTAGGTGTGAATGGTTATTACCCTATATAGACAATCCACTCCAAATGAGACAGAGCATGTTTCCCACGCACCACCTACTTATAGCTTGCACTTATTGCTGCAATATTCCTAAATACCTGCATCCAACCCATCCCTTTCATAACCATTCTCCACTGGTCCATCCTTGTTGTCCTGCTCTTCCTCTGCTGAAATTTCCTCAGTTATAGTATCCTTATTCGTCTCATTCTTTTCCAATTTCTTCCTTTTAAGTAGCTGAACAACTCCTTGGAGGGCGACGTCAGCATCGTCGCTCCTCAGCAGCTCCTCTGCAATCTCCGCTGGGGTCACATTTACTGTCTGAATCAGGCTCTGGATCTCGCCGAAGAGCTGGTGGCTACCAGAGATGTCGAGGTAATTAGAGGATAGGACCTTGAATGCCGGCATGGTCAGATAACCCATATAGATGTGCATGTCCATGCGGCCAGGGCGCAGCAATGCTGGGTCAATCCTGTCCCTGTGGTTGGTGGTGAATATGATGATCCTCTCGTCCCCACAGCTCGACCATAACCCGTCCACAAAGTTCAAGAGCCCTGATAGCGACATCTGCATAGGTTGCACGGTGATTTAGAGAGTGTCAGAATTATAGAATCAAATAATAGATCACGGTAATCGCACTAAAAATTTAGCAATATAAGTTTTTTTTACGGTGGTGTTATTAACAAGGCAAATATTGTTATTTTCAAACTAATGATGCAACTTATAGTAAATAATAGCCAAAAATTTCCCAAAATTGATCTAACATTAACATTTTTGTCGTGTCAATAACATTTTCATTTTTTTAAGCCAGGTAACTAAAAAATTTTAAATAAATGTAGTCTTACAATAATTAGTTTTAACAACTATTTGATGGTCATAAACAACCAGAAGCATGTTTTAACAAATAATTCAAAATAAAAGTTGCTGTAAAATACCCGATACATAACTAAGTTACTATAAAATACCCGATACATAACGGCCAGTTATATAATCAACAACAACAATCCCAGTGCCTCCAGGGCTCCCACATAAAGCAGGGTCCGGGGCCTCTTCAGGGTGCTACCTTAAAGGGAGGCTATATCCGGGGACCCCCAACCTGAGAAACGGCTAGTCATATAATCATTAGCATAAAATCCGTAACATATACAATAGTCTTTACCCCACGTAATGATCTTTATTTGATTGAAGTCACAGTAAGATGTTGAACATTAGTGTACTTTGCAGTACACGTCGTGGCATATAGGGTGGAAGAATGGAAGAATGAAGGCAAGTACAAGAATTAAGTAGTATATTGGCTGAAATCGACAAGTTGGGATGAAGAATCAAAGAATGGTTTTATAGTTAAATTGATACTAAATCAACAAGAATGACTTACTTCAAACCGACTTTTCATGTCGTCCTTAGCTTTCTCTCCAGGGTGGCCAAGGTGTTTGTCCCGGTTTGGCAGCCGCCCACTGCAATCAATATCCTCGATGACAAGTATTGATTTGTTGGGCGTGGAGAGCATCAGATCTCTCAAACTGGAATCTCCGAACACGTTCTCAAGCTGCAGATCATAGATATCAAACTTCAGATGGTTAGCCATGGCTGCAATCAAGCTTGATTTCCCGGTACCTGGAGGACCATATAGCAAGTACCCTCTCTTCCAGGCCTTGCCCACCTTTCTATACAGCTCCTTCCTCTTCACAAACCGATCAAGATCATCGACAATGGCCTTCTTGCTCTCTGGGTCCATCGCCAACTTGTCAAATGTGAAGGGGTGGTTCAGTTTCACAGACCCCCACTTTGATTTTGGACCGTGTGAGTAGCCACCCCCAAGAGCACACAATTTCAAGGCCTTTTCTTGTTCACTGATCTCCTTTGACTTCTCCGTTACAAAAGGCAAGTAAGAGGCCAACACTTTGCCCTTGTGCTCCTTCTCAAAGGTTACCTCAAAATAACGCTTCTCATTCTGCATTTTCTCTGTAGCAGCAACAAAGAAGAATGTCCATGTGAGCTTGATCTCTTCATACATGTCGGAGAATTCTTGACCTTGGGCAAGCTTATAGGTGAGCCCTTCTTCATGAGGCGCCCGGGTGACCTTAAGCCGGCCAGCCGAGTTGTTCATCTTGCTGCAGATATAAACCTCACAGGACTCAAAAACCTGGTTCCGATTCATGCCATCATACTCTTCAATGACGAGGGTGAAGAGGGGAGATCTGGAGGGCCTGGTGAACCAATGTTGGATGAGCTCATAGATGTAGCTCTGGATGAACTTGGGGACAAACTGGTAGTAAGCTTGCTGGAGAAGAGTGATGGTTGCACTCAATGAAGCATAGGCAGCAAATAACGATCCAGCAGATGGCACTTTTGGTGATGCGAACTCCATTTTCCCCTGGAGATTGAGCATTGTACAAACAAAACCACAAGGAGCAGCACTCTTTTCTTTTTTTTTTTTGAACAGAGCACTCTTTTCTTTGGTAAAATGAAAATGAAAGTATTCGTTTATTGATTTCCGTGATTTAAAAACAAAAGGGTACCAGTAAATGCTACAAAAAAAGACTTCTCTTTTCTAAGTAAAAGAAGACTTTTTTAGTAAATTATTACAAATTTTAAAAAAATTTAGCAAAATATTATATTTTTAAAAATATTTAACAAACTATCATAATTTACTGTAGCATAATAATTGCACGACATACGAGATGTCGTGCAGCAGTGCCCCTTTTTTTTAGTTTTACATCTTTAAAATTTAAAAAGAATTAATAAAATTTCCTTTTAATTTTATAATTTAAATTACTAAATACATATATATTTTAAATTAAAAGGTATATATGTATATTATTATTTGAACTATTAATAAGGAAGATATAAATGAGGGACACATTTAAATAAAGAGTTGGTGATATGTATATGCAAACTATTTTATACAGGAACTATGGTATTATAATACTATTAATAAGAAGGATATAAATGAGGGACACATTTAAATAAAAAGATGTTCATGTTTCCAATAAAAAATCACAAGTTTATGTATTTGTAAATTATTATTTGAACAATTTTCTTAGATATATATAACTCAAAAACTAAAAAATTATTTCATATAGTTTGTAAAATATATTTTAAAAATTCATATATAATTTGAACTATAGGAAATGATTTTTAGTTTTTGAGTTATATATATCTAATAAAATAGTTCAAATGATAATGTACAAATGCGTAAACTCGTAATTTTTTGTTGGAAACATCATCATCTCTTCATTTAAATGTGTCCTTCATTTATATATTTCTTATTAATAGTTCAAATAATAATATACATATATCTTTTAATTTAAAATATATATGTATTTAATGATTTAAATTATAAAATTAAAATAAAATTTTATTAAATTTTTTTTAAATTTCAAAGATGTAAAACTAAAAAAAAGGGCACTGTTGCACGATGCACGGGACGACGTGCAACACTGCTACACGACATCTCATACGTCGTGCAACCATTGTACTACAGTAAATTATGATAGTTTGCTAAATATTTTTACAAATATAATATTTTGCTAAATTTTTTTAAAATTTGTTATAATGTACTAAAAAAGTCTTCTTTTACTTAGAAAGTGAGCCGACATTGACCAGAAAAGTGAGGGACCGAAGTCTTTTTTTATAGCATTTACTGGTACCCTTTTGTTTTTAAATGATAGTGGAAACAAAAATGTATTTGTTACTGATAAATATAACAAATCAGCTTGTTAGAGATCATGGGATGCGTGTTGATAACTCCTTTTAGTCTAGTGTTAAAACTACCAAGTTTAAGGCTCTAGGATAAAAAGCTCCTTGGTTCAAATTCCTTTAGATCATGAGCTGTTCCAGTGACATTAGGGCAGTTGATGAAGTCTCTAATTAATATTGTTGAGGAAGTTTCCTGCAGGAAAGAAAGCAAGCCTCAAAGTTATTGAGTCGTCGAACCAAAAAAAAGAAACCTTGTTGAGTCACAAATTCACTCAGCCGCCTCGTCATCGTCTTTACTTAGTACTTAAGGTGATTGATGGATGAGTGATGTAAGAGGTCCCACATGTCCATCTTTGATAAAGGGCTTCTGCCTTTACTGATATATGGGCCTAACTTGTTGTGCAGTTACGTTGTGTTTGCCATCTAGTGAAAACTAGCTTCACATATGTTATTAGCCATGGATGTGAATGAAGGTCGTTACGTTGCATAAAAACCGTTATGTTACGGATTTTGAGCTATTCGTTACTCAATTGGCTGTGTATATTTTTAACGTGTCCTCCATAATGCATATGTATTATGTTTTATTTTCCAAAACACATTTAAATGAATTTGTATTTATATTTGTTAGGTTATGTCTCAAATTACTTGTTTTATTTTTTATATGGGGCTTCCGTGGGGTCACCGATAGATCGGGAGGGAAAGACGATCGATCGGGTGATTTAAGGAAAGGATTCGGATTTTTGGCCGTGGAGGGGCCGATCGATCGGGAGTCGTTTTCCGCCGGCCCTAATTATTTTCTATAAATAAGGGTTTAGGATTTCGGGATTTGGTAAGAGGTTTCTCCCATACGTATCCAATCAAAGAGCGTCTGAGCCGCCATTAAGAAAAAGAGGTTATTTCGTAATTCCTCCAAGATATTCGAGTGCTACGAGAGTTCAGAGGGAGTGACTGTAATTCTTCCATATATCTCATTTGGGAAGTGTCGTTGTAATTCTTCCGTTCAGTTAATAAAGAATCTTCATCTCCGCCCGTGGTTTTCTCCTCTTTCGATTGTAGAGGGGTTTCCACGTAAATATTGTGTGTTCTTGTTTTGTTCTTTCTTTCTCCATATTTGTTTACTTCTCGTTTTGCGTGAGTTATATTATTTGAATCGAATCAAGCTACCAGGGTTTTCGTTTGCGCATTAAGTTTTCCTCCACAAATTGGTATCTGAGCATACTAGATTTTTCAAGTTTCTTTACAAATTGGTATCAGAGCCCTGTTTATTTCGATTTGATAATATGACGTCCGTAATTAGATCCGAAATTGAGAAGTTTGGTGGTCAAGGGAGCTTCAGCTTATGGCAGATTTGCGTTAAGGGCCTCTTGACTCAGAATGGCTTGAAGAAAGCTTTAGATGGGAAAGAGAAGAAATCAGAGAATCTTACAGAAGCACAATGGGAGGAGTTGGATGAGAAGGCGCTCACAGCAATTCAGATGTGTCTTACCGATGACGTTTTGACATAAGTTCTGGAAGTGAAGACCGCTAAGGAGTTGTGGGAGAAATTGCAGGATATGTTCTGTTTCAAGTCTATCTCCAACAAACTCGCAGTTAAGCGCCGGTTATTCACGTTTCGTATGTCAGAAGGTACGTCACTTAAGAACCACGTCAGTGAATTTAATTCAATTATTCAAGATTTGAAAGAATTGGATGATGTTCCTAAGGATGAAGATCAGGCAATGTTGTTGTTATGTTCTCCCTCTACTTCATATAAGGGTTTTGTCGAAAGCATGATTTATAGGGGTAGACAAACCATATCTGTTGATGAAGTTAAGAGAAACCTACTGAGTAAAGAACGTTTAGATAGGGAATTATCTGACTCTGTGTATAACTCAGGTAGTGGTTCATTTGTGAGGGGGATCGAGTATGATCATAGTGGAAACAAGTCTAAGTCTAGGTATCAAGACCTAACCTGTAACTACTGTCGTAAGAAAGGGCATATTAAGAAAGACTGTTATAAGCTTAAGAGAAAATTAGAAGCAGATAACAGGTCTGACCAGAGATCCATAGCAATTAGTGTTGTTGGTGGTGAGAATGAAGATTTTCTTTTGTCCGTGTCTGAACCTCAGTTCAACTTGAAAGATAGTTGGTTTTTGGATTCGGGTTGCTCCTACCATGTCTGTCCCAATCGGGATTGGTTTTCCACATACGAGTCTGTTCGAGGTGGAGTTGCTTTAATGGGTAATGATAATCCATGCAAAGTTCTGGGTCTAGGAACAATTCGTTTTAGGATGTTCGATGGCACTATCAGGGTTTTGGGCGATGTTCGTCATGTTCCTGATTTGAAGAAAAATCTCATCTCTTTGGGTACTCTTGAATCTAAAGGGTACAAGTACACAGCTGAAGGTGAAGTTTTGAAGGTCGTTAAGGGTGCATTGACAGTTATAAAGGGCAGAAGGTCAGTTACGTTGTATGAGCTTGTCGGTTCCACATTTGTTAGATATGTTGTAGTATCTTCATCATCTTTGTTGTTGACAGAACCAAATATCACAAATTTAGGACGTTTGAGATTGGATCGTTCAGGTGATAGGTGTCTGTCTGAGCACAATGTAAGGGGCTCTTTGTGTGGTCAGTCCAGAGGACTGTTGGTATGTGAACAAGGGCTTTATGTGAAGCATAAAGGTTTTCTCTTCAAACAATTCCTGACGAGACGTGTCACTTTGGTGAGTCTTCATTATTGTTATCTCCACAGAAGATGTCATCAGTTCTTTGTGATTCAGGTCAGGTGAGTAAGCCAGAGGGAGTTCAGTTTAGTAACACAGTTCAGCAGCGGGTGGCTGTTTCAGTTGATGTGTCAAGAGCCAATTTAGAGAAGAAGATTGGCATTGCTGATAACCTCTCAGATATGTTCATTCAGTTTCTACCTAACAGGAAGTTCAAGCTTCGCACGGTTAGGTTTCGTACTTCGTTGAATTAACCCCGTGTGTGGGGGTTTTGTGGAGAAGGTGGAGGAAATTCTTTTATGTATGTAATTTGAGCCAAGGTGGAGATTTGTTAGGTTATGTCTCAAATTACTTGTTTTATTTTTTATATGAGGCTTCCGTGGGGTCACCGATCGATCGGGAGGGAAAGCCGATCGATCGGGAGTCGTTTTTCGCCGGCCCTAATTATTTTCTATAAATAAAGGTTTGGGGTTTCGGTATTTGGTGAGAGGTTTCTCCCATACGTATCCAATCAAAGAGCGTGTGAGCCGCCATTAAGAAAAAGAGGTGATTTCGTAATTCCTCCAAGATATTCGAGTGCTACGAGAGTTCAGAGGGAGTGATTGTAATTCTTCCATATATCTCGTTTGGGAAGTGTCGTTATAATTATTCCGTTCAGTTAATAAAGAATCTCCATCTCCGCCAGTGGTTTTCTCCCCTCTCAATTGTAGAGGGGTTTCCACGTAAATATTGTGTGTTCTTGTTTTATTCTTTCTTTCTCCATATTTGTTTACTTCTCATTTTGGGTGAGTTATATTTTTTGAATCGAATCAAGCTACCAGGGTTTTCGCTTCCGCATTAAGTTTTTCTCCACAAATTGGTATCTGAGCATACTAGATTTTTCAAGTTTCTTTACAATTTTTGATAATTTTAACATATAAATTCATTTACATGTGTTTTGGTAAATAAAACATAATGTTCACATTACCCAATATCAGGACATTGTAACTGCGAACTTTACAATCGCGAACTAAGATTTTTTAGGGAAGACATTTTCTAAGGCTTTTGTTTGTAAAAAGTTAAAGAATATCCGTATAACTATCAATATTAATATTTAAAGCATTAATAATTATTTTTTATCAATAAGATATAGGGTTATTTACATAAAAGGCCCATTTACTTTTTTATTTTGTTAATTTAGTTTTTGTACTTTGAAATGTGTCAAGTTAATCACTCTACGATTGATATTTTGTCAATTTAGTTATTTGGTCAAATTCAAGCTAAGCTATTAATGTAATTTTTAACAATAGAATCACGTAAGATGCAAGTAACCCATTGCAAATCCACCTCCGTTAACTTAATTTAACTCAATCTATGGCCAAATCATTAAAAATGTCATTGCAGTTTTAACATAAATGTTATTCTAAAAACTAAATTGACACAATGTGTATTGTATAGAGACTAAATTGATACAATAGGTAAAGTAGATGGATATAGTACATATTATCTTAAAGTTTATACAAAATTCACCAAACTCGGTGCTTAAGGTCCAAAATGGTAGACATCTCTTGGGACCATGTATGGCTAGTGTCTTAGTTGCTAAGATTTTTGATCAACTAGTTGCTAGAATTTATTCTTAATAAATTACTAGTATCTGTATGGGCAATGTCAGTATGACTAGGATTCATTCTTGCCGTCCACTCAAATGGGAAACTTTATGGAAGGACCCCACTAGGCAGAGAAAGTAGCCTGTGAAACTTCAACGTGGTTCGCCGCACCTTTGGCAGTATGCGCCGGAACCAGCCAAGAAGTTGGAAATATTCCCACATGATCATGCCAAAAAAGCCACTTTAAAATCCTCCTACTAATTCGCAGTTGATATGTATATTATTATTTAAATTATTAATAAAAAAAATATAAATAAAAAATATATTTAAATAAAAAATATTAATATATATATTATTATTTAAACTATCTCATACAGGAACTATAGTATTATAATACTATTAATAAGGAATATATTTAAATGAAAAGATGTTGATATTTTCAACAAAAAATTACGAGTTTACTTATTTGTACATTATTATTTGAATTATTTTATTAGATATATGTAACTCAAAAACTAAAAACCATTTCCTATAGTTCAAATTATATATGAATTTTTAAAATATATTTTATAAACTATATGAAATAATTTTTTTATTTTTGAGTTACATATATCTAATAAAATAGTTCAAATAATAATGTACAAATACGTAAACTCGTAATTTTTTGTTGAAAACATCAACATCTCTTCATTTAAATGTGTTCCTCATTTATATCCTCCTTATTAATAGTATTATAATATCATAGTTTCTGTATAAGATAGTTTAAATAATAATATATATATCACTATCTCTTTGTTTAAATGTGTCCCTCATTTATATCTTCCTTATTAATAATTCAAATAATAATATACATATATCTTTTAATTTATAATGTATATGTATTTAGTGATTCAAATTATAAAATTAAAATAAAATTTTATTAATTTTTTTTAAATTTCAAAGATGTAAAACTAAAAAAAAGAGCATTGTTGCACGACGCACGGGACGTCGTGCAACACTACTACACGACGTCTCGTACGTCGTGCAACCATTGTACTACAGTAAATTATGATAGTTTGCTAAATATTTTTACAAATATGATATTTTGCTAAAATCTTAGATCGTGACTGTAAAGTTTGCAGTCACAATGTCCTGAAATTGGGTAATGTGAACATTAAGCTTTATTTTCCAAAACACATGTAAATGAATTTATATGTTAAAATTATCAAATATGAATATAAATTCATTTAAATGTGTTTTGGAAAATAAAACATAATACATATGCATTATGGAGGACACGTTAAAAATATACACAGCCAATTGAGTAACGAATAGCTCAAAATTCATAACATAACGGTTTTTATGCAACGTAACAACCTTCATTCACAACCATGGCTAATAACATATGTGAAGCTAGTTTTTACTAGATGGCAAACACAACGTGAGTGCCCAACAATTTAGGCCCATATATCAGTAAAGGCAGAAGCCCTTCATCAAAGATGGACATGTGGGACCTCTTACATCACTCATCCATCAATCACCTTAAGTACTAAATAAAGACGATGACGAGGCGGCTGAGTGAAATTGTGACTCAGCAAGGTTCCTTTTTTTTGGTTCGACGACTCAATAACTTTGAGGCTTGCTTTCTTTCCTGCAGGAAACTTCCTCAACAATATTAATTAGAGACTTCATCAACTGCCCTAATGTCACTGGAACAGCTCATGATCTAAAGGAATTTGAACCAAGGAGCTTTTTATCCTAGAGCCTTAAACTTGGTAGTTTTAACACTAGACTAAAAGGAGTTGTCAACACGCATCCCATGATCTCTAACAAGCTGATATGTTATATTTATCAGTAACAAATTTCATTTCTGTTTCCACTATCATTTAAATACTACTAACAGTCATCTAATTGAAGTACTCCAAGTGACAGCACCAAAACCAAGGTGCACTGCATATTTAATTTCGTGTGAAAAAATTACTTTGAAAATATATTGCTTATAGGTAACCGCCTCATACTGCCTTTAGGCATGGGCATAAGATAAAATGCATAAAGTGCAATAACAACATGAACAAACATCAGAATACTCAAGATTAAAGACAAACCTATATCTGAAAGGAACCGGTTAGTTTCTTTACACAAATGTGATGTTCCCATAAGGAGTAAGCCTATGTCCTCCCAACAGCTGAAATTATGGCATTGAACTATCAGAAAGTAAGTATAGACTCAACGCTACATACTGATTAAGATATAAAAACGAATATAGTGAATATGTGCAATTAAATTCTGCAAAACCACTAATCTTCACTTGTTTAACCGGGTTCTATGGTCGGACAAAAAAATGATTTATAGGAACGAAGGAAATGGACAGATGAATAGACAAAGAACTAATAATAGTTAGAGAATGGAAGAACAGAATGAAATATGCAACTTGCTATCCCATATGCTACTTCCATCCACAAAGTCTATAGTACACGCACATGTTTTACGTTTGTGATGAATAGACATGCAATTTCCAAAAGTGTGAACTACAAAATTTGTAGATCACTAAATTTTAGGCATGCGAATGGAACTCATATAAGGCGACCTGATTTCCAGTAGATATTTGGGGAATCTACGATTGCTGAATTTCTGGATATTCCAACGCGCATGAGTTCACATGAACTCAGGAAAAAGAAATGGCGGTGGAAAACTATGTTACTAAGCACCATCACCTAGAAGTAAGAACAAAAAACAAGAGAGGGAGAAATAATTGATACAGAGAATTGGTGAATAGGTATACAAGACCTAAACTCTCACTTAGAAAGAGCATTCTAGATAAAAGAAGGAAGCCAAACTAACCCATAGGATTGCAGATAAACAGACGCCTACGCATTTGCTTCAGAAGACTTTGTTTGACAGGGAAACTCTTCATCAGCACTTCTCAAAAGTTGGTCCCAGCCACTACCTGGGCCGGTATCCAAATAATCATATGGAACTGCAGTCTTCAGACCCGGACGAACACCACACTGGCTTTCTACAATTCTGAAGTCAATATAAATTTTATCTTCCTTCAAATTTTGCTCCAACTCCTCCCAAATAAATAGCAAAGGCAATGTAAATGCACCCCAAGGATTAAAATCCAGAAGTTTAACCCTGCTGTCTTTTGTTACGTAAATATCAAATGTATCATTCTCAGATTCAAACCTTCCCTTCACGTTATTCACAAAAAAATCATGGATTAGGGCCTTAAGGTCATCTTTCCTTTCAAGAAGAACAGGATAGTAGGCGGTGACCTCACGTTGTGACACACCAACAAGTAGACGACCTCGTACAAAGCAGCGAAACTCCATCTCTGGTCTTAGAGATAGGTACCACTTGCGAAGGGCAAGATAGAAGTGTCTGGGTCTCGAAGAAGACTTATCACTACAGGTATCATAGGCTTGGCACAAATCATGGACCATCGAATCAGAAGACCGTAGCAAGAGAGCTATATCACTGAATGAGGTGCATTTCAGAGTCCCAGTGGGACTAATCCAAGTTTGAGTCTTTTAGTGACTTCCAATTCAGCTTAGGCTACGTTTGGAACATGAAATTGGAGCCTGAAATTGGGGCTGAGTCTGGAATTGGGGCCCAGAATTCCAATTCCGTTGTTTGGTTCACCTGCTGGAATTGGAATTACAATTCCATAGCCCAATTCCAAGGAATTGGATTTTAACTAAAAATCATACTTTCTAATTCCTTGGGGTGGGGATAAAGAAATGCAATTCCATATTAACTCCATTGACCTAAAACTCAAAATGACCCGACTTGATTAACCCAAATCCGAGATGACTCAAAATCGAAAGACTTGGACACAACCTAAAATTTGACCCAAACCTCGAAATCACCCAACTCAAACGATTTGAACTTGAAATGACCGCTCAAAGTCCGAAGTAACTCAACCCGGTTAACCCGGAACTCGAGATGACTCAAATCCAGAAAATGAAACTACTCGACCTGAAAGTGATGTAAACAAGTTAAACCAAAGTGGACCCAACCAAATTGGCACAAAATGCCATAGCACGGAATGCCCATGACCTATCAAGGGTGCGCATGGGGAGCACTTGCGACAAAGTCATGACAAGGCCAAGGTTCATGCTCCATGTCCGTGCCAGATCAGTGTCAAGATAGTGTCATGGGCCGTGCCAGACCGTGCCCCGTGCCGCGCCAAAGCAATGTCACGACAATGTCAGGGACCGACCCAAGCAGCGCCCAGATCCCATGCCCGAGCTCTCAGCGTCTGTCCCAGTTTGCGTCACAGGCAAGCCGCTCCCCTCAGCTAGCCGTTGGGTACTAGCCGTTAGGATATCTGGCACGGACCTAGGGCATGGACCTTGGCCTTGTCATGATGTTGTCGCAAGTGCTCCCCCATGGGCACCCTTGATAAGTCATGGGCACTCTGTGCTCATGACCCCATTCCTGTATCTGGCATCGATTTACTTCTTCTTCTCTCATTCCCGTAACACAAAGATGAGAATTCAAGGTAAAATCGTTTACTTCTGCAACAGATGTAGCTAGAAAGATTTACCAAAAAAAAAGATGTAGCTAGAAAGATTGATTATGGGTCATTTCAAATACCATCAATTAATTTTTAACAAAGTCCAAAGCAAAGCAAGAACTCATCTCATCACTAAGGACGCTCTCATAATTCTTACTCAAGTCGCCTAACTCATTTAACGGGAAAGGAAAATGAAAGTAGAACCTCGGTTTGGTTACAAGCGACTACAATTAACCAATATAAAACTACAATCACGCATAAGAACAAGGAGAATCACAAAATTAATCAATTACACGAAATATTAGATTGAACTACAAGGGTTAGTAGTTGTATTAGGTCCTAGGTAAATCAAAAGCTCCATAAGAAGAATGAATTTAACTAAGTACTACAATACGAACCCTAAATCAAAACTCACTAACAATAAAATTAAAAAAAAAAAAAAAGGACAAACAAAGGGGAGAAAGCACCGGTAGTATGAAAGGCTAGTTACTCAGCGAGGAGGGAGATCGAACTTGGCGCTTGCAATTCGCAAGGCTGCTGCATTGAGGCAAAGCACGATGTCAATAAGAGTGGAGAAATAAACGTAAAGCTACCACTTCGCTATAAACATAAAGCTACCAAATTGCGCGTGCATTGCGTCTGTAGTCCAACGGTTAGGATAATTGCACCCGGGTTCGACTCCCGGCAGACGCATTTTATTATAAATATAACTTGTATCAGTAACTGTGTCTTTCGTTCTTGAGGTCTGCATGTATCACCCAGAAGAAGTATCTGTCATCTGTCTTTTTGCCACCTTTGTACTTGTATTTGTTCACTCATTAGTAATAGTTGATAATTTTACAAAAAAGTAACTTGGAATAAATTCAGAAAAAGCAAGAAGTTCATATTATTCCCCATGCTATACTTGTTTAAGTTCTTCCCAGAGTTGACAATACTAGAAGATTTTGAACAAAAAAACAAATTTTGTCATATATATTCGTGCTTATGTTCATATACAAATCTTCAGGATACAACAGCAGATAAATACAATGGTCTCTGTCATCTACTCGTGCTTCTATTCATGGCTAAGTTATCTCACATGTAGCAATCCACTTTATTCGGGGTCTGGGCGGTGCAGATGATGAAGGATATACAAGGAAGCAGATGATAGGAAAATACAGACAGAATAGCTGAGGAGATCCATCCCAGTGGCAATGGTGACCATCTTGCTCCTCTCAAACATTTTTACCAAAAGAATCATGACAATGACATGTCCCACCTTCGTCTTCAGCTCATCCAGTGAGCTTATCTTCATCCATCTAGGCCTCTCCTGCCATTCCGCATTAAGCGGATGACATCCAATTGTCAGAAGATGAAACAAAGTGAACAATATAGTGCAGTAAGAGATTGGACAGATAACAACAGCAAGCAAACAATAAAAGGACTTCTTAGGCATCCGTCCAAGTTTTGCAGTTTTCTATTTTTTCTGGGAGAATAAAAACAGAACATGTCCAGTACAACTGATTTATAGTTTGTAATTACATTCTATATTGCAAACTTATCAAAAAAACAAAAAAGGAAATAATGAGAAGTGAGCCAACCTCCCTTTCTCCAACATCACAACCTCCCTCTCACCACCATCATCACTCGTGAATTGTAGGATTGGCCATGAAATCTCAAATAGAGGTGTGGGCAATTTGACCACTATTTTATAAAATTTATGAACTATAAACTAAAGATAATTTTTAGCTTTTTATATAATCCAACAAACTCCCGGTCAAATTAATAATGAGACAGCACTAAGTCTTTTGCCCATGAGCGAGGAGCATGCCATTGCACTCTGTTCTAAATCATATCTCTATCAAGCTCCAATGAAGCAAATCTTTGCAGTAGCCAGGGTCTAAAAACTCAATATTAGCTGCTAATGGTTTCTTAAGTGAGTTCACTAAAATCCACCAATATCAAAAATTGAGAAGAAGTATATTTTAGGTTCAGAGTTGTAAAGTGCTTTTGTAGTCAGTTCAGATTGGCTGACTTCTTGATCAACAGATGACATAGAGTTATTGAACTGGTGATAGGCAGGAGATAACACATGGTGAATTGCCTGTGTTTATGCAATTTGCACATTTTTCTGGATCTAGTATAGAACATGGATGTAAACTATCTACTCAAATTAAATCAGTATTACCGTTAGAGCAAACATCCCAAAAAAGGATGAGCCTTTGAGGGCGCGATCTACACTTGGATGTACGTTGGGAGGAATGTTACTTATGAACAATCCGTATAAGCCCATAGCAAAAATTAACATGACTGTCCCAGCAAGATAAACATCTGCATTCAGAGGAAACTTCACTAAGAGGTATGTCATCAAATTGAAAAAGGATGCCAAAGCCTAAAACTCCAGGTAAGAGGAGTATGTCTTGAGACGTCCACACTGTAGTCATGAAAAGGAAGAGACAAAAATATACTCGGATTATTCTATAATGTCAAGTGGCTTTCAAATGGAACCTCACTTGAGTACATTCAATCTTAAATGTCAAACTCCATGGGTTGAGCATAGGCCTGATAATAAATAATGAGGTAAGACTTCTAGCCATTCAAAAGTCTATGCAGAGCTAGAAGATGGATGAATGACACGTGCATGACATGAACAAGAAAAGATAGCAAGTAAAGATAGTAAGAGAACTGAAATAGGAAAAGAGAAAGTACGATGAAACTAGCAATGCACCCAAAATGCAAATGAAGATCAAACACAACGAGCATATTTTTAATATCAATATTGTCCTTCGACTAGCAATAGGTCTGCTATATCCTTCTGTACAAAATTACAGTAGTGCTGAAGTTTTTGCTTGGCCGGTTGAGAGAGCATTTCAGATCCAATGCCTATTTTCCCCCTCTGCTTTATGCGGAAATAGCAAGCAAAGCCAATAAGTTGAGAGAAGCATAATCAGGCTCATGACCTTGGGCTCATAGGACGAATTATGAACTTCCTCGTAAGGAGATTAGCGGTTTCAGTTACAACAAGAAGGGAAACAGTATGTTGCGCTTATGTATTGAACTTCGTTTTACTTAGAAGTGGACGTGTCCATGGAGCGGAGGGTTGGACCAATTGACCCAGCTTGGCCCGTTATTTACTTGTACACTGGGGGTTTTTAGGCAACCCATAAAATCATACAAGTCTTTTGTGACAATGTCATTTCTATAACACAGTGTTTCAAGAAAGTGATGGAATTCACGCCACAAATTCCCACCAATAGCTTCAACTAATCGGAGAACCATTTGTCCAGTGTGGATTCCTTTGACACACGTTGTCCAGTAAACCTTGTATGCATCGATAATGTACACACAACCCTGCAAAGATTCACCAAACAAATGAAACTATCGTTGATGTCCCATCAGAGAGAAAGTTGTATATCCAATGCTCGAAAAAAGAAACCCATGGGAGATTAGTTTGCACAGTGAGAGAAAGTTGTATATCCAATGTTCGAAAAAAGAAACCCATGGGAGATTAGTTTGCACAGTGAGAGAAAGAACAGCAATGCAAAGTCAGTGAAACTTGACACTTGAGGACTTAGTTATGTGCTTCAATGACATAGCTTTAGTTTTAGCTATGCTATGGAAGCATGCGTTCTGTAGAAAAACAGTTAAATTGTTCATTTTTTTTGTTTTTTTCAGAATTGTTGTTGGAAGTGACATACATTGGTGTAATAACATTAACTATATTTTACAACTTCATAGAACTTATAATAAATATATTTTATACTGGTAAATGCATACTTTTGGCGAGATGTCATTAAATTTGCAGATGGAAGTATTTAACTGTGATAGAACTTACATTCAAGAAAATAACTTACATTCAAGAAGCACAACAGTGAACCAGCCAGTGAACCTCCAACAGCAAGAAGTGCCAAGAACCGGAAGTCAAAGATTGCCTACACAAAACAAGAGCATCAGACATTCAACCTTATATCCACAAATTCAAAGATGAAATAATATGCGAAGCATACAACTTAAAAGAGGAAAAGGAAGAAAGTGAACTCTTCTGCTAAACTCTATCGTCTTACTCTCCAAAAGGGAAAAGGTAAGATACCTCACCCACTTCCTCACCTATTTTTTGAAGTGAAAATGATATGTTAGACTTTCAATTTCGCCTGGCACCCCTAAGCTATCAATTTGTATGAATTAGATTTCTCATTGCAATTCTATCTACAACTTTCAACCCTATCCCCAACCAGAATGAGGTGCACAGAGCATCATTAGCTAAAACTAGATTTTCCCCGTGATGTACACACACAAACCTTGTGTGTCGATACACATGGTACTTCTGGCCATTATTTTGCGAGGTTTTTTGTGACGATTGGGAAAGATTTTTTGCTTCTTTTGAAGCGTCATGTCTCTTCCTAGTTGACACTTACTAATCTATATAAAACCCCCACCAAATTAGTTTAAAGTACTAGGAAAATTACTTGTGAAAATCATATCATTCTCTATTTCTTCCATCTCGAAAATCAATCATCTCTATACTCATTCTCTTTTTGTGTTTTTTTGTAACCCCGATACTATTTCAATAAGCACGAAATAAGCCTCAATGAAAGTGGTTCACCACATGCATTGAACCCGGTTTGAGTTTATACCCGTTTTATTAATTATGGTTGCTAATGAAGTTAAAATAATTGGACAAGATCCCAGTGGATGGCCTATTGGTATAAATGGACAGTTCTGGGGTTCATTTGGACTTGAAATAGTAGCCAGAGGGCCTATAAGAATTGACCCCATGGGAAAAGACTATACATAACTGCCATAATTTGCATTAAGTCTCGCTATTACATTCTCGGAAACGCATTAGAACCTCAGAAGTTTCATAATAATCGAAACTGAAAATTCTACTTGACACGCCAAATGCCCTAAAGGTATCGTGAATAAAGATGAGGAGGAGTTTTAGACTTCATCAGGCCTTAGGACTCAACAAGTTGGGACACACAAGATCCACGTATAAATTCAAATGAGCTTGTATCCTAAAACTTTGATGTTAGACTAATATGATGATCTCTCTCTTTCACCGGTCTCACATGAAATTCTTACTGGACTCACCTGTCGAGTAGTCCTTGACAAGGAGAGACCCACTTACCCGTTCGATGTTAGATTCAGCGGATCGAGCAAACCGAACAACCGGATTCCCATGAGGGTTTGCAAGCGCATAGTTAAAGTTCGGGTCCTGAGTTTGCTTATGGAGAGTGCTTGATGAAACAACACTTTCCCTCCCAGACGGCGGCGATTCTGAACTCAGAGACGCAATCGGCACATATTTTTTGTTCCCAATCGTCGGCCGGAAGCGGGGAGTTCTGGGTGGTAAGAGCAACGGTAGAGAAATCGAAGCCACGAAAGCCATGATTGAGAGAGAGGAAGAAGAAGAAGACGAATTTAGAGGAGGTAGTATTGGATAGGAGCTAGGGTTTTCGATTTTTTTTGAAGGATGGAGAGTATGATTGGTTGATCTTTATTCATGGCGGATTTTGGCGGGTAATGAGAAAGTTAGTTTTTTTTTTTTTTTTTTTTTTTTTTGTGATAGACGAGAAAGTTACGTTTTTGTACCAACCAAAAATAACGAAAAGCACGTTTCTCGTGGTGAATTTATCCGTCACGTGTTATGAAAATTAGGTTTTTTTCTACTTCGATGTCACATTATTTGAAATATATAATGAGATTCTTTATATTTAAAAGTTCTTTTTATTATAGAATTTTAATATTTATCTAGTTATCTTTTATTATAATATAGAGAAAAAAAATTTCTACTATGTAATTTTAGCATATAGCAACAAAATTATAAGGGCATTCTCTGTCAGAATCCATTAAATTTTTATTGTTTCCCCCAACCCCATACCGTATGGTGATTGTTTTACTTTGTCTTGTACCATGTCAAATGACGATCTAAAGTTTTGGATATTAAAGCTTTGAAAATGGGGAATGAGGGTTTTAACATAGGGTAGGCAAGTATTGTCACATATAGAAATAAATGATACTGTCAAAGCTTACTATAAATGAGACTTGAAAGGTAACAAATGAAAGAGCTTTGCTCAACTATCGAATGCTATATTTTGGAATTTTTTGTTGGTTTGTTTTTAGGGCGGTATATTTTGTTGGGTTATTAATTTTTAGTTGACATGATTTTATGAAGGTAGCTCTTTGTCACGGGACGGTTTTTGACACCCTTGTCAAGCCCGTGCGCCACTTAACTTCACTCCGAAAGTACCTCGCTAAGTCAGGCTCCTCGTTAACCCGAAGGTTGTGTTTATGCGGAATAAAGGCAAAAGAGTGTTTTGGAACAAAGGAAATAGAGTCACAATAACAATGCAAGTACACGTTCAAAGGGACAAAGAGCTTGGATTAATTTGGGTGAGTTTTGGACACCCTTGGCAATTGCCATTCCTTATTATTTATACTCAATGAGATTTACAATACGCATGAACCGTGTGTATTTTCCAAGGGGCACGGTTCATTACCTAGGAGACATGAATATTAAATAGGTACATGAATCTAGTCTAAATACATGGAATGTTAAAGGGACAAAATCGGGTGCACTCCCCTTGGGCTTAGCGTGTCAAGAGGACCGTGTAAATGGTCCAAGAGGCACGCCTCAACAGCAAGGGACGCGACCTTTGGGAAGGACATGGGCTCCCGTGTTTGGGCCTGCGCCTGGGCGCGCTGGGACGCGACCCTGACACTGCCTGGACCGTGTCTGGGCCGTGTCTGGGGCGTGTCAAGGCCCTTTGGACGCGACCCTTCGTGTCAAGCGACATGTCCTCCCGTTTACACCAATGCATCAAGTAAATTAAGGAAAAATAAGGAAGGCCTAGTACTTCCCAGGTCCTTCTAGTACATTATTAAAAATAAAAAGTACTATAATATTGGCGGTCCCTGACATCTTGCTATGTTATGACGTTGTGTGAGAATATGTTGCTTCGCCACCCTTGTCATAGCCTGTGTGCCATTTAACTTCACTCCAAAAGTCCCTGGCTAAGTCAGGCAACCCCCATGCACAAGACACACTTTATGTGAATAATAAGGCAACGAAAGGATTTATGGAAGAGTAAAGGAAAATTATGAACACACACAAGTATAGGTACGTTTATAATACTTGAACAATTAGAGAGAGAGTTTGGGTGAATGGGTTTTGTCACCCTTGGCAACTGCCTTGCCATCTTATTTATACTCAAGCATATTTACAATGAAAGAATACAACTCTTCATAAAAGGACATAACTCTACCTACATACGTGCACCTGCACGGTTGGGACACAATCCCTTGTGCAAACCGTGTGCAATGCATCAAGCCTAGGTACATGAATCTAAATGAACAAAATTGGGACACACCCCTTGGGGTAGGCCGTGTCCATGGACCTTGTCAAAGGTCATGGGACACGCCTCTCATGTCAAGGGTTGTGACTCTTGGGAAGGGGCATGGGCGTCCATGTCATGGGACGCGCCCGGTCCTTGTAACGGGCCCAGGGACGCGACCCTGACATGTCAAGGTGCCCACCCGGTCCTTGTTAAGGGCCTAAGGGACGCGACCCAACATGCCAAGCAACACGCCCCTTCGTACATACTCCCGTCTTAAGAAAAAATGGAAGACCTAATATATTCTAGGGCCTTCTAGTACATCATCAAAAATAAAAAGTACTACTAAAATAGGCGGAGGGTGACACTCTTCCCCACCTAAGCCATTGATGCCCTCATCAATGCCAAGCGTTCTTGAATGTCCCCAATGCTCCCAAAACTTCAATGTCTGGAAGTCCCTTCCAATGCACTAAGTACTCCATGCACTTAGTCATCTTGTTGCGTATGTTGGCACCCTCCGAGTGCCCCAAGTTTGGTTTGTCCTAGCTCCGTAGAGGTTCCAGCATCTGTGGTCCATGACATGCATCCTGTTTCAGTGTCCTTGTCCTGGTTCCTGAACATCCAGCCCACTCTGAGTCATGACAACTCCACATCAGGTCATGGCTCCAGCTTTCTCATCCAGCAACACTGTTTTCCACGGTCTGTGACAGCCTCCAGTCTATCCCAAGCCTCTTGTCTGCTTCAAGTCCTCTCTCCACTTCTTTGGGCACACCCTCAAGTTGCATGGCTGAGACTTGCTTGACCTATACTTGTTCCCGAAGTAGAGGCACTGTATAAATCCCTTGGCCCTGTGAAATTTGCATCATGTTGTCCCTTAGAAATGTTAGAGGCCCCACGGCATTAAAGAATTCCATCCCCAATACCATCTTGAAGTCGTCCATCGTGATCACTGTCAAGTTCAAAGTGCCATGCCAATCTCCCAGTTGTATTGGCACCCCGTATGCGATCCCATGGATGGGCTTGGATGAAGAGTTTACGGCCTTCATCCAACCCACCTCTTGGGCATAGCTCAGCCCGAGCTGTGCCGCTTCCTCCTGTGACACGAAATTATGTGTGGCACCCGTGTCAAGAAGTGTCTTTGTCTGAGCCTCGTTCACTCTTGCGTTGACAAACATCAGTCCCTGCCTCGAGTGCACCTCCAATGCTGAAGTCCCCTTGGCCTGGGCCTGCCCCTGGACATGTGCAGCCCCCTGGGCCTGCGTCGCTGTGACCTGGGCCTGCGCCTGGGCCAGCGCAGGACTCCTCTAGACCTGGGCACGCCCAGTGCCTTAGTCCCGTGGATCCCTGTGACCTGCACACCCTGCGCCACCACAGCCGACCCTTGCACTCCTAGTTGTGCGCCTTGTTGAGCCTCCCTGCCTCCCTGCGCCTTGGCCCCCGTGACCTGGGCACCCTTCCAGACCTCCGCGCCTCCCTGCGCCTTGGTCCTCTGGTCATGCCCAGCCACAGCCCTCAGTGTCTGGACCCACGCATAGCCCTGTGCAGCCCCGGGCACATCACTCCTGACATGCCCTCTGCCTCCGTAGCTTCCTAGGACCTGGGACTGCGTCTGGACACACGAAGCACCCAGGGTCTGCGCCTGGACATGCGCAGTGCCTAGGGCCTGCGCCTGATCCAGCGCAGCACCCGGTGAACGTGTCATGACATGGGCTTGCGTCCATACCTGCACAGCAACCCATGCCTTGCTCCTGTTGCTTCCAGTGCCCTGCGAACCCAGTGTCCTCTGCTGTGTCAAGCCTAGGACCTGCACACTGTTTTGTGCAACCCTGCGCCCATTAGGCCCGACATGGGCCCTGCTACCCGAAGTGTCGTGCACCACCTGGGACATGGCCCCCAGGAAGCGCATCAACCCCAAGCAAGCTCCTTCCACTTCTGTTTGTTGTTCCAACGCTTGTTCTTGTGCTGTCACAATTGCATTTAGTGCCTTCCGCTGAGGGCACTCACGGGCATAGTGTGGCCCATCACACAAGAAGCATCCCCTACGCTTTTCTTGATCTTGCTTTCCTTCATGCGATTTTTCTTTGTCCTTGAATGTGGGAGGTTTGTGAGGTTTGTCTCCCCGACTTTTCTCCCTATCATCCCTTCTCCCCTTCTTCTTAGTGTAGTCTTGGAACTCCACTAAGTTTTCGGCTTCGGCTATAGCGCTAGCAAGATCTTCGACACTCCTCCTCCTTAACTCCAATTCGGCCCACGGTTGTAGGCCATCCATGAAGTAAAGTAGGCGGATTGTCTCTGGCAAGTCTGGAACTTCCAACATGAGTGACTGATACTCCATGACGTAGTCCTAGATGGACCCCGTCTGTTTCAGCCCTCTAAGTCTCTGCATGGCCAACCCTTCGGCATTATGAGGAAAGAATTGTCTCTTGAACTCTTCAACGAAGTCCTCCCATGTATCCACAGTGTAAAGCCCCTTGGCTATGTCACCATGGCGCCTCCTCCACCATAACGCGGCATCATCCCCTAAGTATAGGGTAGCCGTGCTAATCTTGGAAGCCTCATCACGAATGTGCAATGCCTCAAAGTATCTCTCAAGACTCCATAGGAAATTGTCCACATCCTTGGCATTACGTTTTCCACCATAAATAGACGGATCCGATACTCTGACACGTGACACACTCTCGGTGCCAACGCCACTCACAACGACAGTTTTGCATAGCACACAATCTGCCTTGACGATGTCAAACTCCTCCCTGAGTTTGAACACCATCCCCCTTAGTTGATCAAGTTGCTCCTCCATAGCAGCCTTGACAATGTTCACCACACCGAGCACCTTGCCCTCCAACCCCGTTACACTTTTTGCTCAAAGCATCTACGGTGTCAAAGTGATCGTGGACATCCCCCACTGCCAACTCTAACCGAGCAACACTTACCTCAAGACTCCCAAGCGCATCCTGTGCTACGAACAGGTCCTTGGACTTGCTCGACTTCTTTGCACGTGTCTCGGGTCTTCCTCTCGGTTGTTCCTCCACGGCTTGCAATGTACTAACGTTCCCTTCTTCCATAACAACACTCCCAGCCATAATCGTAACTCGCTCTGATACCACTTGTCACGGGATGACTCTTGACACCCTTGTCAAAGCCCGTGTGCCACTTAACTTCACTCCGAAAATCCCTCGCTAAGTCAGGCAACCCCACCGCACAAGACACACTTTATGTGAATAATAAGGCAATGAAAGGATTTATGGAAGAGTAAAGGAAAATTATGAACACACACAAGTATAGGCACGTTTATGGTACTTGAACTATTAGAGAGAGAGTTTGGATGAATGGGTTTTGCCACCCTTGGCAAATGCCTTGCCATCTTATTTATACTCAAGCATATTTACAATGAAAGAATACAACTCTTCATAAGAGGACATAACTCTACCTACATACATGCACCCACATGGTTGGGACACAATCCCTTGTGCAAACCATGTGCAATGCATCAAGCCTAGGTGCATGAATCTAAATGAACAAAATTGGGACACACCCCTTGGGGTAGGCCGTGTCCATGGACCGTGTCAAAGGTCATGGGACACGCCTCTCATGTCAAGGGTTGCGACTCTTGGGAAGGGGCATGGGCGTCCATGTCATGGGACGCGCCCGGTCCTTGTCACGGGCCCAGGGACGGGACCCTGACATGTCAAGGTGCGCACCCGGTCCTTGTCAAGGGCCCAAGGGATGCGACCCAACATGCCAAGCGACACACCCCTTCGTACAGACTCGCGTCTTAAGAAAAAATGGAAGGCCTAGTATATTCTAGGGCCTTCTAGTACATAATCAAAAATAAAAAAATACTACTAAAATAGGCGGAGGGTGACATCTTGCTATGTTATGACGTTGTGGGAGAATATGTTGCGCTTCGCCACCCTTGCCATGGCACTGAATGTGGCTCAAGAAAAGGAAAACTGGTGTCGACGTGTCAAAGTTGGAGAAAAAATGGTGATATGATGTAAGGGAGGGGGCTCATGGGCTCGACTTGGTGTGATGAGGGTGCCAGTGATGGTGATTAGGCTAGACTAGGGATGATAGGTGGATACATTCGAGTATGGTAAAGGGAAACCGACAATGAGAAAGAAATGGGCTGCCAACAATTGAAGTAAGGGTGTTTATCGTGGGCAACATCGTTTATATATTTAGTTGCTGAAATTGGGCTGTTGTTGGTCAACGGGTGGCTGTTTCTCTCTTATTTATAATTATTTTAAACTAAAACATTAAATTTAAAAAACATATTCTCTATACGAAGATTGTATGATGATATCACATATGGATCCCAACTAACTGATCAAAACATGCTATTTAAGAAATTTTTAACTTTTATATACTATTTTAGAAATTGAAATATAAACAACGTTTAATTTTAGAAAATCACTTCACTGTGTGGTCATAAACGACCAACGACTTAGTGAACTACTTCTATATGAAATTAAATGTGTTCGATTTTTCACTCATCTTGCTATCATTCCTTCCTAAACATTTTATGAATAAATAGTGAAATACATCTGATGAAATGAGTACGACATTCAATTTCTATGGATAAAATACGATAGAAACGCTTCTTTTAAACACGAAAAATAGTATTGAGAAGGTGAAATCTTGAGAAAACTGAGAAAAAGGTCACTGCAGATGTTCACCCATTTGCAGCAGCAACTGTCGAAAGTCAACTCAGAATTCTCCCATGGAACTCGCACTCCGTTATCCCCGTGAAAAATCAAAGTCCACACTCCCAATTTTGTTCATCTTATTGATTTTCGCATACCCAGTTGCTAATTCATCCCAGTACTCAGAACCAATAAGGGCTTTAATCAACCGTTTGGACGCTCAACGGTCAACCCCAACTGTCCAGGAATCGGCTGCTAGAGGTGTTCTCCAACGCTTGCTGCCTACCCATTCTTCCAGCTTTGAATTCAAGATTGTTTCTAAGGTGTCAAATTTCTGTCTCGTAACCCGCTCATGTCCTTGATTTTGTACCTTATTTGAGAGGAACAGTCTTTGATTGCGTCATTTCAGGACGAATTAGTTCTGATTTTACAATTTTAGTTACTGGGTTGTGATTCATTATATTTGGTGTCCTTTCATTTGATGCGTTTTGGCCAATTTAGATTTATCTGGTTATGCTCTATAGTTTGGAGTAACCTGGGTTCTGATTAATGTACTATTTACTAGTATGTATTTTCACCATATCTGGCTACTACACTTTATTTTATCTCTGTTCCCCGTGCTTCTTTGCTACTGTGTATGATTGGGGATGTTTGATTTCAGCATCTTGAAGATTCATATCATTGTTTCAGATATTGTGATGTCCAGCTTCTATCATTAGCTTGGTTTATTGTTTTGTTGATCTGGCTATGAGTAACATCAAAGTGAAGTTAAATAAAGGCTAAGTTGTTCTTGATTGACACTGGCCCAGCTGTGTTTCTTCTGTTTTGGTGTGTAATTATCCTGGCCATGCTAAAGACTTCAATTGCCCGTACTCGTTCTAGCAAATGCTGTTTGGATTACTGGATTAGGGCTATTTCCTTCCTGCAGAAACCCTAAATAACAAAGTAACAAATGGTGCTTTTGATGAATTTCGACTTTGAGTTGACTGATGCATGTTCAGTTGGGGTAGAAAAAACCAATATGCAATTTACATCAGCATAAGCATCATTCATGAACTAGGATTTGTGCTGTTGAATCCATTTTTGTGTTTGGAAATGACAACTGCAGGTTTTGTATTCCTGGTCTTTCGTCTGAATTGATTACATGTGTGGCATGCATGTCACTTTAACTCACGTCTTTGTCCGTCTAAAGCTTATTGTAATTAGAACATGTATCTTTTCAGTTATGCTGGTGATATCAACATGTATGCTTTTGCTAGGATTTGTCATTTCTAAACTTTTCCCTGTTTTAATCAATAGGATGATTGTGGTGGACATAGTTGCTTCCAGATTGAAAATTACAGCAAATCAAGCACTCATGGGCGACAAATATTGTACGTAAAATCTCAATTCTGCGTTTTTTGTTTTCCCGGGGGGTTTGGGGGGGGGGGGGGGGGGATCTTCATCGTCGTGATACACATAGACTTACTGGATTCAATAAAATCTCCTGTTAACTCTCAGAGGCCACCATTGGAATGTTGTGCTCGATTTTGCCAAGCATTTGAAGTTGATACATATTTCCAAAACCTGGCCACTAAGTAGGAGAGGCAGGTTTGAGGATGGGAAGAAATGCATGGCCACACATTCTTTTTACTGTTTGATTTGATCATGATATAAAAACTTATTCTGCATTCAAGTGAGAGATAAAAAGAGAGGATTTATGAGGGGGAAAGAGGGTAAAGAGAACAAGAAAGGAAATTAAAGGTGATGCAGTAAGCTGCTAATTCTTTTTCCAGGATAAAGGGAACTACTGCGGTGGAAATAGCATCTGGTGTTCACTGGTACTTAAAATATTTTTGCGGTGCTCATATTTCATGGGATAAGACGGGTGGTGCTCAGATAGCGTCTGTCCCTGAGCCTGGAAAGCTGCCTTTTGTAAGTGACGAGGGGCTGGTTGTTCAACGTCCAGTTCCATGGAATTATTATCAAAATGTTGTTACTTCAAGTTGTGAGTTCAGTTCTCTGCCTGCCTTCATTTTTCTCCTTTCTATTGTTGTCTCCTACTGATTAACTGCTATACCTTTGATCCTTATTGCTATTTCTTTTCATCAGGAAAGCAATGAAGAAATTTCAATTTTTGTAAAAAAATGGCTATCCATCTACCCCCCAGACCCTACTGATGTGGGAGCCCTTTGAGGCACTGGGCTGTTGTTGTAAAAAATGGCTATCCATATCAAAATTCTTCCACTAGTGGCACATATTAACTCATTTGTTTAACGTGCAAATTGACATGTCAACATCTGTAGATTCCTATGTTTGGTGGGACTGGAAAAGATGGGAGAAAGAGATAGACTGGATGGCACTTCAGGGAATAAACCTTCCTTTAGCGTTTACTGGCCAAGAAGCTATTTGGCAGAAAGTTTTTATGGTGAGTATTTGTAGCGTGATTCTCCTGCTTTATCTGTAGTTCATAATTAGCTGCATCTCCCTCAACTCCCTTATTGAATCTTGTTAATCAAATTGTAGATAGTATGATGCATATATAGAGTATTGAGAGGTTTGTAAATGAGAGGGCATCTACGTACATTACCACTTTACATTTTTATCTACGATTTTGGAGCAAGAAACCACTTATCAAAGTCACATCAAGAATTGTCCACGAGTGTATGCTCTTTTGAAGGGAAGATGATGCAACAAGCTATTTGAGCTACTACTTATTCTCCTTGGCATTATCTTATTGAGATAGCTTCTTGCAGACAATTCAAGATTAGCGTAATAAGTTCACTTTTTCTATTCTGTTGTTCTGATGGCAGCATCTTAAGGTAAGTGCGGAAGATCTAAATGATTTCTTCGGAGGACCTGCCTTTCTTGCATGGGCGCGCATGGGAAACTTACATGGGTCCGTATCTAATTTTTCCAGTTGTCTTTGTTGCATCCTTACATTGAGTTCCACATCTAGACAATCTCTTCTTCTAAGTTAGATATCTTCTAACCTGGGGAGTGAAGCAGATGAATTAAGATGCTGATACAGATATTTATGAACCGTAGTTGTTTCCATAGATTCAAGTTTGGGATTTTTTCTGTACCTTATGTTACACATATCAAGGCAAGTTTGTAAAATTTAGGTGCTTGTGGAAATTACTGATAGCAACTTGCTCCTGATATCTCAGCTCTACTACTCGCTTTGTTTGAGTACAGCTACTATTCCCTCGAATCAATTCATAAGAGTTTAGGCATCTGGTTGTGATTTGTTATAATTTTATACTTGTATAGGAATTTTGTGGACTTTCTAAATCTAAAGTTCATCCTTGTTCTTGCCTAGTTGTGCTCTGTCCAGATCTCGTTTGGGGTTATTGTCAGAAGGCAAAATGGAATTTGATCGGTTATTGACCTGATCTATGATAGTTCAATGTCTATGATTAAAACAGGTGGGGTGGGCCATTGTCACAAACTTGGTTGGATCAGCAATTGGTCTTACAGAAGCAAATTCTGTCTCGAATGCTGGAATTAGGCATGACTCCGGGTATTGTTCACTTAATTGCGTATATACAAATACGATTGCTGTGCTTTTACCTTATGATTTTTCTGTAGAAAAGAGTTCCTTTAACTGAGTAAAATGAATAGAATATCAGGCAACAATGATTTCTTACACCTGCGGTGGGGTTGGGGAAGAATGGATACAAATGCAAATATGAAGATTCAAAGTTGAGAGAACAAACTTCTGATGTTTTTTATTTGCGAAGATATTAGGTTATTATCCATATTTCCCATGTATAAAGATTTTGTTAAGTTGAAAAGTTATGACTGTACTCTCTTTTCTTCCCAGTATTGCCATCATTTTCGGGGAATGTCCCAGCGGCATTGAAAAAGATGTACCCCTCAGCAAATATAACTAGACTGAGTAACTGGTATTTCCCTTGTATTTTCTTTCTGGTCAATGCTTTCAATGTAGATTCAATTCTCTTACCATGGTTTATTCCTTCTTCTTGAGCCATTATTTATGGCTGGAAGCGCTTGGCATAAGCCACTTTCATACATGTTGGCATCTAACTTGTTCCTTGGTCCAGGGTAAGACACGAAGGTTGAGACCCTAGGATAAGAGGTCTTAAGTTCCTCCAAACCTGCTTGACTACCAAAAGAAAAGACAATCGCTTTCATGCTTTTGGTCAACGCTGCATCTGTGTGCCTCATTCATTCATTGCCCTGTGGAAATACTCTATTTACTTCAAGCACTCTTTCGAACATGAACTAAGCCTATCCTTCCTCCTTTACTTTTTCAGGAATACTGTTAATGGTGATCCTAGATGGTGCTGTACATTCCTTTTAGATCCCTCTGATCCTTTATTTCTAACGATTGGGGAGGCTTTTGTGAAGCAGCAAATTGAAGGTTTTCCATTGCTTGCCTTGCTTGAAATAATCCACTGTTTGCTTGACATTTGTGTTGTTGATAATATCAGTACTATTGAAGAATGTTATAAACAAGATTCTCCACCCCCACCACTGTCCTTTCTTTATGTGTACTGAACTGAAAATAGTTAATCAAGCTCTTGGGACTTGGGTAGCAGATAATCCAATATATCTTCTGCAAGGACATATTGGCACTTTTACCCTTGCAATTAGGCTCTCTGCCATGTTCTTTGTATGTGCATGAATGCTCATTTTATTCTCAAAATTTACAGTTTGTTATTCCCTTCTAGTTGAAATACATAATAAGAAACTAAGGATGGGATGGGACATTCCATGATAGAGAGTTATTTCACTGAAAGATGGATTGTAGATAACAAGAGCAATTTTTGGCAGTGTTTCTTGTAACTTTCATGTTCAGGGGTTTGAAATGCTAGCATAATGTCTTGTTATCTTAATTGAACTTGGAATTACACAATCATAACAGCTCACCCCCCCCCCCCCCCCCCCCCCCCCCCCCCCCCCCCCAAAACACACAACAAAAAAAAAAAGGGAAAGGTTTCTTATTGGAGATGGAAGACCTATGTATATATAATGGAAACAAATAAACACAGCAAGGGAGATTTATTGTCAAACTTTCTATTTACGGGGTCTGAGAATTGTGTTTAAAAAAGGAGACATTAGCAGCAACAACACTGATAACACAATTGCTTTCTTTCAACACAGACTGCTTTCTATGATAGGAAAGCTTGAAAATTGCTTTTTATTTGTACGTTGATGTTGATCTCTCCCTTTTGATGAGTTGATAGATGCTTGCTTAGTAAATAGTCGAGGAATGTATCTTGTGATGTTGTGTTGTGCCTCATGTTAATTCATATGTTTTGCTTCTAATGTTTATTGCAGAGTATGGAGATATAACCGACTTATACAACTGGTAATTCTGGATCTGTGCCTTTTTTGTTCCATTGTTGCCATTGAGCATTTTTGCATGTCAATCTATGGGTGGTAGTTTCAATCCTTGACCATTGTGGATCTAATGAGTTCTTCAAAGCTGGTAGATTTTACCCGTGATATCTAATAGAGGTCCAAGATAGCACTTTGATGGCTGTCGTATATTCTTAATAAGCTGTATTATTTGGGCTTGCTTGATCCTTGCGAGTTTCAGCTAGCCGCACATTCATATATCCTTTGCCTTCTGAGTATTAATTGGACATTCCCAGTTTCTACTTGTTCCTTGAGCTTTGATCCTTCACATCATTTAGTTATGATTTTATATGCTTCTTAGACCTAACTCTATAGGTATTACTCACTTTTCAGATAGTTCTGTTCACAGGTGAATATTCTTTTTGACCAAAGCCTTCATTATGTTATATTCTCTTCCTAGACTTCTATGCTGTACTTGCGCATGCATACATGCTTCTAGATTCTTCATCACACTTTGTGATTTTAACATTGCTTTCTATATCCGTACTTTGACAAGCTGCGCCTATCTGACAGCTCTTGAGTTTTTGAGTTTGTTCTGGCATAAAACCACTTTCAAATATGTTTTTTAGTTGAGAAGTCATGTTTGTCTATTTATGACCCCTGCTTTACAATGTCGTTGTAATACTTATTTCCGTGCCCACTGTGATGTAAGCAGTGATACATTCAATGAAAACTCTCCGCCTACTAATGATCCAGCGTATATTTCATCACTCGGGGCTGCTGTCTTCAAAGCAATGGCCAAAGCTGATGCAGACGCAGTGTGGCTCATGCAAGTATGCTCCTTCTGGTCAACTGTAGTAGTAGTTTTCAGTCTAAAATGTTTGCTGGGTATCCGTGAATCAAATCTATAACTAATCCGGACTTTCTAATTGTCTGAACTTAATTTTCCAGTTGGATTCCTTTGCCTTGAGCTTGACATAATGTCCCTTGTGTGCAGAGTCAGTGTTTTCAATTCACATGCTAAATTATATCGGTCACCAAACATTAACTAGCAAAGGAGATGTCTGAAAAAATTCCATAACTTGAAGTTTGATTGAGTAAATTTTTTAGTTGGCGGCACACTTATATAGTTTGCATTACATATTGAGACGTACTTCTTCTGTGCAGGGGTGAATTTATTTTGATATAAAACTGGTTCTAGCTTACATGGTGCACCTATATTCCGTCTATAGATGAATATTTTGGAGCTTGCAGTCTATATATTGAATGTTTACAATTTCTTCTAGCCAGAAGTTAATTTTTTCTCTTCTTAATAAATATCTTTGCTACGAAATTCGAATTATGAATTGCAAATTTCCCGCTCTGCTCCCTTAGTCTATGATATTATCTTAATTTGAATGATATATTTTTTTGCAGGGCTGGCTTTTCTATTCAGATTCTTCATTTTGGAAGCCACCTCAAATGAAAGTATGTCTTCAGCATTAGGGTCATAATATTTTGAAACTATTCATTAAACCCATCCGACCCCCTTCTGCTATTCTATTTTGGACCAATTGAGGGAAAAAAAATTTCTATGGCACTCCTTATTTGTACTTGGTGTCGAAAATGTCAGGCTCTTCTTCACTCTGTTCCATTTGGGAAGATGATAGTTCTTGATCTATTTGCTGAGGTCAAACCCATTTGGAAATCATCCTCTCACTTTTATGGCACTCCTTATGTCTGGTAAGCAGTTCTTAGCACAACCTATATCCTTTGAACAAGGTGTTTGATTTCTGTTTGTACTCTTGTTATTGATCATTGTTAATTGAAGCTAATACGCTGCGGATAAATTACTAGGTGCATGCTTCACAACTTTGGTGGAAATCTCGAAATGTATGGCGTTGTGGAATCAATTTCTTCAGGTCCAAATGATGCTCGAACTAGCAAAGATTCGACAATGGTACGTTATGAAATGCTAATATGCAAGCTTTTGTCTTGGATGTAAGTTACATTTACTTATCTTGCCTATTATTCGACCTAGGTTGGTGTCGGCATGTGCATGGAAGGAATAGAGCAGAATCCAGTTGTTTACGAACTCATGTCTGAAATGGCATTTCGAAGCCAAAAAGTCCAACTTCCGGTAGATAAACTGATCTTATTTCTATCTTTCTGTCAAATCAAGTTTGTTTGCATATTACTCTATTAGTTACTGGTCCATTCATTTGGTCTCTTCCAATAAGAACAAATATAGATTTCTTGTTTAAATTAGTGAGTTAAGAGGATTTTCTACATTTTTGTTGGGTTTTTTAAAATCTTCAACCATGATAAAAAAAAAAAAGCGTGTTTGCTAATAAATTTTATAGTAATAGGGATTTATAAACATCTAATTTCCCTCCTGTGCTCCTATTTGTCTCTGACGTTTGTAATCACGTGTTTCATTCATGTCTTCTTGTGGTCTGAGTTGCAGGAATGGATTAAAAGCTACTCGCACAGACGCTATGGCAAAGCTGTTCCTCAGTTACAGGAAGCCTGGGAAATTCTTTACCACACAATTTACAACTGCACAGATGGAATTGCTGTACGTTTTTCCATATAATTTCTGGATCATAGATTTGTCACGTTAATGATGTTTTAAGGTACTTCATGCTTCAATCACTCTTATCGTATATATTAATATATTATCAACATTGGTAGCCTTTTAACCACTAGATCAACGCCTTATTGGTGCTTATAGTTTATGTTACCTTAACATTATTGAGCATGATTAAATTCTACATTGAACAAACATGGGCGTTGACATAAACAGGTCATCAAATTTGTTTATACGCTGATATAAGTTCTTTGTCTTAATTTTGATTCAGAACCATAACACAGACTTTATAGTTAAGCTTCCTGACTGGGATCCAACATTGAGTACTACGTCTGATCATCAGAAGCAAAAGCTTCCAGTCTTACGAAGAAGCGCGAGATATAAACTGCTGGAATCAAAATCTTCCCTGCCTCAGCCACATTTATGGTATTCTACTAAGGAAGTTGTTCGTGCTTTGCGTCTGTTCCTTGATTCGGGGAAAGAACTTGCTGGAAGCCTTACGTATAGGTACATTTTACGATGTCCGTGTGTGAATGCAGATGCTCTTTTTCTTGCCATTTTCCTAATTCATTCATCATAATACCTGGCTTGAAAAGAATGGCGGTTTGGTACTACTTAGTTATGAAGAAATTGAGCAGATAGCATCGGTACATGTCTGCTTACTGTCTTCTAATTTGACATCTGCATATGCAAATGTTCTTCATTGGAACTAAATGGCATTCTGGGTCGCTTGGTATCTTTGAAAATGGGATGCCATGGACATTACTTGACAGTCGTGGAGGTCGTGTTGGGTTTTTCCAGGACTATTAGTAGCTTTGAAGCTTTAGGATTATAAAAGGTTGAATGAATAATCATACAATTATTGTTTTTGTTACCTCTTTGATAGTTTCAAGCACATTTATAAATATGTTTTAAGAAATTAAAGACAACATATATGCATTAGAGAGGGCATTATAAGACTACTATCGTGTAGTTATAACGACTAGCTTAAAATCTGTTATGGCACGGCATTACTTGTTTATTTGATTCTATGCCCAACTTTTGAAAAAAGCAGGTATGATTTGGTGGATTTGAGTCGGCAAGTGCTGTCAAAGTTGGGCAATGAGGTATATCTGAAAGCAGTGACTGCATTCCAAGAGAGGAATGTGAAAGCTTTAGATCTCCACGGCAAGAGATTTCTTGAGCTTATCAAGGATATTGATGAACTTCTTGCTTCTGATGATAATTTTCTGCTGGGTACTTGGCTGCAAAGTGCAAAAAATTTGGCTTCTGATCCTAGCGAGACAAGACAGGTGAGTAGTACATGGACTTTTTAGGGAGTCACCTCATCCTAGTTAGGGGTGTAAATGGGCTCGCGAGTCAAGCCGAGGCCGAGCAGAATGAATCTCGAAAACATGATGATACTTTATTTGTTCCTCTAGTAAGGGTTGAAATACATGAACTTGATTGGGGTTACAAACTTGACACATCTTCTTGATTGTTCGCATCGTTTCTATTGGACTCAAAAGCTGCCCTAATGTTTGATGGTTGTAATGCCATTTTCTGCATTTGCTTCAGTATGAGTGGAATGCAAGGACACAGATCACAATGTGGTATGATACTACTGAAACCAATCAAAGCAAACTCCATGATTATGGTAACTGCTTTTTCTTCTTCAACACATATTCGTAAATATTTCACTTTCCGTATAACGAAAATCTGACATTTCTAATTTGGTTGTCGTGGTCAGCGAACAAGTTCTGGAGCGGATTGTTGGAAGACTACTATCTTCCTCGTGCTTCGACATACTTTGATCATCTCAGAAGAAGCTTGAGAGAGAGTGGAACTTTCAGGGTGGAGGCGTGGAGAAGGGAATGGATATCTTATTCAAATAAATGGCAATCAGGTATGAAGCTTTACCCAGTTCATAATCAGGGGGATGCGCTTGTTATAGCCAACGCATTGTATCACAAATATTTTGGGTAAGATTTGCACTGCTTCAATTGTAAATTTGCAAGTCATTTCATTATTAAACAAAATTGTATGTTCCACAATAAAGATGCAAATTCTATGCTAAGTTCATCTTGCAAAGGTTTTCATGTATAGTTTTCAATCTCAGCTGAAAGAAAACCAAGATTATAAACAGTTTTGAAAATTTTTTTCACCCAACTATTTAAGTATTTGGGATGTTTGGTCTCTTCACGTAGTATTGGAGCCTTGAGTCAAGTTTGAATTCTGGAGCTCCCGCTCTTTATATTAAGATAATTTTTTATGGTGCTCCTACTCTTTATATCAAGACAATTTTAGCATAACCTATGTACGGATAGGGGTAATATTAAAGGATAGAACTGTTCAACCTTCACCTTGTTTTGGATAATAGGGTAAATCATACCACAAATGCAATAAAATGATGAAAATTCCAACGTCAAATTTCACAACCTGTTTTTTGGCCGTAGAATCCCCTACAGCAGTATTTTTTATAGGAGATTTCTGCCACAAAAGATACTCATTCCAAATTCGAAAAGCGTAGCAAACAGAAACTGAAGTCAATTTTATTATCAAGAAGTGGGAGATTACTTCTTCCACTGGCAAACCGCAATAGCAGCACAACTGGTTTCCAGGAAACAATGCTCATTTAGTCAGAATTGAATCACATTAATAAATGAATTTCCAAATTCCTAATCACCCCAACCCAATGATCCCCAGCACCATCAGTCCACCATGAAATGAAGAAAATGGCCTACCTTTCTGGACCCGCAGCAGCCATTCCCCTCTCTTTTGGTGTCTGAATAGGATCAGTTCACATTCAGTGGGGAGAATAGGCATCACGGGCCGAGATCATATGTGCACCCACGCCTGCCCGGCTCTTCTCTTTGGCCTTGTTATTGGCGTTGACAAAATGGTCCCTGGTGGTGGATCCATTTAGTCATAAGATTGCTTCTGGCATGCTCAGGTTGCTGCCCAGGAAGATCTGTCTGGGCAAGTCATACTTGTGAAGGTTTGATACCGTCTTGGTTTGTGAGAGTGTTAAAGATCCGGTCAATGCTAGCAAGGGCTCTAATAGGAACGTTTGGCTCTCGCTCTCTCTTTTGTTCTCCAGTCTCATTTCTTCTAACAAAGCTTTGCCGGTGTTGATACCTGTTTGAGATCAGCGCACATTGGGTGAGCAAAATGTGATGCTCGGACATAACAGATATTGTAATTTAGGGAGTACATAGAAGTCAGCCTGCTCACCTGCAAGGTAGCCACCATGAACGTACCCATTAAACTTTTCGCTTGTGTGTTCGCCTGTGAAGAAGATTCGTCCGACTGGCGCCTACATAATATTGTAAATAACTGGTTATACTTTCTTACCATAAGAGAGTGTCGATTGCAAAATTTGTATATATACCTAAGAATCTACGATCAAGGACATTCAGGTATCATGAGTTTTGTTTAATCTGAAATTATTAGACTGTGTTTGAGTTTTATGATGAACAGAAGTAGGATTACGAATACATCCTCTAGGAGTCGTTGCTAAAAATATTTATATTATACCGGATAAGCACAATACGGGTGAGGTAGAAACTCGAAGCCCCGCCTCCTTAGACAAATCAAGAAGAAAGACCTGAAGTATGGTTAAATACGAGTTGCCTATAAGCAACTCACCCTTGAATAGCGGACTGAAAATATCAAATAGGTTACGTAAACTTGGATGTTTCTACATTACATGCCAAATATATGATAGTAGCCCACCATTAAGGGTCATTGAAGAACATCTCTACTATCCAAATTCTTTGGTCCTACTCCTTTCTAGAGCTCAGTTCTGCTTACCCAAAAAACCTATCTAAAATAGTCAGCATATACTTCAACTTGATATTCCTCTTTTATATATATATATATATATATATATAAGTATTAATATGCAAACTCCCAATAACAACAATATACCCAGTGCCTCAAGGGCTCCCACAAAAGTTGGGGGGGGGGGGGGGGGAGGGTGGTGAGATGTACGCAGTCTTACCCTTTCGGGGTGATACCCTAACGAGAGGCTGTTTCCGAGGAGCCCCCAACTTGAGGCAAACTCCCAATGACATGAACCAAACCAAATATCTTACGGATTGTTAACTAATTAGTAAAAAGAATGTATTATATTAGTTTGATGTTAGGCGAGTAGAGTATGAAACAATTTCCATATACATGTAACTACCTCGAACATGATGATGAAGCATATGTATACCTTGATATCCTGAACAAGTTTATTGTTTGAAATGATGGGGTAGTTGCTATAGCTGCCACGCTGAAATCTGTTATTCCACCAGCGAGGCACCAGAATGTCTGTCGCATCAGGTATGTCAGGGCCAAACATTTCTCTCAATACCTTCATAGCTTCCCTCAAAGTTAACTGGTCCGGTTGTGCTTCTACGCGTTTTGATTCTTCATTCGTCAGTGTCACAACCAGCATATTAGATCCCGGGTAAGCATTTTCCATGTTCTGATGACAAAGCAATATAAAGAACAATTCGATTTATCAGGAAGGGAAAAAATAAAGCTAAATTTTAGCTCATTATATCTCTAGCCCCAAAAGGAGACATTGGGAATTACTTTTAAATAACACGGAGAGCTAGGTTGGTGTAAACACATGAACAGGGTCATTAAGGTGATTCGATGAAGCCACAGTGTAGCTATTTGAGAGACTATAAGATGTGTAGTATAAAAGTCATGGGAGAATTGTTTCACAGCATCAGGAAAAACTATGTGAACCAGTCCAATTGATAGTAAATATACCACATGAAACTGGCCAACACAAAGATTGGAAGGACCAATCCAAGTGACTTATAATGAAAAGGAAGCAATTTTGTATCAAGCACATCAACATTACTCAAACCTCAAAAGAGCTATTTCCCAAAATAGCACAAAAACAAAAAATATTTCCTAAACTAGGTTTTTTTTAAAAATATTTCCTCAAGTGACATCCATGTCATTATTTTTTTTTTTTTTTACTACACTTATATTTTTTAAATTTATAATATTTTATGTATTATAATAAATAAATTAAACTTAATTATTTATTAAATTTTAAATAAAATTATTTATACACAAATTTAATCTAAATATTTAATAAATAATTTAATTTAATTTAATTTATTTATTGTGATTAAGAAAGTATTATAAATTAAAAAAATTATATATATATTAAAAATAAAATAAGAAAGTAAAAAAATAAAACTAAAAAATAAAAAAAGTCAAATGATGACATGGATGCCATTTGGTGAAATATTTTTAAAAAAAAGGTAGTTTAGGAAATATTTTTTATTTTTGTGTTATTTCGGGAAATGGTTCACCTCAAAAGGTGGACCTGTAAATATGATTCAATGGCTTTAAACATGAATGGTTAAGGTTTGCAGACCTGCCAAAACGTGTAGTAGCCTCGCCGCTCATGCGCATAGATGAAGAACTCTTTATCCTGACCACATGGCCAAAACTTGCGGGGAAACTTGAGGAAGATTTTTGTGTATATCATGATATCACATTTTTCAATAGCATCTGTTTTCCACCTCTGTTTCAATTCATAGTTAAATCAGAAAAATATTGATCACATAAATTACCTTCAGATGTACAATTAGTGCATGGAATAGCAATTGGAAACATATATATAGCTGCACGTAATAAAAGGAGAGGTATATTTGACCACTTCGATTCTTGTTTTCAAGATGGTAAGAATGTACAATAATGCCCTAATAAGGGCTATTAGCATTTGTGGAGTGGACCCAAAAGACCTTGAGCTTGGAAGACAGGTAGTCTGACCACTATACTAAACCCAACAACTTATTTTACCATGTGGATGCCTACGACAATAATGAGTGTACATGTCTCAACAAAGTTTTAGGCCCTATCTATTAGAATGGTATAGTTCATGATGCTTCAGTTCCGATTTGTAGCAGGATTTTTACATCATTGATTTATCACATTGTGATTGTACCTTGATCCGCCCATGGTGGGGTCCTTGGAGTTCTCACAATGCTTTTATGTTGCCAACATGATAATGCACACATACTAGTAAGTAGAAAAGGGCCAAATTTTTAATCCTACTTGTTGCGTCCCACTGATTTTTAGACTTTTAAGTCAACGGATGCTATTTCATATTGTGACCGAGTTGCTTAAAAAAATTAAAAAGACTAACATGATTCACTATAAAACAGAGGATTGGTTATTCTTGCAGGGACTCTTAGGAAAGCTGCGGGTAGCATAATACTGCGGATCAAGAAAACTATACCCGCAGCTACTCCAATTTAAAATAATAAAATACTGCAGATACTATCAATTTTTTAAGGGAGTCGGATCTACACAGAAAAAAGACAAATTCAATTCTCGAGCATAGCATACCACACTCGGCTTGTAGTTTGGGTGCTCAAGTCTAACAGGGGCCCATATCCTAGCTGTCATATACCATTAAATTCGCTTTGATTGTTCCAACAAGTATATTGAATGCCAAGAAATCAGCGGATATTATTGAGGTCTAAAAATATCTAGACTACATTTGATACAAAATATGTGCATTATTCCGCCAAAACTAAGGACAAAAACCGAGATATTTATACGTGGAATGAAGGTAGGGTGAAGTTCTAAACGTGTATTACAGTGTTAACAAAGTGGAGTGAGGTTTCACACACTTTGTATTATAGTGCTAATAGAGTGAGATGAAGTTCCAGACCTATTGTATTATAGTGTTGACAGTGCAAACCCTCCACCTAAGAGGGTACTAACACGCAAGCACCGAATCTTATTAGAACTACGAAATTAAGTATGCTTGGACGAGAGTAATACCAAGATGGATAACCTCCTAGGAAGTCCTCGTGTTACACCACTCAAGTTAGGGATTCTCGGAAACAGCCTCCTTTCAGGGTACCCTGAAGGGAGGAGGCTGCGTATATCCACTCCCCAAACCCTACTTAGGCAAGAGCCCTTAGGGCACTGGAAATATTGTTTTACAATGCAAACCCTCACCGCAATAGTAATGATATATGAGACATCAATGACGACTATTGCAAGCCAAGATTAGACACTGAACATGTATTACGATTCACGAACCATCCCACATTTCAAAATTCTAGCAGGACAGATTGTATTGTCTAAGCAGTTAAGTCAATGGAAAGAAATCATAATTAATTAAGGATCATAATCACATGATTAATCAATTATTCATAATCAATTATAGTTAAGGTAAGATAAATGAGAGAGAGAAAAGAGAAACGTACGGGCAACAGTGGCGAGAAGGAAATGAGGTCGCTTTGGAGAACCCCAATGCTAGCTGACAAAACAATGTACTTGGCTTCGTAGGCACAACCATCCTCCGTTTTTACTTTAACCCCGCTTACCGAGTGCTGTATTTCTCGAACAACCTGCCCCAAAAATTCAATTCCATGTTTAAATCAGAAACAGAGTCCGAGGCAATCAGCCTCTCTATTGCTTTGGAATTCTGAAAAGTCAACCCAAGAACTCTGTGCAAACATAAATAAGCTACCATTTATTTCATTACAAGCAAAATTCATTTCCTTTCATTTATTCTTCTTTCACAAGCCTTTTGGAAAATCATGGTAAACATTGAAGAATTCATGTAAATTCCAATTAAAGCAGTCAGCAGTGACCTCATAACAACCAGTTGAGCCTCCCCAGGTTCAGTGGTGCATTCAGTAAGTCTGAGATTCCTCAAAGATCATGCCATTTTCCCTCGTAATCTGATCCTCTTGGCCATTGAGGCGAACAGAAGAGCACCAACCTCATTAAATGAAGTAGATGGCAGTATTTTCCATTCTCGTGAGCAGATGGCAGTGTGTTCAGTAGAGCACCACCCTCGATTGACATTTGATTGGGTTTTTCTCACCAATGGAGGACATGATAAGACATATTAATTACTCTTAAATTATCTCTGTTTTTGGTATCTTAACCCATTATTATCGAACATTGATCACATAATTAACGAAATAAATTTTTATTGGAGGATATTGATAAGTTTCATACCTTTGTTAATATCACAAAATAAGATAACTTATCAACAATTAACATATCTTATCATGTGTCCTTTAAGCACTTATTTGAGTACCCAATATACATGCCAAAAAATCAATAAATCACCGGAAGACAAGAATTGTATTTCCATGATTAAATGATTCTCTTTCAGGTTTATTTAATATTCAAATTGGATACAAAGTTAAAATGTCCAAAATAGAGATACTTTTCGTTATATCTAGGTAGGCACAGTAAAAAGGTCTTGCCATGGTGTATGGGGGGCCTACCCACTATGCAGCGAATAACAACTAGAGGATTTTCAAGCTGGAAATCATTACAATTCGCAACTATATGATTAGAAATCAACACATAGAAAAGGTCAAACTAGGCTCTATTCTGTTGGCTCCTCAACAGCCAAAGATGTAGTTCTCCTGCTAGCTACGGCTCGCACATCCCCATTGCATGAGCATCTTTGCATATGCAGCAATCTTACTGCTCCTTACAGAAGAACTAAGATTAAGACAGCCACACGAGGGTGATTGTCAACGCTAAGAAGTTACACGTGAAGTAACAAGCAATGTCATCTAAACCTCAAGTCACTATCTGCAGCAGGTTAAAATTTGATGACATGGTCCTGACGAATCAGAATTTTTTCAATGTCGCTTTCCACTATTCCTGCCATGCTTTCAAGACAAGTAGGTAATCTAGTCCAACTAAGCCTAGATCCTCAATCATACATGTACACTATATCCGGATATCTTTAGTTAGTTAGAAGCAAAATCATTCTAACTTTTTTTTTTCCTTTCGGCAAGTGAGAAAGAGCTAAACGGTAATGCTTTTTGACTAATAGTCGACCCTGTTCATGCTTTTCGACTAATAGTCGACCCCGTTAATAAAACTTTGTTGATGAACTATTTATTTTATATCAAATTCTCTCCATTTTGGGCAAGCCGGATTTAAAGTATTTGCCTTGTTGAGTAAAATACAAAAGCTAGGAAACTTTTTTTTTCCCCCCCAAAAAAAAGCTAGGAAACTACACCATTAACCAAAACATATAATGTATTGAATTAATAAATGAATATATAAATAACTGAGAAGAATAGTTTCCCAAGAACGTCATTATCTTAGAAACCCTAAAAAATGTGTCAATCAATCTCTACTCCAGCAAAATTGAAAGCAATACAAGCAAACAAAAGCAGAGTAATTGGATTTTTTCGCACACGTCAAATGCTACATTCACCCTTTTCAATTAATCAGTCTCTATCATTTCTGTATCAAAAGGAACACAAACCGGCACAGGAACACAAAACAACGGCGTAGGAGATTATCTCAAGAAAACAACAACTAAGAAAGAAACAAACCCAGTATCAAATAAAAATCAAAATTTGTTATTTTACCTTGTTGAGTTTGAGACGGCCGTCCAAGATTTTCCCTTCAGATGTCAGAAAAAACGTTTCTGCCATTTTGGATAGCAAATACTCGTATCCTCTATCATCCGCAACCAAGAATTCTCGCTCCCCAAACTCAACGTACGTCGATATAGGCTCTACCTCTGCAAGAAGACGGACATCTATTATTAATTCGTTCAATTAAAATTCTATCTAAGAAAGGTAGATTATACATTTATATCATTGTATGCAATAATTGGAATAAGGAAAGCCGAGGAAAAGGGGAAAAAAAAAAAAAAAAAGAGCAAAAAGATGGCCGCAACGTGATGTTTACTGCTCTGTATTTGTGAACAGTAAAGGAAATAGCCAAAATTTGTGTTAACAACTTTAGTCGGCTGTGAAGAAGCGATCAACATATAAGTTTAATAGATTACTCTATCCAATATTAATTAATTTTAAGATGGAATTTCGCTTAAATTTATATCATTTGTGTTGACTTTGTAGGTCGAACCTAAAGGCCTAATGAAACATAACAATTCTCTACGTAGATGAAAGGTAGAAGAAACCAACCTGCCATCTCAAAGTCGTAGAGGATGAAATCAATGGCGAGCTCTATAGGTGTTTTTGGAGAGCTGACATAATCAGGCAAATATAGAATGTTATTGAACTATTCATAATGAATAATTAACGTAGACCTGAACATACAATCAGAATCCGTAAAACAAAATGGATTAAACTGTGCGAATCAGACGTACTCTGACGGTTCATCAACAGCAGCACCCTCGTTTCCGAGCCGCTGAATTGCTGAGTCGACAGCCTTCTTGTACGACTCGGCGGCGAGCGCACACGGGAATATCTTCCCGCTGACAACAACAAATAAAAATAAAATATATTTAGCCAATTGCAACAAATTTTCCAAACCAAAAAGTGGCGGAGGGCTGGAAAAAGAGACCGTACGTACCTGCGATCATAGATGTTGTAGCGCGCATTGCTGTAATCGGAGAAGCAAGTGCGAAGACCGTACCGTGTGGCGAGTTCCCATACAGGATTGGACTCCTTGCCACCTACGCCGGCAATCCAACCGGCGCCGAGCTCAACCGAGAGGCCGGCAAAGGAGTGGTTACGGATTCTGCCACCGATACGGTCGGATGCCTCAAGGATAATCAAATCCTCCACGCCGTTGTCGGCCAATTGCTTCGCCGCAGATAATCCTGACAAGATAACAATGTTGACAACGTCGATTAGAATGGGAAAAGAGAGGAAAATTGTAGGATTGTGGAAGAGAAACTGACCGGAAATACCAGCACCGAGGATGATCACGGAGCACCGTTTCGCGGAATCCATACGCAGCAGAGAGAGAGAGACAGAGGGGATGAGAATGAGTGGGGGTGCGGTGAGCGGGAGATACATATAGTTATAGTTTGTTTGGGGGTCTCCCAGAGTTGCCCCCTCCGTCTAGGCCTAGGCGGCTATTTTATGCCCTTTTTCGCCTCCTTTTCCTCCTTCTTTACTAATTATTATCCTATGCCCTTAGGTAACATATTCTCTCTCTTTCTTTACGTATATTTAATAAGAGTGAATAAATAATTTATTTTTATTTGATAATTAAATAAAAAAATAAATATAAAGCAAGTTATATTTAAAATAAGAGAAGAATTGTTCAAAATTTCTTTAAAAACTTATTCTACATTCCATTTATTCCCAAATTTGGAGGTTTAAAGAAAATTAGGTTAGTGTAGGATAAAAACTTACCAGAAATTAAGGCATCAGATCCCATTAGAATTGTAAAGTTAAGTGTGCTTAGGCAAGAGTAATACCAGAATGGGTGACCTCCTGAAAAGTTCACGTATTGCCAACCCTATAAGGTTGGAGGTCGTCGGAAACAGCCTTTTGGCAGGGTCACACCCTGAAGGGATAAGGCACTTACATTCACCCCTCCCAAACCCCGCTTATGTGGGAGCCCGTGAGGCACTGGGTCTATTATTGTTGTTGTTGTTGTAGGGTAAAAACTTACCCCCTTTACCCCTTAAACATATTTATCAAACTAAGGAAAGGATTTAGTTTTTCATTACCCTTATCCTTTTTTATCCCGATGTTAAGCTGAGAGTTACAGTGAGGGAGGAAAATACCTCCAGTGTAGATCGAATTCGAGTGATATCTCTGGCACTTAAAGTTTTCAGGCTATATCCTTCAAGAACTAGTTTTTCTTAACTATATATGCCGTGGAGCATGTGCTTTATTTTATTAATTACATTAATATTATATGCTTGGTGTTAATAAAAAAATATTAGTAAGTTGATATCTGAGTTGACATAGATTGGACGAGTATACGTAGACAAGAAGGGATGGATGAGTAGGACCTAATAGTATTGCTATTCGTCTCAGTCATTTGCAGCAAGTTACTCGCACATCTTTATTGTCACAAGTTACTTGAAAGTTTTCTGCCCCATGGTCAATCTGTCCTCATTGCCCTTAATCTAGAAAAGGTACTTGTTCACCCAAAGCCTCTAACCTCCACGCCGGCCTCACCATCAAATTCGTCATTTGAACACCAAATGCACAACTTCCAAGAAGGATCTCAAGTATTACCTGCTGAATATTTATGTCGGTACAATACACTTGTCAAATAAAATAATGTTAAGTATCAAAGTTCCTTATGGATTCAGTTCTACTCATCACCTTCAAGTTGTTGAATTTTAAAGATTATTTAAAAAAATATATATTATGCATATATTTTAAAAATCTACATTTGCCACAGATTCAACCTCAACTCAAGGTGCCCCTCAACATATTCCACATCTTTGAATTCTGTGTTCTTCCTTGGTCCCTCCTCAATTTTCAAAAAATTTAATAGATTCATACTCTTTTTTTTTTTTTTTTTTTTTAATTTGTGCACTGCTCTTTTTTTTTTTTTTTTAATTTGTGCACTTTCACTCAACTACCAAAGAAGTGGGTCAACCATCATGTGAAAGCAGCCAACCATCCAAAGATACTGGCCAGTGATCTCAATCCATTCCGTATATAGGAAAACTTGTTAAAGGGGCGCGATAATAAATGCGAGTAACTTCACATCTGATGATATAATTTATAAGATGGGCAAACAATTAGATAAGTCTGCAAGTTTTGTCAACAAAGACCCTCCAATGTTTAAATTTTTACCATTGAGTTAACCTCTAATTAATTTTTTTCTTTTTAAATTTTAATCGTTTAAAATAATGATAAAAAGAAAGAAATGCAGGGAGGGAGGAGAAGGGTGGCGTTGCACGCGAGAATAAATACTGAAGAAGCGTGTGATGAATGTTAATAAGCTCCAGACCCACCAAAGCCTTTTCTCACTGGTTGAATGCAAGTAAAGGAGTAGAGTATTATTTTATGCCAAAAAATCTAAAATTTGATTCAACGCTTGAACCTTTTTTTGAAAAATTATTGACTTAATTTACTTATGTGATGTGTGGTTCGCCACAGAAGTCGGGGTTTACCGGATTTTTGGCTCAAAAAGAAAAAAAAAAAAAAGAAAAGTGAATAAGCCCCAGCCTTAATTGGCTTTTTGATATTTTTCAATTCCCGATGAGAGAGGCCGCTTTTCACATCCCGCGTTTTCAACCCCCTCGTGGCTCTTTTCTCACATATTTAAAACGCTCTCAGGTTTTAATGTAAATAATCACAATTAAATTGACTTTCATGTTTACTATTAATGTATTTAAATTCCTTTTTAATTAAAATATGAGTTCTGTTTATTCATAATACGAAAAAAGTATTATTATTAGGTAAAAAAAATAAATAAATAATAAGAGAGGATGTGACTCTATTTATAAATACAAATTTTAGTTTTTCATAATTCTAATTTTCTAATATGATTGGATAATATCCTAAGAAGAATCGCCTGTCAAAATAGTGGAGTTATATCCTATATTATCTCAACTTATAAGATAACCATTTAACGAGATAGTGGTTGACTTGTTAACGTAAAAGTTAACATCCAATATTGTTAATTGAATAACATGATTATCTAGGTTATGTTTGGTGTCATAAGAGTTAAAAAAAAAAAAAAATATATATATATATATATATAAATTAAATAAATTAGAAGAAATTTCAATTCCTTTTCCCTTGTTAGGCAATAGATAATATTTAAGGCAAAAATAAAAAATAGAATAAAACAAGAAAATAGAGTATTGCGCTAAATTATTAAAATTAGCTATATACTTACAAGTGTCAATTTAAATTCAACCCAATATATAAATTGGGGTTTATATGAACAATGAGTTGAACTGAATATGTAATAAAAGCAATGTGTTTATTACGTAGCCATTTTATAGTAGAATCATCTAACTCAAACATAAAAAAAATCAAAATTTTCCAATTTAATTATCTAGTAAAACATAATAAAAACAAACACTTGATTTAATACTTTCATAAATCTTTGCCTTTTTTTCACTCATATAACTTTTTATTTTGTTCAACACAATTATACAACAACAACAGCAATTCAGTGCCTCAAGGTGCTTATTTCTGAGGATCCCAACCTCATTCAAAACAATTATAACTTTTTATATTTTATTTTTAAGTTTTCTTATTTTTCATCTCTTATTTGACTTATATTCAAATTAGATTAAAAATTGTGGTGACAGCGCAATTCCTTTGGGCCCCACGTGCAGTATCGACACGTACGTTTCACGTAGTCTATGTCTCTATAATTTAGAGACAAAATGCTTCTATTTTATATAATTTATTTTTAATTTATGCTTGTTAACACGTACGTGTAGTAATTGTTATTGTTCCATTAATTAAATACAAGTACTTGCTGATTACAAAATTATAAACAAGGTAATTAATATTAGCCACCGTATTTATAAGAAGATAATGAAGAATTACACGTAGACAATCCGCCAGAATCTCGCCTACCTCAACTGAAAAAAGGTGACGGCCCTAGTTTGAGCTTAGTGGAGGAATAGTATAGGGATAACTTTTATAGCTTTGTAGGTGCATTCAGCATCGGTAAACAGTGGCAGGCTCATTTGTGTTCTCGTATTACGGGTGTTGGTCTAGTCGCTGAGGACTCCTAAGTTCTAGTACCGTGGGATATAGCTACTTTACACTCCACTCTTTTCTTCTCTTTTCTAGTACGCTACACTCTACCACTTTCTCTCTCCCTCCCCCTCTTTCACCCTATCCTCCCTCTGTCACTCCCTCCCCCCCCTATCTCTCTACTCTCTAGTACGCTCTAACCCCCGCTATGATGCTCTCCCATACATACATATATAAATGCTTGCATGCTTATTTCTTTAATTCATTTGGAAACTCATTTTTGCTAAATTCATTTGTGATAAATTGATTATTTTACTTGCAGGGGTACACGCACTTCAGGTTGGGGGTCCCCGGAAACAGTCTCATTTCCACTCGGAAGGGGTAAGGCTGCGTACATCCACCATCCCCAGACCCTGCTTTTTGCGGGAGCCATGAGGCATTGGGACTGTTGTTGTTTGTGGTTTGTTTGTTTGTATTTAGTTGATAACAATTTAATTAAATTATATATTTATTAATTAAGCTTTAGCCTAGTGGCAGAATTAAGGTTGATATTTTATAAAAAGTTCTAATTGTCGAGATAATCAAATATTAAGCATAATAGAAGTGAAAAACAATATTAAAATTAAAATAAAATACAATGATATATGTAAAAATTATCTCTCAATTAGAGGAAGAAAACCATAAAATGCTCAAACTCACCCAAACGTACTCTTCCCCTACCTGGCCTGTCCCCCCAGGGGCACCCTGTACAAATCTCAAAACATCTCACACCTTTTTCTTTTTTTATCTTCTCCATACACATCATAACACATTTTATAATAAAGTTACTTAATCCAAATCAAATTCTAATATAATTAGATAACTAAAGTATCTTATGAAAATCTCATTAAAATCAAAAATCACTCAAATTTTAACAATGAGCTATGGCTTTAGATATTCTCATGTATGTCAATGTATGTGTCCCAAACAATAACTAGCATTTCTTTTTGTTATTTTTAAAGTTTTCAAAAACATTTGAGAATTTAAACATGTAAAAAAAAATCCTCATCAATAAGAAAATTAGGAAACGATATCACAACTTAAACAAAACTTACTTAAAAATGCATATTTTATACAATGAATAATCTTCTAAAACATGCTTTTTATGAAATCACAACTTACAAAAAAACAGATAATTTTTGATAATCGCCAAAAGTTATTCAAATGGGTTTGTTTCTCCACCTAAGAAATGATGTATCCAAGGAACATTGTCTTTTAAATTAAGTCATATTGTATAAAATATATAAATATAAATGGTGATTGATTTTCAGTTGGTTTTATCCAAAGTCTTAAGCGTTGTTGGATACTTCATTAGAAGCTTCTATGTTTGGTCTTCGTAATTGAGTTCAATTTATAAATTAGGTTCAAATTTCTCCTTAAATATATATATTTTTAAAAAATTAGGAATACTAATTACGTTATTATCAATTTTTTGACACATTTTCCTCAAAAATACAATTAATTAATTTTATTGGACTACAGGTAGCATGCCCGTCTAAACCAGAAGAAATCACTGAAGTAATCTAATATTATAATATTCATATATTTTCTTTTTTCTGGCTGGTATTTTGGGTATCTGAACCACCTTTATTAATTCCTAATTGTATATGTACTTCTCCACTAGAAAGTCTCCCAAGTGGAAGGGAGTAAAATGAGCCCAAAGACTCAATAGCTGTCCCTAAAAATTTTTTTATGCTGAATTAAAAGATACAAATCCCAAACTCAATAGTGCACTTGAGAAACCCTTTTAAAGTTTATTACTCCTTCATGACAAGTTATCTATGTGACTACCGAAATGAAGAGTCTTAAAGACTCTCCCGTATTTATCAGTCTCCTTGCTTATTCCAAACCAACTAGGATACTGATGATTGAACTAAGACTCATCATCGTCAATGAGGCGGACCTTCTACATGTTTCGCTCTAGTGCATCCTTCAACCACAGTAACTACACCTTTTTGTTAGTGTATTTTCAAAATATTTGTTGACAAATGTGTATATAAATGTGTTAAATGTTATATATATATGTATAAGATGTATTTGAGGTTGTTCCGATACTTGTATAAAAGATTAGAGCTTGTTGGGGGTGTGTGTCGACACATGGGCCATGTGTGTCGACACAAAATCCTACAAAACGCAGGGAAGACAGCTGTGTGTTGACACATGGCCCGTGTGTCAACACACAGCCCATTACAGTAGCGCACGAAGGAAACCTGTGTGTCGACACGCGGGCTTACAGAAAGCTGTGTGTCGATCTGTGTGTCGACACAAAGCTTCGACACACAGGTCGTTTTTGACGGTTTTCCGTGCTGTTTTTTCCCGGTTCTTTTTATATGTTAAGGGTCTTCGTTTTGGGATTGAACTCTGATATAATATACAGATATATTCCCCACTCTTTTGGTAAAAAAAGTTTACATGAATTTGTAGAGAAAATCATAATAGAGAAATTGAAGAACATCATCACTTTGTTCTTGTATTCTTGTGAAAATTTCCAAAGGTGTGTTGTCTATAAATCTGACCAATCTCTTTACATCTTTATCAATCTCTCTCCATACACATCTTCACTCCATATTTGGTAGTTGTTGTATCCCCGAGGATATTTCGTATACCGAAATAAGCCTTAAGGATAGTGATCACACGCCTCAACACCTGAGATCGTTTGGATACCCGGTTGCAAGGTTTTTGCAAGTATTTTCTGAATTTTTCTAACACTTTTTCCCGGGACTCGTTGCTTGCCAATCAAGAATCTACGGTCATTAACTTACTTGAACACTACGCGAACTTTATTAGCTCCAATCCAGATTTAAATTATGGGATTTTATATGGTAGTCGTAGTGAGACTTTATCTCAAAACAGTTAGGTACACGATGTGAAATGTTGAAGCATATGGCAAGAAGAAGAGGAGAAAAGTAGAAAAGAAATGATTGCGAAAGGAAAGAATTAAATTATAGAAAAAGTAGAAAGTGGAACAACAAAAGGGGGGATCAAATTTAGGTTCCAAAGTTCACACATGAACACAAAAGTCCGAATACATTATCAAGACTATATAGTTGCAGCAATTCATCAGAAATTTCCCAAGGTGGTGGACTTTGATATATATTTAAATTTAAAAAAAAAAAAAAAAAAAAAACGGGAAATGAACCTTATAATGAGATTCCACGCCGCAGTGGAGAAGTGCAGCATTGGACCGACATGCATGATTCAGTGCATTGACCAAATATTCATATACTTTATTACAATGAATGAATAAAGTCAACGCACTGCTCTTTTTATTTTAATTTCTTTTGCAAAATTAATAAGCACCCCTTTTTTATTCTGTTTTCTGAAAAAGCATCGAGTAGGAGCCGTTGGTGGAAGGTAGAATGTTGTGAATTTCTATTGAAAATATCAATGCCCAATTTGATTCTTCTACTAATAAAGGTGTCACTTGTTAGAATTTAGGACTATTTTTGCCTCAAAATGCTAATGTGACGTACAATTTTGGTAGATTAAAGATACCTTGTAGAAGTAGAACTCAAAAGGATGGGTGAGGTGTCCCAAAGACGCCGGTGCTCTATTCCCTAGTAGACATCTAGCGTTGTTTTAATATTGGTCATTCTTGTGATGGCGATCATGGTGGACTCTAACAAGATGAAAGAGAGAGAGGGTGAACCAATGGTGCGACGCCTGTAGCACCCATTCATTCTCCCTTAGTCAGTGGGCGATGGTAGCATCTGGACGATGCCTATGGAGGGCATTCTCGCCCACTCGGGAGGGTGGGCTGGTCCCGCCCACTTTAGGTGAAGGTCATGGTGATGACTGTAGAGGGAGGTGCTTGTTGGGTTCCTTCCCTGGTAATGGAAGGAGGTGATGAACAAGGCACTAGATTTTAGAAATTTAATATTGATTCGGACCCTTTAGTTGTTGGGCCTGTATTTGAGCTTGTACGACTACATACGATTTTTAAATAATAATAAGCTACTTACATTTTTGTCAACATTTTGTCAGAATTTAGGATGAATGAACTCGACAGATAGTAATGAGGGGTACAAATATGAGAAATGTTTAAACCTATGTGATAAACAATAGTGTTTTGAATACCTTATAGTATAATGAAGTGAGCACAGTTTGTGTGGGGAGATCCAATGATGGAAACTAGAAAAAAAAAAAAAAAAAAAAAAGAGTTCGCTTTGTGGGGCCTAGAAGGAATAGGAAGCAGAAAAGAAAGTGGGCCGAATGGGCCTAAGTTTGGTTGTGGGCAAGTTTCTTAAGTTTAACACCGCCAGGCCCAGCTTAAGGTTTTCATTTGTATCAGAGCCCAACATAAGTCAGGTACATTTTACTAATCACTTAAATAAATAAATAAATAAAATAATTATAATAGGAGGGAGGGGGGGCCCGCAGTTGGCGCCGCCAACGTGGGCTTTAAAATAAAGAAGCAGAGCACGCGGCCCAGCAAGTCCTGGACTAAAACGCGGTTTTCTCTTAACTTGTTTTATTTGCAAACATGCCCCTCCCTTTATTTTATCTTATTTACTCGCTCAACTCTTTATGATAAATGACACCCCACTTCCACCACTCCCTACCAGGATTTCTTTTGGATTTATTCCGTCAGTTCTTTTTATATTAGTATGTTAACTCATATATATCCTCGGAAACAGCCTTTTTTAGGGTAGTCCCTTGAAGGGGAAAGGATGCATATATCTACCCTCCCAAAATTCTGCTTAGGCAGGAGTCCTTGGAGGCACTGGATTTGTTATTGTTGTTGTTATTATATATTAACTCATATATAAATTCTACATACAATATATGAGAAATGTGAATTTTTTTATTTTTTAATTATGATATAGGTTAGGAATAAACTAATAGTATAATTGAATTTGTTGAATAAATTAGAGGCTTAAGCAACTAGTTTGATATATAATTTAAAATTTTAACAATGGTGTTTACCTGCCGAAGCAGCTGGGGCCGGGGCTTTAAATAAATGTAAAGAAATAAAGAAGGGGGCCCGCGGGGGGGAGGGGGGGGGAGCAAAATTACAGAAGAAAGAGACCCCAAATACACAAAAATAATGGAAAGAGGGAGGAAACAGAAAAGAGCATAAAAATGAGAGGAAGCTACTCTCTCTCTCTCTATATATACATAGAGAGAGAGAGAGAGAGAGAGAGAGAGCCTCCCTCACAAGAATCCCCTCTGCCCCAATTTTTGGTTGTTTCATGTACATGGCCTCTCTCGCCTTTGACGTCTTTTGATATATTAATTTTCATTCCTCTAAGTTTTCTCCTTTCTCTCTCTCTCTCTCTTTCTCCGTTCTCTGCAATTCAGATCGGAGAGATAGAGAGACGGAAGGGGAAAATGGGCAAGTACATGGAGTTGCTGGACGCAGGGGTCAGGATTGTGGCCAGGTTTCATTCCCACTGCCCCCATACTGCCCGTCTGTATTACCACCCTCCTTCCAATCCCGACCACCACCTCCTCCATGACGACGGCGGCCTCGGCGATGTGTCTGCCCAGTTCGGTAGTGGCTGTGGGGCTCAAGGAGCTGTTCTGGGATCTGCCTACTTGGATGGCTCGGATTTGATTCTTTTTACAATTGTTTGACATACAGTCATTGAATTTACATGAAAGGAATTGATTTGTTTCAGTTTTGAATCTGTTTCTTGAGATTGTTCTTCTTTTGTTTGGATTTTCATTCTTATCAATCAAGAGAGCTTTGATAAGAATTCATTATTTTAATTTTCTCATAATGTCTGTCTATGGTATGTAATTCAAAATCCAATAGAACAAAACAAGATTCCAGTTCGTCTCCCCACAAATTTATCAATATTTATTGGTAAGAGAATTTAGAAATGAATAATGATAATTTAAACTTGAAACCCACGAATCAAAAACATTATAAATCCTTGTATTCTTTTCACAAGAATCAACCCTTTTAATCTATTATGTTTTGTTGGGTTGGGTCAATTTAGTTATGTATGAAAATAACGCGGAATGTTCTCCTACATCATCATTGTTGAATAATTTAGCATTAGAAAACTTGTATGGTTGATATTTTGAGGATAAAAGTTGTGAAATTTGTATCCCAAATATAAGTTTTTTAATTTTAGAATGTCTTATGATATTTGGTAAGGTCTTATTTACTAGTTAAAAAAAAAAAAAAAAACGAGAGAGAGAGAGAGAGATTTATGGGAAGGAGGAAGGGGGGGAATGTCCTTTTCCGAAACCATAAGGATGTGAATGATTCTTACCTTGGAATTCAAAGCGTTGAAAATATTGGAATTTGAAACGGAAAGAAACTGAGTAGATTTCCATTTCCATTAATGCACTTTAATTTAAAGAGCTCTTAAATGTCATGGAGATTTCTGAAATCCCCCAAATAATGTGCAAGAATCAATGCCCCATCATTGTGTAGTTTTGAGCCTAAGATACATTTTGGGTTGGTAGGATCAAGGGAATAATAAGGAGATGGTAGAATTACTAACAATTAATAAATTTTACATTATCAAACTAGTATTTAGATTACTTTATTGCATATATGTAGCTTTTGTTCAAAAAAATTTATTTGGTAAAATTTAGAAACTAAAAAATTAATACACCAAGCCTTATAATAATAATAATAATAATAGTATGTAATATATTCACAAATTTTTCTTTAAAAATATTTCAATTAAAAGTATTTCTTTTATTATATTAACAAAGGCAAGTTTATCATAGAAGTTTGTATATATGCTTTGCATTTATTGATCTATGATATGAAAGTGTTGGGACTAGAGGTTCAAAATTAGGATGGAAAGATTCTCTTGGATATATAGAAATATCATTCTCACTTTGGGAGAAAGTCGACTTGATATATATATATATATATATATTAAATAAAGGAAAATGGCTTTCAATTTGTATATATGGAAGAAGACTTACTCGAATCAACATAAACCCTAATCTCAGAAACGGAATGGAAATGGAATATTCGTACAGAAATAGGAGTTATAATTAATATATACATAATAATAATAATAATTGGGTGGTGGTTTGCAGAGGAGATATTTTCAATAGAAAAATGAGACAGAAGATATTGAAAGAGAAATAGACAAAAATGCGATGAATGTTACGTAGCACCCTTGCCTACCACCACATTTCCATTTTCCATGCCCCTCTTTTTCTTTCTTCTTTGTTCTCGACGGCAGGGAGTGCCAAGCAAGCAATTCCCAATTTCTTCCTGCTTTCTCTCTCGTTAGAGATGGATGGCAATGGGGTGGTTCAGATCGATGTGGGTCAGGTCGGGGTGAAGTATATGCTCATACCCATCCCAACAAGTGCAAACACATACTCATACCCGCACCTGCCCCAAATAGGTATTCAATGGATATCAATTACCCACCCTTTATATGGGTAAAGTACCAAACAATTATCTATACTCATCCGTATTAATTATCTAATACTATTTTCGAAAGTTCAATTATATTTTGTTACAACATTGATAAATAACTTAAGTAATTAAATTTGAATACATATTTTTAATTTAAAAATTATTGCGGTACAAAATGGACCAAGCATATGCCTACCAGGCAGGGAGGGTACCCGTATCCACCTCACTTATACCCATTACCCGTTAGTAGAGGATTTTACTCACCCTATTGCCATCGTTATCTTTGGCATTGACAAAGTAAATATATTGTAATAATAAAAACCTAACTCAAACAAAAGTATAAGCCTAGAAATTTGAAGGAAATATATTGTAATAATAAAAATCTAACTCAAACAAAAGTATAAGCCTAGAAATTTGAGTCTAAATGAGTTGAGTACAACTTTGAGCTTATCAAAATGAGATTGTAATAAATGTCCCACTCCCCTTGAGCATAGTGCAGTGCATCATCGTGTGGACTAGATCCAAAATCATTTTGGAACCTTGAGATCAGCGGAACCAAGTTGAGCCCAAGCTCAAAAACTTCCAAGCTCAGGTGGAGCAAATAAGTTGATAAATCAAACCCTAACCCTAAACCCAACTCATTTGCACCCTTGTAAAAGGGTGGGTTCTTTGGGAGGATAGTTTGCCCCTTTGTCCATTTTGTTGCATCTCCGTGGGCCAAGAAAGTAAATAAACAAATAAATAATTACCACTAGTAGATATAGATAATATTATTAATCACGAAAGGGTTGGCTAACAATTAAGAATCCATAAGAGATCTGGTCAGTTTTAAAATATATATAAATCTTAAAAAAAGAGCCAAATGGAGGTCAGATGCAGTCAAAAGACGTCGTCAACAACAGGGGGACAAGTTGCGTTAATTATAACGCAAACGGTGGCCTAATGGACGGTCAGGGAGAAAAGTTCTTTTGCTCCTTTTCTGGAGTTTTGACCATCTCCTAATGCAGATAAGCCCTTCAAATTGATGGCCACTAGCGAAATGAAAAAAGGGCACATCTTTAAATTAAATTCATAAAAAAATGCGTAAAATATTTTATTTTATTTTTTTAATAGGAATATTTAGGAAAGCTTTCTAAAGATAACTCTACATAATGCATCACCCCATATAATGGAACATAATGGAACGTAGACATCAACGATCACTCGATGGATACGATGACCCTATTTTACCACCCAATCGACGGCAATACTTGTTTGTCTGAAGCAATGGTCGAACTTGATAATTCTTCCTGTACCTTCTATCAACCAGATATCCCACCTTAAATACATGCCTCGCCTAAAGAATGAATTTTTTGTACACACGGAACTTGAACGCATAAAAATGGCCTTATAGTCTATGGGAAATCCCTTTACCATCTTAAAACATCATCAACCCCTCGTGTTTAGAGGTAGCCTTGGTTTAGCAGAAAATACGCAACCAAGATTCAAGCGTAGGGCAAGACCATAGGTCTTGAGATTCAACTCGCAAACCCGATTCTTCTACAAAATAAACTTATCCAAATGCTAGCAAGATAGGGAATTGAAAATCAACAAGGATAAAATTGGACCGGGGGGTGAAAGACTCATATTTTTCCTAACAAGACTCGAATAACAGAATAAAGCAATTAAAAGATCATGGAGAGAAACATCTTTAAAGGGTACAGAGTTTCAGATGAGCACTGGAAGCAAGCGACTCACAGGCCGGCTAGAGGTCTTCCCTACCATATCACACTCCGAATGCTGGTTCCCCCAACTGCATTCTGACATTACTCATCATCTGAAAAAGGCTTCTGAGCCAGGAAAAAGTACATGGGTGTGAATATCTCTCTCCTGAAAAGTTCAGAGATTTTATCAGTCATTGGCCAAACACAGCTCAACTTCCAGTTTTAACTTTCAAACTCGTAAGAGTCGACATATGACAAAAGAAATTTACTTAATCAAATCAGTAAATCAGTAGAACTTGTCAGAAAAACTAAGGCATATGTATTAATCATGACTGGAATGTGGCTTATTCTGGGTGACTCTGTCGAGGAATGATCCATTTCCCAAATCAAAGTTAATGCATCATATACTAGGATAATGCTTTATTTATCCATTTGAGTACACGACAAAGGTCCCATTTTGGTCACCAAAGTGGCCAAAAATGGACAAGTTAGTTACTCAAGTCAAAATTTAAAAAATTTAGTTATCCAACTCTTAAAAAATATTCCATTTAGTCATCAAAGTCACTTAAAATTGGACAAGTTAGTCATCCAACTCAAATTTTAGAAGATTTGGTCACTCAACTCTTAATTAAAAATTTATTTAGTCACCCAATTAGTTTAAAATAGACAAGTTGGTCACCCAAATCAAATTTTGGAAAACTTTATTATCCAACTTAAAAAAAATCTATTTTGATCATTTACGTGATTTTAAAATAATAAAATTCATAGCTCAAATATAAAAATACCAAATTTAATACTTCTAAAAATTTTAACAACTTATATATTTTTAAAATGATAAAATTTATTACCAAAGTGTAAAAATATAAAATATTTTTAATTTGAGTACTAAAATTTATAGGACACAATAAATTACAAATATATGAATTTTTTGGAGCGGTTATGGCTAATTTAAACAACTTTTTGACAATATACATTAATATTGCAATATTTATAATCTTTTGCTTATTATATTTTTTTGGTGTGAAGGGCATAGATAGCCACATTTCTAGCAATATTAAAATATCAAAAAAAAAGATGAATTATAAACTATTAAACAATATCAATAAAAATTGCTTTCATTAATTAACATTTTAAAAATAAAGTGGGTCCTTTTTTTATAATAAAAAAAGAGGTACATAATATCAAAAGATTTATGTGAAAGAGATTATAAAATTTGCAGAAAAATGGATTTTTGGAGAGAAGGGGTTGTTCATTCAAAATGAGTTTTGGGTGAGATTTGATTTTTTTGATTAATTTGGGGGAAGTTTTAATAAAGCATTTAATTTAGATAAATATTTTAATTTTTTAGTTTTTTATAATTATAAGTATATTTAAATTATTTTTTTTTTTTGTTTAAAATAGTTTTTGTATTTTATTTTATGACAAAATTAATTATTTATTTTCTAACTTTTACCCAATGTTAACAATCAAATAAGGACTAATTTGATTACAAAATAAAAGATAAACGACTATTTTGAAGAAAAAATGATAGATAAACTTCAATAAAGTTACAAAATTAGATCCCAGTGAAATCAGTAATACAAAAAATATGATTGAATTTGTTATTTTCTATTTAAGGAGTAAATTTAATTAATTTGAAATTACTTGGATGACTAAATGTGATTTTCATTATAAGCTGGATGACCAAATTTTCTAAAATTTGAGTTGGGTGACTAACTTATTCAATTTTAAATGACTTGGGTGACCAAATGAAATATTTTTTAAAAGTTGGGTGATTAAATCTTTCAAATGTTGAATTCGCTGACTAAGTTGTCCATTTTTTATCACTTTAATCACCAAAATGGGACTTTAGTCTTTGAGTACACACAATACACGTGGTAAAAAATGATTGGGATCAGAAAAAGATTAATGTAGTGCTTGTTAAACTGTGATTCAGTCATACCTTTTCACTGTCTTGACTGAGTACCGAAATCGTGTACATCTTGAGCGTACTCATAACATTACTCTATGCCTAATCCTCCCATAAACCTAAACATTTTAAAAAGTCTCAATGTCCACTATGCGAAAATAGAGCTGCTCACCTTCCACCTTCAACAAGTCCTTCTGCAGCTTTTTCCAGAAAAGATTGAACCCTTTGACTCCCCTTCGGCGCAAGTCCTACAGCCTCTAGAGCTCTCACCTATAAATTCAAAACATCATCAATAAGAAGAGAACCACGCAAGATGGAACTACAAACAACGGACATCTCGACATCTTCCACACTGCACACGGCATTTCTTTAACTGCAAGGTACCAGGACAGCGTGCAGGATCTTACCAGGTTTTTGGTGAAGAAACGTCCAATAGCAGTCAGACGGAAACTGCTCAAAGAGAAATGATTTTTATCCAAGGGCAAGTACCATGGCACGGGTGAATCTGTTGCAAGATCTTTCTCCCAAACAACCTAGAATGCGTGAAGACAATAGGAATCAGACAGCTAGGGGAATAAGTATGTAAAATTTGATACAATACAGCAATCATTGCACCAACCTCAAAACCTGCTTTCTTCAGAGCGTCAAGGCATTGTCTCGTTGATCTGATGTCTGGAAGGCCATCACCAAGCTCAATTTCCGCCTGCATTCACGTGTAATATTTATAAGTCGACATACTCATCATCAGTAAAGGGATAATATTAGCACTTCCTATTTGACCAGCGGACCTTGATTTTCTGGTGCTCTTGGTTGTTGGGATCAAAGGCATCAGTCATGCACCATTCATATGCAGCAAAATGTTGCCCAGGCTTCAATACTCTGTAAATCTCTTTGTAGCACCCAACCTTCCACAATATAATAAAGCAGCACATGTCCACCAATCAGTAAGTCTAATGAGACTCTGCTCTAAAAATGCCTGTGATAATAGAAACCAGTAAATAAACGAGAATCACTTAGAAATGAGCAATTCAATCAGAATACCGCATCTGGCGCGTGGCATGTTGCCTCAATTGCATATACAGCATCGTAAGAATTGTCAGGGAATGGCATTTTCATGAAGTCCGCCTGCACATTAGTAACATATCTGTCAGTCTTCAATAAACTATGTATAATTTGCTAGGATTATACATCGTACAGATGCTGAAGTCCAAGAACAAGGATAATAATACTATGAAGAGAAGAGTGGCGGAATCTGCAAACCTTAACAAAATCGCAGGTCTTGTCTACCCCTGCAAGCCGGTTCAATTCCTACAGAGCGGCAAAGTACAAAGAATTTAGCACTGTCTTCATGTGCCAACAAGTCATGCATACAATAGTCCTACAGTCTGCAAGATATAGCCTATACGAATCCCACGGCCTTGGATCTCATGTATGTGTTGAGCTCAGAGGATGCCAAGAATTAAAATGAGGCACATGCATCCAAAAGCCTCACACTGAACCATATGCAGAATGCCAGAATTGACGTAACTACTCAAGTAAGCATAAGCATATAACTCATCCAATACCTAGGCAAAAAAACCATTAGCATTTCTCTAACAAGAGAGAGGAATTTTAGACGGAAAACTACAAACATGAAGAAGAGAAGTGCCTGAATGATGAAATGGAAAGTTTACCTTTCCCCTAGTAATCTGATATTCATTATTGTTCAACCCCGTCACAGATGTTGAGCTGCCATGCATCACACAATGCACATTCTCAATAATACAACTTTCAGTAAGTCCAGGAAAAACACGAGAATTGTGATAAGAGGCATGTGATATTGTAGTCAGAGAAATAATAAAGTAGGAGAACGTTACAAATATAACATGTCAGCAAATGGATTTCACATGATATTCCAGAAGGACAATAATATTTTCAAAAGAACGGACTACAGTTCTGTGGGAGAAACTAAATGACCACTTAGCAACAATACTTCCCATCTTCTAAAACTTTAAGATAACCACAGCTAACCATCCAAAAAATGGCCTTCAAGTTCATTATGAAAACAAGTGAACAGCAGCTAAAGGACAAAACCAATGTCTGCCCCTTTGTAGGCAAAACTGAACGATCATTATGTGAGAACATACTCTAGAAGGCAACAAGGGAAAATACCTAGATGTGAAGAGTGGGAACAAATAAGTAGATAACTCAGATATTAAAATCTGCAATATCGAATGCCATATAACTTCAAGAATCCTTACCTAAATCTTGAAATCTCCCTGAGAGGGCCACCAATACCACATCCCACATCTAACACCTTTAGTGACAAACGCTAGATTAGAAAGAAGTATTCAATACATAACTATACATTATTCTGAAATAAAGTAAGAGGGAGGGAAGTATTCAATACATAACTATACATTATTCTGAAATAAAGTAAGAGGAAGGGAAGCCTCAACAATTTGAGCTTTACCTTCCAAGGGGGAGCTCGTGGGTTCAAAGAGGGGATCATTCGATGGCAAGAGTTGCCAACAATTTTGCAGCCCATGACCCGTCAGGTCTTGATGAGAACCACCCCCAGAAAAGAGAAGGAGAAAATGAAAAAGGAGCTAGCAGAAAACTGACCTTCTGTCCAGGTTTTAGCCCTAGTTGTAAAGCAAGAAAGTGTTCATGACGTTTGATGCTCTCCCGAAGGGATTCCCCATTCCATCTGCAAACACAGAAATAAACACAATTAAATCACTAAAAAGGGAGATAAAAGGAAAGATTCTCGGCTGAAATATACATCAGCATTCTACCTGTGTGCAAAATGGAAAGATTCTCCCCAGCCAAATTCATAGAAACTTGTGACCAGATCATAATATTTGTTGACCTGAAACCAATGTAAATGTGATAAACATCTCATTAGTCTGAAGAAACCGGCTTAAAATGAGAATATGTAGCACATAATCTCACCAAACAAAGACCTAAGAGTCCTCGAAACTAAAAAACACAACACAAAAAATTGCCAATCTTAGAACTTCAGTATATTCATCAAGTCAAACAAATAAACAGACAACTTTCAGAGGCAATGCCACCAACAACCGTGAGTGCAAGCCGAAGAGACCAGCCCTCGGGAAGAAGAGGGGAAAGGGAAACCAATACTTCAGTTCTCTCTAGAGCCAAGCAAATGCTTCTCCATTCGAGCTCATGTTACGATTCCAATTTGATGCTAATCATGGCATAAAATGAGCCAGCAGTTTTTGTGGACAACATTGCGGACTATATTATAAATTGCTGGTGGGCAACATAGTACCATATGTTATGACTTGGATAGCCATTTCTTATTTTGCTATGACATTTGTCTTTCAAATATGGTGCAGTGCAGGTAGAACACTTGTATGAGGAAAAGATACACTAAGATTTAAGATCAGACTCTATTACCATGTCTGTGTAGTTGGATTTTCTCTCTTCCTCCTCACCTCCATAGCACACATGATACTTCTCATACCTGAATCGAAAGACAACCTTATAAGCAGCTAGAGTACGCCTTCAGTGGGGGTGCAAAAGGGGAGAAGAAATTAAGATCTCAAATTCTGTATCTTCTGCAATTTTTGTTACTTCAAATAACGTCAATGCGAATGAATTGTTTAGGTCTCTGAGGGTATTTTCACATAGATGAGTGGAAACCTCACATAGCAAAATATAACTAAACATAAACTTTCAGATAATAAAGACAAAGAAAATAAAGTTAATCTGTAGCAAACAATTGGGCCAAATGTAGTGGAGCATCTAGGAAGGACATGATCAGAAATAACCTTATAAGAGACAAATCAGGTGTAGCTTCCATTGAGGATAAGTTGTGGGAGCGATGTTTGCAATTGTTTGGGCATGTTCAGAGGAGACTAACTACCGCTCTTGTTAGGAAATGTGAATATCTAATAACACACACTGGAAGAAAAGTAGAGGCGGGCCAAAGAGAAGTTGGATGGAGACAATTCAACATGACCTTATCCACCTAAACTTTACAGAAGAGATGGCCTTAGACAGAGTTGAGTAATGGTTAAAAATACGGGTGGTCGACACAGCAGTTAGAAGAAAGAAGTACACCGATGCTAGTCCACAGTATCCCTAAGCCTGCTTGTCTGTTATTGTGGTTGCTTTTTTTGTTACTTGCGTGTTTGGTATTGCTTCATTTGACTTGACTTTTTTTAAGTATTGTTCCTTTCTTTTCTTTTAGGATTGGAGGCCCTTTTTTTACAATAAGACTGCATACATCTTATCCTCCAAACCCTGCCGTGGCAGGAGCCTCACCGAGGCTCTAGTGGAGCATCAGTTTCATTATTATTTAACCAGAATCACATATGAAAGTCCATTTAAAGCATAGAACCGGTAATTTAAGTCCAAAATCTGGCTGGACGCAAGTTTCTATATTGAGGGACAAGTCAAGTTGCTTATTTGCAATCAGAATAAGTAGGGCAAACACTGGGATATGTCATGCACGTCTTGCACCACTTGCATTGAACCACGCAACACGCAGTCCAGGTTGTTCTCACCTCTAATTTTTGGCAGATCCACCACAATAAATCAACAAAATACAAAGAATATTGAAAAAACTTCACACTTTCCGTATAATTGCCTATTTTTGCCAACTTAATCAGAAATTAATTGTACGTTTTATCCTGGCATTTTTCGCGGGCAAAAATAGCCGCGTCTTTCTTCTTATGACAGGCATTTACGGAATTCACAACTATAGATCCCATGCATAATTCATGCCCCTGCCTCTGCATCATTTTCCGACTTTGTGAATGAAAATTTTATTGTTTTCATTTAGTTTGACTTCACCGCTTGCATGCAGTGTCGATCAACCGCCATATATAGATAATAATTATTCAGAACGCGTCAAATACACTGTCAAGTCAGGAAAACTAGAGTCTGAGAACATCAATTAGTCACGAATAACAAATGCACCACAGATTCATCAATAAAGAGATAAAGAGGGAGCATTAAGTACTTGTCAACGGCGGAAAGAACGCTGTTCTTATCGATCTTTCCCCCCACGCCCGAGGCGAGATCTAAAGCTCCGGATTTCGACATCTCAGTATGATAAACCTGAGAAATCCTGTAACTGACAAACAGCAAATCCAAAAGCGATTCGGCGTCAAAATGCGTCAAACGAACTCAGCTATACAGAACTCCAATTCGCCACAGAAAAAAAAAAAACGAAGACTCTGAAAACAAAAAACAAAAAATGCAGATGATTAACGGGAGAGATGAATAATAGGAATACAATGGAGAGAGGGGGAATCGAAAGAACCCTAAAGGTGGGGAGCGGAATTCAACAGGAACGCCTCTCTTCAAAATCACACAGCCAGAGGAGCGTGGGAGTACCAGTAATGTCTATTAAGATGCTAAGTTGTCATCTCTAATAAATTATTAAGATGATAGCTGTTCTTTTTGATCTGAATGATGGTTGTTATTGTTAGATAAAATGTGTGTTATTATTAAACTAGTGATATCAATTGTTAAAAATAAGTATTATAATATTATTTTAAAATTTATAATTTAATTTTAGTAATTATAATTTTATTAATAGTAATAAAAGATCTCATCCATCTAAACCTTCGAGTAGATATGGTTTTAGATAGGACTCAATAGAGGGCTAATATAGGGGTTATAGATGCTCCAGCTAGAGTAGGATAGTCTCGCTTGCTAGTGTTAGATCTTGACTTCCTCCTGGCGCACTTAGGTTATGTACTTGCTCTCATGAGCTGCTACTTGCCTACGTATCATTTGATTACTGCATATTCTGACTTGTTTTGAGTTTGTTATTTTGCTCACCGTGTGTTTTGCAGTACTCATACTTTGATGCTCTCCTGCTGTCAGGTCACATGCTCTATGCTGCGGACCAGCTTCTCAGGTTGAGGGTCCTCGGAAACAGCCTCTCTTCGGGGTAACCCCATGAAGGGGGAAGGTTGCGTACATCTACCCTCCCCAGACCCTGCTTTTGCGGGAGCCCTAGCAGGCATTGGATTTGTTGTTGTTGTTGTTTGTTGTAATATTACTCTATAAAATCTGTATCCTATTACAAGCCGATACATATAAATAATGAAATAATTATATAAAACACTAAGATATGTTTAAAATATAATTATTACATACATTATATTAGTTCTTCAATTCATTATCTATAAACCCTAATGACTAGACATAATGATAAATGTAATAAAATGATAAACTTATTTCACATCTAATATAAATATAATCTAATAAAAGTATGAGGAGATTTGTAAAATAGGTAAAATTATTATATAAAAATCTTCATCTCATTTTTCTTATTTATATAAACCCTGTTGCATTGTGTCCACTTTCTGACAAAATGGGGCCCACCATTTTGACACATCTGCCCCTGCCCAAAATCTTCATCTCATTTATATATATAAAAAAAAAAGGGCCATTCGGCATGTGATGCTGCCCCTGACTACTTTACTTTTTTCATTTTTTTGTTGATTGTCTATTGTCCAATCTCTAACTAGAATGTCACATTTCATCTTAATAACCATTCCAACCTTTTTCCATTAAAGATGAAACGAATTAAGATCACTCTTTTTTTTTTTTTTTTTTTTTTGCCCAAACTAATTATAAGTTTTGTGATATTCAACCAATTATAAAGCTACAACATCACCTTTGATTAAAATCTCTTGCAGGTGTTGAATACAAAAACATAGTACATATATATAGAGATCGATCAAACAGCAACTACAACACACACTCTGCAGAAAGTGCACAGTTTTCACTCTCCACCATTGGGCTTCACCTGCCACACCAGAAAGCCTTCCTAGTTCCTACTTTTAACAAAGCCAAAGACCCCCACATACATTTAGTTCATGCTCCTTAAAGTAGTTATTTTTTTTTTAATTTGAGAATAACCCAAAAACTGCTGCTTAATAGACCACAACTTGATCAAGAACAGGGCCACAGAGTACACCATAGTCATCAACCTTGCTGTGGTAGAAGGAACTGAAGAATGTGATCCTGGTCCTACTTGATTCTGCTCTGAACTTCATACTAGCTGCCTTTGACCTTCCCAGCCCCCGCGACTCGTATGGCACCTTCAGGGTGTGTTTCCCTGCAAATGCCTCCACCATCATGGATCCATGGCACCCATTCTTCGCATCTCCAACCGTGAACCACATCGTGTATAACTTGTTCGGGATGGTCCTGATGATCTGTGCAATCGCGCTCTCTCTCCCTGCAACCAGCTCCACGGCTGCCAGCCCAAATGGGACTGTGAAGTGCCTCCTGTTGTCAAGGAACCACCATTCCAAAAGCTTAAACGGTTAGGTCGTTTTCATATTCTAATACAGGTCCATTAGGTTTGAAGAATGGGTATTTGCCGAAACCACCTTATATATACTATGCTGAAAGTACATTAACATGAAGAATAGGGCTATTGAGATTTAAATTCGAGACAACTCATTCAAAGATATTCTCGCTCCATATCAAGGAACTAACTACCATAGAAAAGTTAAAGTACCAAGTACGATATGACAACATAGTACCTGTCAATGAATTTGACAGCTTTGAGAGACTCAACAATCCAGCCCGGGAGGGGGGAATTGAAATCTTCTTGTTTGGGAGAAAGGAGGACACCATTGGATGTGTTCAAGAGCTGGTAGGGGCCCTCCTCAAACCCACCGTTCCTCACTAGGTTACCTGTAACACATTGTCAAAAGCTTTAACAACCTAATAGAATGGTTCTTAGAATGGATCTATTTACACTTAAACGGATTATAATCACACCAAAATCAGCACAAATATCTCAATTTTTGTCTTCTTTTTTAATAAGTAAATTGATGCTCCACATCAATACAAGGTAGACAAATAGTAGAGCGGACCAAGCCTACAAAGTTCATCCACATCAAGCAAAAGAATGCAACTAGCAGCAAAAACAACGGGGTTGAGGGACTAGGACAACAATGAGCAGAACTGGGTGTTGTACATAGTCCACTCGACAGTAGAAACCTACACTACCGTGCCACGCACATTTTTAGCTAAACCACATTGCCACTGCACATATATGAGTTGCACCTGAACCACCTCCCTAGCTGGCCCACACACACACCTTAGTACTTTGAACGCCCACACCCTCAAACCATCAAGGACCCCGCCATAATGACAATGCACCTCAACTGTCAAGGAACCAACTTAGCCTTGTTATTCGAATCCCAATAACCGCTACTTTCAATACTAGTATAATTTCAGCATAAGGCAATGAGGTGGACCTATGCATAATTCACACTTCAAGCCCCAAAGAGCGTTTTTGTGAGGGGGCATATAAAAGTAAAAAACTAATGCTAAGCTTTTTTCTACCAGCTTAAACTTTTGGGAAAGTTGATTACGTGACATCAACCACCTTATCACCAGGCTTCAAACTGTCACATTACACCCACCTCAAACACCTTCAATCTGATGTAACACCTCAAACACCTTACTTGTGGTAACACCTCTTCAATACGACACCTTGCCACACCCACCCACCCACTGAGACACCATCAGTGCCCCAGACCATTTCTCCACACCTGAGACACCCACTCGCCAGAGCCAACCAGCACGCCCAGCAACATATAAAGGAAAGGGTACTGAAAAACACACCGCTAACAGGACAGGACAATGAATCATGTCCAACAAGTTGTTGTTGCACCTTAATAACCAACGAGATCATGAATAGAATAATATGAGAGGACAAAGATGTGTTTGAGCCAAACAAGCAAAACACCCACTAACACGAAACATATTTCACAACGATTGATGTATTTAATCTGATCAAAATACAACATGCTGCTCAATGATACCAACAGTCAAGAGCCACGATTAGAGTTGCTAATAAAGGACAAGAACACATCACAAGCACAGTTTTAGGAGTTTTTAGATTTACAAGGTTTATGTTTGCTCACAACCAAACAAGCACGTCAGATCATATATAACAAAATAACATAATTAAAATCGAAAACACAACAAAACCCCATTTTCTAAAGGGAGAAAATAATATAGCATCTCTATGCAACAGAGAACCAAGAAACAAGCACTTTCTTTTTTGGACACTAAGAAGCAAGCACTTCAGTTTTACTCTGTTCTGAGCAATCAGTACCAATCAGTTTTCCGAAGAAGGCAACAAACACATGGAACGCCCCCTTTGCTTCCTGACCCTGACCCTCTGCCTCCCCTTTTATCTTTCAACTTTAACCTTTTGTTTTAAGCAACTCAATATTGATCAAAGTCAATTTTGAGTCTGAGAGCTTCTCACCAGAAACGACTTCTAATTTGGACAATAAAGCATATAACGGTTAACTAACATGATCAGCTGCCCTCTGATATACTTTTGAGATTTCAAATTCATGACCAAGAACCATCAAAGATTGCATAAAACATAACTTTGCAGGGCTCACATGAAAGATGAAACTAGAGCATAGATGACTTGTAGAGCATTGAATACAGGTCATGGATCATTAATCAGAATGAACGCAAATATAATATATAACAATGTGAACCAAAAAAGTCCAACTGTATCAGGCCTGAGCCAAGCCGAAAGAGCTGTCATGCAAGAACCACGTATAACACCAAGTGAGATCCTACAATCAATTGGCATTAGATGACATGGTAACCCGCTAAACTCGTATGTCTGATTTGGGACATTTCAATTATACTCACGTGTGAAGTTGTCAAGAAAAACCCCAAGATTTCACGTACCCCTAACATATCTCGGTGGGAAGAGCTCCTTGATAGCTACTGCATCAATGAGGGGTCCACAGGCAGGATCCTCCTGCATCCCAGGGTTGTGGAATGTAATGGTAGCTACATTAGAAGTGGCCCTAAATCCCCAAGCATAGGTATCCCCTCCGTTGCTACTGTACAGTGTCTGCATAGGTAGGTCTCCCTTAAAAGGAGGGGCAATGACCCTTAAGACCTCATCTTGGGCGCAAGTCCTAGAGGCCCCAAAGGTCAAAGCATAGAGGGACCCTGGCTTTACTGGTATGTTTTGAGAGATTGCGGCCTCATTCCCTAGCCTAACCGCGTGAACGCCATGAGCGACAGGGAAGAACATTCCTCCGGGCTGGGGGCCGCCATGGATGTACTCAACAACTCCATTGATTTCCCACCTGGGGAGGGAGTACTGGCCTATGATTTTTGTCTTCTTGAGATTGCTTGGCTTTGGTGGCTCTTCAAAGTTGCCATTTGGGAGGAGCCCTGCATGATGACACACAGAAACATTATGTCAGGATATTGAAGATGAAAGGATCAACAGAGAGGGGAAGGTACATTACTTTTGCCGGAATTGGAAGTGAAGTTCAACATTGTTTTCCCTCAAAAGAATGAAGCTGGGCTAACATTAGTTCGCCCATATAACAACGTAGTAGTTCACAGGAGTTTGGCTTTTGCTTCTCCGAGCTACGCTAAAGTTGATCTGAACTCAATTTGGTACGGTGAGTCGGACTATTTAAAAGATCCACATTAATCCATAGTACGATGAATACAAGACCCCAAACTATTACAAGACATTTTATGCCACCCAACTATTGGGTGACTTCACAGCCCTAAGTACACAAATTCTCTTTGTTTTTTCTTCATATAAACAGTCATAAGTTGTTCATAAAAGAGGTACTTTAAGGCTACAACCCCTGGTGAGCTCAGTGGTTGCTCCTCAGGCACAGATAAGCAGCCTAAAATTTAGCTAGTCTTTCATAGAATCCGACCCAAAAACAAAAACCCTTGTTCGGGTGTTTGGGAACGTCTTACATGCTCCTTAAAAAGAAACATTGGATGAAATATGAAGAGTCCAAACAATGTCATAAAAAATTAAGCTTCCAAATGAGGAAAGAAAGAGAAAAAAAATGACGAATACGAAAGTGGAAACAAGAAGAAGATAGGAGAAAAACTCAAAGTTAAAACCAGCATAATATAAGACAGAATCCCACTTGATGAGAGACAGAGGGAGGAATGCAGGTCTCTTTTTGAGGGGAGGGGGTTAAAGAACTTGTTTGTTGCACTTAGGTAATCATTAAAAAACAGAGAGAGAGAGAGAGAAAGGAGAAACAGATCTACCATACATAATCGAGCACAAATCAACAAAAAAAAAAAAAAAAAATCCCTAGACTCGAATAAAGTAGAGAGAGATATAAAGAAAGAGAAAGAAACATGAGAAGGACCTTGCATAAAAGAAGCAGCAGCAAGAGCAGAAGAAATGAGCAGCAAGGCTGAAGAGAGAAAGAGGCAAAAGGGGGCTCCCATTTTGGACATGGATAGAGAGATGAAGGGGAATGGAGCCTTGATTTATAGTTGCACACTGTACTCTGTAGTAGTAAAAGAAGAGAGAGACAGAGAGGCCAGCCAGCTTGCGCCAGGTACGGCGTTATTGAAGGAAGTAGCGATATAATTAATTAATTCAAACCAAAACCCCCTTTCTCCTCGATCTATGCGATGCCCTCTCTCTTCATTGTTATCCCCTTTCTCTACATTTCGCTAATTAGTTCACTAAATTTATATTTTCATAGTTAAAAATACAAATGACAGAATATCTAGTAAAATCTTATCAAATTTAAAAATATTAAGTTGTATTTTTGTCCGAACAATATTAATAGTTAATTAAAAGAAAAATATTACACCATTTAATTAAAAAAATAGAGCCTAAGATATAACAAAATGCTACATTGCTGAGGCTTTATGTAAATGAATCCAACCAACTTGTTCATAATCTTGTTTGAAATGTTTACATTAGTATAACTTTAATGTAAGTTATGTTGGTCCATTTAACTAATCCAATCAAACTCACGCATCAAAAATCATTGGCACGGTGTCGTACACGTTTGAATGATGATCCACTATTAAGTTGGATTGTATCTGAATGTCCTATGTTTAATTCGAAATAAATGTGAGTTTTTTTTTTCTTTCCAGACATGAAGCTAAGATTTTAAGATATCTTCTTAAGGTATTGTTGTTAATAATAGAGGTTAGATTATTTCAAAAAACAACCACGAAATCACCAAAGGAATGGGGTGACCAAAATTAGTAATCCAATCAACTGTCTTGTTTACTTTCGTTAAGGAATAATATTACTTGGTCAATAATAATAATATTATATAATTAATTTATTTTATATAATTAATTTATTGTATGTAATTGGAGAGTATAGTAGGCAGGAGCAGTGAGTGATGAAGCCATGTGACGCGGCCACGTGAGCTGGCGGAGGGGCATGGCCCACGGGGAAGCATCCCCTTTCAGCCCATCCCCCCGTTCATATCTCACCACCAGACATCCTTCTCTCAATGAAAAATGAAAAATTAGTTTTTGTCAGTGATTATTTTCTATTTTTAATAATTTTAGATTTTTCTACGGTTCTCTAAAAATTAAAATAGACCGCAGAAAATATATATATATATATATATATATATATATATATATATATATTAAAGGGGTGCGATCATACCGGCACTAATGCACCGGATCCCATTAGAACTCCGAAGTTAAGCGTGCTTGGACGAGAGTAGTACTAAGATGGGTGACCTCTTGGGAAGTCCTCGTGTTGCACCCCTTTACAAAACCAAAGAGGGCACCAACACGCCGTCACCGGATCCCATTAGCACTCCAAAGTTAAGCGTGCTTGGACAAAAGTAGTACCAAGATGGGTGACCTTCTGGGAAGTCCTCACCCTCAGGTTGGGGGCACTGGAAAACAATATTTCTTCAGATTGACACCCTGAAGGGGGAAGGCTGCTTACATCCCCCCCCAGGACCCTGCGTAGGTGGGAGCCCTTGAGACACTGGGTATGTTCTTTTTATATTAAAAACTGATTTTGAATTTCAAAAAATAAAGAAATAAAAAAAATGATAATGAATTACATACAATACAATACAAGTAGGGATGGCAATGGGACGGGGCGGGTACGGGGGTTGTCTCCTCCATACCCGTACCCGCCACCCAAATCCTATACCCATACCCGCCCCATTATCGGCAACAGGTATGAAGTGGATACCTGTACCCGCCCTGGTGGGTACAAACTCATACCCGTACCGCCCCATTACCTGCCGATATCCAACGGGTATGCATTAGTTGCCCCGTACCCTCTCTAATGTGCGTAGAAAATAATTATTTATACCGGGTCATATTAGTTATTTAATACTACTTTTAAAAATTAATTATATTTTTTTATAACATTGATAAATAATTTAGGTTATTGAATTTAAACACGTATTTTTTTAATTTGAAGGTTAATTATGTACAAAATAAAGCGGGAATGGCGGGTACAAAACTATTACCCGTACCCGCCCCATACCCGTGACGGGTACGGGGCGGGTACACCGAACCCATACCCACTACCCGCCCCACTTATACCCGTACCCGCCCCAGTGACATCCCTAAATACAAGAAAGGCGAGAGAATAGAGGAGAGTTTTGATTAACAAAATCGTTGCTTAAAATTAAAACATAGATTAGAATCAGCTTTAATTTATAGAAAATTCAACTAAAAATAAGCAAAAACATAATTTGCAAAATTACAACTTCAACCCTTGCCTAAAACGCAACGCACAGGACAAAACAGAAGTAAAACGCAGAAAGCAAAGCAGTTATCCTCCGAGCAAGGCATCCAAATTAACAGAAATCATCAAGATTTCGATGGTGGGGTTTGTCTTCGTTGTCCAAACTCACAGCCCTACAATGCAGGGATGAATATTTTACTCCTAGAATAATGCCATTGTCACCCTCATTTTTGTTATTCAATATTCTATTCACCCACATTTCAATACCCCCTTTTTTTTTTTTTTCTGTTGTTGTTTCTTATGGATAGGGTTTTTATTGGTTTTGCACAATGTCAATGGATCACATATTCATGTTAGGGATCAATGGGGGACTGAGCCTGATTCTATGGCATCTCATATTGTTGCCTATATGAAATCCTGTGGGAGTTTTGAAACGTGAAAGACGAGAAGAAATTCTTTTTTTCCTTTATTTTGTTTGTGTTTCATTTGTGGAATAAAAGGATGTTGACTGATGTGGATATGAACAAAATACTAAGCTGCTCGGCAACGGTAGGGAATGTGGTGCAATACGTAGCATACTTTGTCATATTGTTGTGTCTTTGCCATGGCCTTCACTTACTCCTCAGGTCCCTCTCTCAGCCTCGCCTCATCTCTGAAACCCTTGTATGTTCTTCTCTCCTTTTACTTACTGCATGTTTAGAGTTTGGCATTGCCCTTTGTAGATTCTGTTAGTTTGCATTTCTTTTTGGGTAACTAGGTTATCTTGGGATAATTTATGCAACTTGACTAGTCTCCGTGTTGTACGTGCTATCCACTTGGGACTTTCTCTACATGTGACTGTCCAAGATGGGTCTATAAACCCAATGGGTGGCTTCAAGAAATTGCTTGTACCTAGTGACTAGATTTAAACCAGAACCGAAGTTTTATAATGGGTCAATGTCTAGGTGCCTTATCCTTTGAAATGACCCTTGTGGTCCAGTGGGGTCGTGGGATGCCTAATGTGTTGGATGCCCTGTCTTTAATAATGAACACCATGATTCTCTGTGGCCTGCACGACTCTTAGGAAAGGAAAACGAAATAGAATATGTCAAGTATGTTCATGACTAATCTCCGCATTTGGATTGAACTGTGTTAGTTTCACATAGATGAGAAATGTGAAAAAACGGTCCCAATGGGAGCAGCGTTGTGGTTGGATGTCCTCCCTTTGACAAGGTCGACCATGGTTCAACTCTTGCTAGATTGTTTGCTTAAATATCATCCACCAAAAAAGATATGAAAATTGTGTTAACCTAGAACTAAATTACATGTTTGGATCAAATGTTTTATTCTTGCGTTAGTTGTCTGCAGTTCTGATTGACTTACTAGTTTAGATGGTGTTTCTTATATCATTTGGTTATGTAATGTCATCTTTTAGTGTTTAATGATCCCATAAAAGGAGTAGCCAATTTTTCAGAAACAAAATGATGAATCTTCTCCTACCCAATTTGAACTTTAAGTCTTTGATTAGCCACAAATGTTAGTATGATATGTAGCAACTTTTAGCTTCAACTCAGCAAAATATATTGTTAATTACTAGTGATTAAATTGTTTCTTATGACTGTCAGTCTATTTTCTTTTTTTAATGGTTAAAAATGTATAACTGTGTTAACAACTATTTGGCCTTTAATTTGCCATATTGTGCTTCCTTTCCTTCTTTCTCTGCTTGTTGATCTTTTACACTTTGCATTACGTGATTATTGAGATTTGAGAATGTCTGTCGACTTCCGATAGCTTTGAAGCTTAAAGGGTGCACGTTGCAAGAAAATATTCTAGTAAATCTCATCATTTCCTCCTGCTCTTGATGACAGATTACCAAGCATTTTTCTTCTTTTCTCTACCTGTTTAACCATTTTAATGAAAGAATGTGGTTAATTTTTAATTTCTCAGAAATTGCTATCGTAAACGGCTGCCTTTTTTTTTTTTTTAAACCAAAACCGACTCCAAAAATTACTTTCCTTATGGTCCACAGGTGGGATTAATCCTTGGAAACACGGGCATTGTGAATAAGATACTTCATACATATAAAGACCCAGGAGATACAGGACTCAAGAACATGGAATCCTTGACAGACTTTGGGATGAGTTGCTACATGTATGCACTAGGCCTAGACATGGATCCTTCTGTGCTTATGCAACTACCCAAAAAGGAAGCTATTGTTGCCTACGTCGGGATGTTCTCCACCTTCATCCTCGCCTGTGGAACCACTCCTTATCTGCACTATGCTGAGAAACATATCACCAGCAGAGAATTTATCCTCGTCCTCGCCCGTGTGGTCTCTAGTTCCGGGTCCCCCTTGCTAACCCGTGTGCTTACTGATCTCAAAATTGGAAAATCTGACATTGGGAAGTTTGCGGTTTCTGCTGCTGTGCACACAGAGCTCGTAGCCACTTTGCTCATTTGCATTGGGAATATCGTTTATGAGTCAGAAGACAACCTCCACATCCGTAGAAGAGATCCTTATAGGCAAAAGTTTGTAACTGCCCATGCTGCTCTTCCTGTTGCCCTTGCATTGCTAGTGCAAATCATTGTAGCCATTGTGGTGGGACCTATTGTGTTCAATTGGATCAACCACGAAAACGCACAAGGCAAGACATTGAAGGGCCCGCACTTGGTTCTTTCGGTGGCCTTTGTGGTCGTAATCGGTTGTATCTCGCCCATTTTGAGGTTCAACCCCGTGATTAGCGCATTTGTCACCGGGATTTTCTTGCCTCGAGAGGGGAGGATATCCAAATTTATGATCACAAAAGCAAACTATTTATTAAGCTTCATCTTTTACCCTTTCTTCTTTGTCTGGGTTGGTGTTGAATCAGAATTTGGCAAATTTGAGGCAGAGAAACTGGGCGCATGGTTGACGTTGTTTGGTATCTTTGCAATTGGTTTGATAGGGAAGATTGTTGGGACTGTCTTGTCTTGGCTGTTTCTTGGGATTCAGTTTCCAGAATCAATTGTACTCGGGTTGCTTTTGGATGTCAAGGGGCATTTGCATATGTACCTTGCAATTGTTGCCAAGAGGGTAAGATTCTACTTACTATTTTAGCAGTGATATATTCCTCTAGAATGAATCATGACAATTGTGAAATGTAATTTAGTTTAACCGGAGAAATGACCGATTGCATGTTTAGGCAATTCACCTAAGTAGCTGAATTGGAACAAGCAATGTTTGAAGAGTTTGATTATGTAGAGTGGGCCGCTTGTTTTTTATTTGTTTCAACAAAACTGCTTGGGTAGACCACCTAAACAATTGGTTTGAAGAGCCTCATAATTTTCTTGTTTCCAGCCATATTGTGGGATCCAAATTTTGAGAAAACTAAAGAGCAAAACTAAACCCTTTGGAAGAACCTAATGACCCTTCTTTTTCCTATAACTGCGACGGCCATGTTATCCACAAGTATTCATGTCTTATCAATCTCGCACGAGTGTCATTTCTCTTCTAATAATACAGACGCAGTGCAGTTTCATTCCTCACGGCCCTATGTTTGTGTAATATAATGCAGCATGACATAATTAGGAGTTCAGCTTGCATCGGGATGATATTAGCCATGCTTCTCAAGATTATATACATCCCATTAGTTGCGGTCTACATCATTAATAGAGCAAAGAAGCGCTCACCAAACCAGAAGATGGCGCTGCAGTGGCACAACCCTTCGAAGGAACTCCGGATCTTGTTGTGCCTCCATGGACCTGAGAATGTCCCTTCTGCCATTAACCTCATGGAATTATCAAAAGGGATGGGTGACCCTGGTCTAGTTGTATATGCAACCGACATGGTGGAACTCACTAACCAGATAGCAGCCACATTGGTTCCAGGGGAAGGAGGCGTGGACAAGGTAACTGTGACTGACAAGGCAGTGGTTCACATGAGGCAGTAAGTCACCAATGCTTTACAAGAATATGTGGAGGAAAATGGAGATTGTATCACTTTAAGGAGAATGCTTGCCCTAGCGACTTTCAGTAACATGCACCAGGATATCTGCATTTTAGCAGAGGACACGATGATTACCCTAATCGTGTTGCCATTTCACGGGGGCTTGGAGATGGATAGGACATCGGATGGTGGTCCTGAGGGGCACAGATATGTGAACAGAAAGGTATGCCATCACCATGTATCCCCTTTTTTTGTTTTTTTAAAATTTTGCATTGTGATTTGAAGGGTTTTGAGTTTACAAAGCTGCAGTTTTTAAGCCAGAAAGGTAGCATACTCGAGCCTCCTTTACTTGCAGGTATACATGCCAGTAATCTGGCTCTTCTATCCCAAAGGCACCAAAACAGAGGGGCTTGAGTAGATAACTAAAGATACAGGTCAAAATGTACATGCCTTGGACTAAGTGATTTAACAAGGAAGGTCTGCAATGTGGGAATCTAATTATACCATGTATCTAAGGATGATAGTTTTTACCTATTTATCTGGATATCTGGGTACTAATTCTCTTCAGGCAGATGTACTGTAGACTCATGGGTAAGGCTACAGTTACACAAGGCCTACCCATTAGAAGCAATGTCTAAGGAACATTTTTCTTTTGAACTTTTTACCTGCTCTGCCCCAACCTTGTATGGGCGTGCCTCCTGGCCTAATTGCTAAGACGTCCCCCAGAAGCTCGTGTCATCATTCTGCCAATCCCACTTACTTGTATAACGGGGTATTTGGGTAAATAGGACAAGTACAACAAGTATTCGGGTATTTGCAGGTAGGGGTTGAGTTGTATACCTGTGGATTTGGTATGGAAAGAATTTTGTACTTGTCACATTATAGGTAAGGTATATTACAAAGTTTGTGGTTACCGTACAAAGTTGGGCATGGACTAAGAGGTTTGTCCCAGCAGTGAGAATGTTGTTATCCCTTGTTATTCACTTTCTATCTAAATATTGTCCAAAATGTATGACAGGTGCTCCGTAATGCTCCTTGCTCTGTGGCAGTTTTGTTGGATTGTGGCCTTGGTACCATCAACATCACGAAATCCGAGTTTCCTCTCCATGTAGCAGTCATATTCATCGGGGGCAAAGATGATAGGGAGGCATTAGCCTATGCTAGCTACTTAACTCACAATCATAGTGTGAAGGTTACAGTAGTAAGATTCCTAATGGACACAGAAAAATCTGCGCAACTAGGCAGCAGGACTCTAGGCACATCAGCTCTACAAGAAGCAGAGATGAAACTGGACGATGAGTGATTCGCAAATTTCTACGAATTACAGATAGCAGGAGGGAGAGCTTCCTACATGGAGAAGCACCTTGTGAATTCACCACAGGCCTACTCGACTTTAAGGTCACTGGAAGGTCAGTATGGACTTTTCATCGTGGGGCGTGAAGGAAGGGTGAACTCCGCCTTGACTGTGGGAATGAATGACTGGGAGCAGTGCCCAGAGCTGGGTCCACTTGGGGATATACTCTCCAGCCCAAATTTCTCGACATCGGCATTGATCATCCAACAGCACAATTACAAAGGCCTGCCAGGGGGTGCAGACAACGAGTTCTCTATCATGTAGACATGGTTTAGGACATTTGAGTTAGATAGATAGGCAGCAGTGCAATAGAGAGCCAAGGAGTTTGTCTGAAAGCGTAGGGTATGGTAGGTTAGAAATGAAATGAGTGTATAGAGCACTGCATTGTTGACAGGCTTATGAGATCCAATAGGTTGTTTATGCTTTTATTTACTCTGTTTTTCCCTTTAGTTACAGTATTTCTATGTATTTTAATGTGTATTTTTATTATTATTATACTGACATTACTGCTAGAAATAGTGTATGAATTACTCGGGCAATGACTAGCATGCTCATGAGTAATGTAATGGTTCTGTATTCTTTGGCCTTAATGGCTGGTTAGCTTAGGGTGCACCTTGGCCGGCTACTGTGGGAGTCATTGACTCTTAATTTGTTCCGGTTGTACTGAAAGTTTGCAGCAATGTAACATTCTTTTCATATTCCAATGTTTGTAGAACTTTCAAACTCCGTCTGTAATTGGTATAGCCACTTCTTCCAGGCTTTTGAAAAGGGAAGAGGATTATGACAGGCTTAGATAGCTGGTGAAAACTCAAAACTTTGTTAGATCTTACTTTTCATTTTTTTTTTTTTTTTTTTTTTGGGTTTTTGCGGGAAGTTGTACCATGAATCGCAATACATGAAACTCCAAATATCTTGCGAAATGGGTCAAGACAATGGACGCTGATCATGGTAAAAGGGGCAGAGAAAAACCAAACAACGCATGCTTGCATAAGCATAAAAAAGTTGCAATAATTAGTGACAACAATAGATTTTGACACGAATGATCCTTCTGGCCTCTTAGAAAGAGGTTAAAAATTTATGTTTGATGCAACCCTCGAAAACAATTACCACTACCACTGTGATGCTACATCGGGTTGCCAACTAGCTTACGCAAAAACCTGTAAGCTCAGACTCCCAAGTTAAATTACTGTGCATCAGAACCAAAGTTTATCCTATATTGATCAATCCGAATGCTTCTGGGGCAAAATTTTATTGAATAAAATGAACCCCAAAAAATTTACTTCATGATATGACTTTCCGTTCAGTAGGATAGGGGAGGGGAAGCAATCATCCGAAAGATTTTCTATCCATCATAATGTGAAATCTCAAATGAGTCAAAGATTGTCTCAAGATTCACCATTGATAAGACCCAAGGGTTGTTTAGAAAAGAAGCTTTCATAGCTCTACATTGATTAAAGACATTCTTTCCACACAAACGGGTTGGAATGAGAAAAAGGAATCTCGCTGTGGATAAAATCTGATCATGTTGAAGTCATGTCCACCCATACTTGCCTAGCAGAAAGAAACATCAGTACTCACTTGAATACCTTGCCATCTCTGTCTGCAAAGAAAGTAAGGTCAGCATATCATAAGGACCAGCACAGAGCAGGTTATCTTCACATTTTAAGAGTTGAAATGCTAATGCCATATATACAGCACAGGTTTCCACTCAGTTTTACATAGTAAGAATTTAGAATTCACGATTGATGGGTTAAAGTTAACAATAGCTGCACTCGTACAAAACCAGAGATGAAGGAATTCTAAAAGTCATTTGTGTTTCACAAAGACAGCTTGGTGAGCACCTAAATTTGGCAGCAGATCTACATCATTAATAAGACGTGCATCTGAGGAGACAAACAAAGAGAGGGTCATGGAAACCATGAACTAGGAAATGAACCACAAAGAGGGCAGGTATCTTCCTAGTATCTCTAATGCCTTGTACGTTATCCTCATATTTGAAACGTTGTCATCCAATTATTTGGTGTAGAAGAGCTTCTAAATCTGCCCGATGCCAAATCCAATAGTCAAACATGGTCCAAATGAAGAGTAAATCACGTTAAAAAAAAAAAGGACAATTTTTGCACCCCTTCTACAGTACTTAACACGTAGCAACAAAGGAACCTCAACCTCCCCATTTCAAATGGCTATGAAATAGTTCACTGGCTTTGTCATAGAAGATAATCATAGGAGTCCTTCACAAGCCACGAAAGTGGATGTTGCAAATGCTAGTAAAGATAATGAAGAGACAGAACAAGGAAACACATAATTCTCACCTCAAATGCACTTTTCAGACAGTCAAGCTCCTGGTCTAGATCGTTGATAGCCTGATTATAAGCCTGCGTTGGAGAAGACTGGCTTGTTGTGTGAATCTGCAGGTTAGCAATAGCAGTTTTACAATGAGATTGGAGCCAGAATGGCGCATAGCGAAAACACTAATAATATGTGTGTTCTGCAATTGTTAGGTGAGAAATAGGAAATGGACATTTGAAATATAGAAGACTGGCTTAAATAGTAGTAGTGTAGTATAATATGCATCACTGAGATGACTCAAAACACAGCTCCAAAAATGGGTGCTTAGTACTTCAAATAGGATTGATGACAGAAGAAATTGAAACCCCTATATAAAATACAAAAGGAAGGGAAGGAGGAAGAAGAAGGAGAAAAAAGTGGGAAATAAAAAGAGTGAAGAGGGAGACAAACCCTAAGGATGATTTTATACTGAAGAGGGTGAGGGAGCTTGTAGCCAGCGAAGAGCACAGTAGGGTCTCTGTGTAATTGGCTGTAAGAATAGAACCCAAAAAAGGAGGAGGGAGAAGAGGAGGAGTACATACATGCGAAGAATGTTGGGGACGGTGTGATCCTCCCGCTCGATAGTGAAGGAAGCAGCGTCGATGATCTTGGTGTCTCTCTCGTAGGATACCCTGTTTATGTATTGTTATACAAAACAAACACCAAGTAAGAAGAAAAGCGGAGGAAGAGAAGAACAAGCGTCTACTTCTTGACGCCCTCCGGCACCACGAATCCTTCGTATCGATCTGGTGCATTCATCTCTCTCCCTCTCTCTCTGCCCTCCCCAAGGAGGAGCCCGACCTTTTCAGTTTTCAAGATTGGTTTTTTTTTTTCCTTTCCTAATATAAAATGCATTATATTCAATTTTACTTAAATATATAAAATTATTAAATGTGTACAGGTCTTCTTTGATTGTATGATTATTTCTTTAAATGGGACAGGCTACTTAGTGTTAGTAATAATCTAGCATCCATTATAAATTTATGTATGAACCAAGTTAGAATGGTTGCATTAGAAACTTTTAGGTTTTTTTTTTTTTTTTTACACTTTGGGAACACGCATTTTAAACCTCCTGTTTACAAAAAGTTGAATACATATCCATATAACTATCAATTTTTTTGACCGAATATAACTATCATTTTTTGACGTTCTTTTGATAGTATTTACCATGTAAAACATTTTGTTAGGGCCACATTATACCTACTAGAATCCTGAATTGAGTTCAAAAGTATACACAGAAGACGGCCTGAAGTATAACATGAGATGAGACACCAAAATTACATGATTTAACCGAAACTTACATTCACAAAGAAAATTCAAACAATTTTCACTATTTTAAGGCATAGTACAAGAGGTGGTTCAATGTGGTACACTCACATTGTGAAACTAGCACAACCTCAATGCATATTAGTACCTCTCCACAAATCCCTATTATGCCATGCACCTAACCTCGGATTAGTCTGATCCTGTAATTCATAAACAAGGCATCATTAAACCAAGCTAAACTCAACAGCTCATCTGCCTAAGATACTGCTTTTACCATGTCATCACAATCAAGCATCTTTTTTTTCAAAATCTGGAATTGATTCAATCAGTTCACAGAATGAAGGCAACCAGTAGGGTCGTGTGAAAGAATTAACTTTGCTCATCAGAAAGGCCAAGCTTGAGCTTTAACTTGCTCCACTTGTGACCTATCAAGGAGCGCCATTTTTTTTACTTGAATCGCAGCAAAATCCACTTTTAAATTCTTTCTTGATCCTTACCTTCTTAAATTGAAAAATGATGATGTTTCTTTACCGTACACAAGTACGAAGGAACATGAAAAGAGAAAGAACCTACATATACAACCAGTAAAAAAATACCAAATACTGCAGTAAATCTAACAGCAAGTTCAACACGCAGTAGTACATTTGAAATCCTTGGTGTTGTCTCGAACTATACAGGTGGTGGCGGCAAATCCAGGAGGAGCCAAAATCCAACACACTCATCAGAGTCCAACTCCTCTTGGATTGCTAGGAAATGCAGTCCCCCGCAAGTCTTTTTTGCCGCTTCCCAAGCCTCCGCTTCTTTAGTCGTCTCGGGTGTTTTCTTATAAGTAGCGTATGTATAACGTGTCGAAATGCCAACAGATAAAATTAAGCAAGCTCGTGCTACATCGGCTTCAATGAAACACACTTCCAGTCCGTTCATCCAAGCTGCGGCAGTATACATTTCAATTTCACATGTACATAGCATGTAAATGGGTCAGAAATGAATTAGACATGAAGCAGATGTCCGGGTGAGAGTGGCTACAATTTCGAATGAATACAAGGAGATACCTGCCAATGGTTTGGCTCGTGAGGATGCAACAGCTAGTCCGGGAATCAATGTCTTTTCATCAATATCTATCCCAAGCAAGTCCAAATCTAGAGTAGCTCCAAAGGCGGGCTTCTTCTCTAAGGATGACACCTCCTCCCGCACAGCTGAGACAGAAATGAGGAATGATTAGGCTTTAGGAAGTTCACTTTTGGTCACAAGTTTTTGGTACTAAAATGAGTATCCCTGGTATACCTAAGTAAGGCAACTGGACAAAAGCCCATCTCTCACCAAATAGATTCTCGGGAAGATCCATAGGAAAAGGGTTATCTAATGTGAGAAGTGGCTTGGCTCCTTTCTGAAAACCTGGATGGCGCGTGTAGATGGTCTTGTAGCGTTCTTCCAGCCATAGCAGCAATGACAAGCACTGGCAAATGAATGGATATGATTATAATCCAAAACATATGACAAATGGTAGGAAAATGGAGAGCACAACTCCGATAGAAGAGAGATAAAGTAAAGAACTAGAGTTAGTTTGCTGTTGAAGAGGAAACTGTTACGAAACGCAACAAGTAAAACATAAGATTGAAATCAAATACACAAGATTTACGTGGTTCAGCCTAAAATGCCTACGTTCACAGAATTGTAGACTTGCAGGGATATTTTATTGTTTGGATGCTTTACAAAGAGTACCCCCCCCCCCCCCCCCCTCTCCTTAATTTCACAACTTTCTTTAAAACCCTAAAGATGATTTATACAAGCGCACATAAAGAAAACCTAGTTTCTCCAGCTGTGATCACCAAAATGGGTATAGGACACCACCTGGGCCCAAATCAAGGCCCTAAAATTTTCCCCCACCCATGGACTTGGCCCATAACAGTATAAAATCAGATTCTATACAGGAAGCCCTCCAGAAACTGCCACTCCATATTGTGTATTTTGGTCACTCAAAACAGAAGCCGATTCAATTGAGTGAATGAAAAATTCATGTTTCAGATTCAGTAGAAGGGCAACATTTGGAGCTATTTCTATGCACCGTATTCCAAAACTGTACAAAAATGGAATCCTTCACCAAGAATTGCATCAGGCCATAATGAACTGGTTCTAGTAGCAAGAATATTAAGCAATGAACTATTTCAAAAGCTTAAATTGTTGGACTAAGGCCCATTAATGGTTTCTTATTTACACTTAAATGTATTCCTTCATGCAAATACCAAAAGGAGTTTGAGACATTTGAGAATACACAAGTCCTCCTTGTACCTTATGCAATACTTTACCAATAATTAACATAAGGGTCTATGGAATATGGATGCAAGACCACTTGATCAAAGAGACTCAGATACTTTCTCAAATCAAATTATCTCATAATGTTAAACTTTTAGATAAAGACCTAGAAATGGTTTGATATTTGTCCCCAATAAAGAGGGGGAGGAACATACACATCTTCCGATCCTCTCTGCCTTTCAAGCATGATCTCTCCACTCTCCTCCTATATCTTCCATTTTCTACATGAAACGTTCCAGAATCTCAAGAACCAGACATAAACTCCAAAAAACATAACGCATTTTTATACTCACCCTTTTACTGGGAACAGGTTTGATAGCAAGCTCTTTACACGCCTTTGTTATAATGGTCTGCATTTGTGACCTATAAAACACACAACCAATTAACCCAAATATATATTCCATTAACTCCTTACATACCCGATAACAAGAAGACCCTAAAACACAAAGATCCTCCCTCCAAAATCAATGAAAATGAACAAGAAATTCACCTGAAAAACCGGATTTTCTCGGGGAGAGGCACGCCCAACTCATCAGAAATAGTAACAATGGCATTCTTCAAGGTGATGCTATTGATGACATTGTTGGGAAAATACTTGGTATACTGAAGTGATAAGGAGCTATCACAAACTACAAGTTCCCATACCTTTTTACCCCTAATATCAAGAATGGGTCTGGAGCAGAAATCCACGTCCCACACCGTAACGCTATCCGGGTCGGTTTCCGGGTCGAAATAGCTCAGCTCTGCAGTCGGGTCATCCTCATCTTCCTCCGCCTCTGCTCCCGCAGGAGACGAAACTGAGCTTTCCGAGACTGAGTTAGGTTTAAATCGGTAGTGCTTTGGCTGGCTTTTGAGGCAATTGGGTGCTGTAATTTGAAAGGAAGCGCACGAAATCTTTGTGGGTTGTAAAAAAGAACTGAAATTGGAGATGGGTTTGTGAGATTTAGCCGTTTGGTATCTGAACTTTGTGGGGTTGAAGCTCAGAGTAGCCATGGGAGTAGGCTTGGTTCCTTAAGATAAGGGGTACAAGAGATGCCGGTTGGGTTTTGCGCCACAAATTATATCACTTCAGCTGATAAATGGAATTCTTAAGCGGATATAGAAGAATTATATTTAGTACTTACTATACATATAGTCAAATATATTTACTAAAATAAAATAATTATTTAATATTACTTATGTATATTTTAATATTTCTTAAAATTTTGTTGCGTTGGATTATTACATGAAAAAAAGTAGTCTTGACAAAATTAATATTTCTAAGTGATAATAACTCTGTCGAACTTCTTAAATATATTTTTTGTAGAAGGTAAAAAGATGAAATTTTCTTCTAAAAAGGGTCACTAATATCTAATGCTTTGTTTGACAATTAGGTAAAAAGAGGTTAAAGAGGAGGAGAATAAGGTAATATCCTAACCTTATTTGGATATATCAAATTAAGAGGGGTAAGGGTAAAGAAGGATAAATAAGTTACCCTTGTTTGACAATTGGGTAAAGGGGTAAGGCTAAAGAGAGTTATAGTTAAAATAAGGGTAAAAGTATTCAAAATTTTTAAAAATTACTCTTACCCCCCTCCAATTTGGGGGGTAAAAAAATTTAGCAGTAAAGAGGGATAATTAGGGGTTAAAAATTACTCGTACCCCCGTTGCCCCCTTGACCCCTAGAACAAATTTGTCAAACAGGGGTACAAAAATAACTCTCTTTTACCCCGTTGTCAAATAGGGGATAAAGAGGGAAAAAATAAATTTTATTCTAAAACCACTTGCTTAAACGTACTATAATACTAATATAACTGCTCAACTCGTTAACTACTAATTTAACACAACCCGATTACCTGTTACTAGTTAAATTATGTCCAAATGCAAAAACAAGAGGTGACAAGTGGCTAAGTAGTGATTGGTGGAGATAATATCCTCGGTTAGCATACAGCATGTCAGTGGCAAGTATTCCCTGTCGCACGCACAGGAAGAGCATTTGCGGGCAAATGGCTTCGATGACCCAGACAGCTTGAAGCCACTAACAGTGTCAAGCCAATTGCCCCTGAGAAAGCAAGCATTGTGAACAAGCAGGGAAGCAACAATGGAAGGACGGAGCTGGTGTTTGCATCCACAGCCACCACCATCTGCTCTACAACAGAGGCGGCAGTGGCGAAGGAGCCCAAAGCCGGCAGGGAGGAAGCCAAAAGGCTGTAAGTGGCGATTTGCCACTCTAATCCCACTGCCAAGATCGGCCAGAAGTCAAGTTGTTCCTTTTCATTTTTTGCTTTCACTTGAATTATGATTCAAGTGCTTGCACCTTCTGATTTTTTTGTTGTTCATTTTTGTCAGAACTGGTCACCAATAATATGCTGCCTTCATCTTCTCTAATTTAGTTCCACTGGACATCTAGAATTGATTCATGGACGATACAGAACATTGCAAATCAGACTGGAAAAGTTTAGCAAGGAAACAACCTTCTTTTTTCAACAAAATTAGAAACAATTAATGCCATGACTCTATGACAATTAATTTCTTTCAAAATAATATGTCCAAGTATGGTAATATCCACCATTTACTTTCCTAAATCTCTTCCTATCCCTAAACTGTTATCTTAAGGGATTACAGAAATTACTCCTCTAATATCTCCATGACTTTTCAAATTATCTTACCTTACCGTTTCCCATTTCCCTCTCTTTATAATCAAACCTCCTAATTTTCACAAAACCCATTATATGCATGCCCGCATTTTCCCTGTTTTTACTCAACAATGGAACCCCAAGTTTACTGTCCGTACTCCTTGTTCTTCCTCTGCCTTCTCATCCCCTTGCATTCCATGACGACAGCAGCAAAAGCAGCCCTTCAACAGGGATTCACCATTGATCTCATTCACCGGGATTCCCCAAACTCTCCATTGAAAGACCCTTCCAAGACCAAATGGCAACTCCTCAGCGACACCCTTCGCCGCTCAGCCACCAGAATCCACCACTTCAAGCAGGCCTCCGCCTTTACCTCTGTCCATTCCACGGTGATCCCTGCCGGTGGAGAGTATCTGATGAACGTATCCATAGGCACCCCTCCACTCCCATTGCTTGGGATTGCTGACACAGGGAGCGATCTTACTTGGACTCAATGCCGCCCCTGTCTCCATTGCTATGAACAAAGGCTTCCCCTCTTTGACCCTAATGCATCCTCCACTTTCAGGCCTGTAACTTGTACATCAAATGCTTGTTCCAGTCTGGGGGTAAGCACTTGTTCTAGAACTGGGACTTGCTCATACTACTACTCTTATGGGGACAACTCCTACACAAATGGGGATCTTGCAACTGAGACGGTGACCTTTACCGCCACCACCACTGGGCAGGGCCACGCCTTCCCAGATGTGGTTATCGGTTGTGGGCATGAGAATGCTGGCAGCTTCAGTGCCAAAGGGTCAGGTCTCATCGGGCTCGCTGGTGTTGGGCTTTCCCTAGTATCCCAACTCCGGTCATCCATAGGAGGGAAATTCTCATACTGCCTTGTTCCCTATGATAAAACTAGCTTAGCCAGCAAAATTAGCTTTGGGTCTGAAGCTGTTGTTTCTGGTCCCGGCACAGTCTCAACCCCTCTTGTAAAGAAAAACTCCAACATATTCTACTACCTTACATTGGAGAGTATCACTGTTGGAGATCAAACTTTAGAATACAAGAAAAAATCAACATTTGAGACCGCCAACTACGCAAATGAGGGGAACATAATCATCGACTCAGGGACGACATTGACCCTTCTGCCCGCGGAATTCTATGCAGATCTGGAGGCTGCGTTGAGGAAAGAAATCAATACAGCAGAGGAAGTCAAGGATCCAGAAGGAACATTGTCACTGTGCTATAGGAGTGAAGCTGAACTTGAGGTTCCAGATATAAGGGTTCGCTTTGCGGGTGCTGAACTGGAATTGAAGTCATACAATGCCTTTGTCAGGGCAAGAGAAGATATAGTGTGTTTTGCGATGGTGCCAGCAAATGGATTGGCCATATTTGGGAATTTGGCTCAAATGGATTACCTGGTTGGGTATGATATTGAGGAGGGTAAGGTGTTCTTCAAACCAAAGGATTGCACCAAGCATGGGTAGAATTACCACCCTGTTTATGTATTGTTTCCTTCATACAAACTTAGACCTTCCCCAAGGAAATGAAAGATGTAGTTCATGCAATAAAATAGTACGCGACTATGAAATTGTGTATTAAATTATGTTGGAACAGAAAAATTATCCATGAATCTTGCCAGAATAGTTTAAACTTTTATGGTAGTAAATTTTTAAACGGTATAAAGGCCTTACTGATCGATCTCTCTATAGATACAATTTTCTTAAAAAGTTGCACAGCTCGAGCGCTAAGCACCTTTCTTCGCGGGAGCTTAAACCATCCTACAAACAAACCCCAAGTTGCCACGGGGCTGAATATGGTACATTGGTACATTTTGAAAAATTATACCTTTCATGAATTCAACACTTGCATTTTGGCAGGATTTTGGTGGCTATTAGCAATTACATTAACAAGAAAAGGGTAGAATTGGGACAGAAGAAGTGAGATAACAACTACAGAGTTCAAAAAATAAGAAGAGCAGACAGATCCCTCAGAAATGCCTGATATCAACATGGGGGCATGAAGAATAAAGGTCCCTCAACCTCTACAGGTATTTAGCTGCAGAGGGAGCCCCATGAAATTCCAGCGTAATCAACTCAGATTACTAAATATTTCATCACAGGGATAGTATGGTACTACTACTGGAAGCATCACAATTCAGAATGTAAGAAGTAATACCCTAGATGTGTGTGACAAACTATAAGCCCTAGAATTGCAAAAGTAGAGAGAGACCTACATTATAAATAAAAAAGAGAAAAGAATGAAATATGAGCTTAAGGACAGAAGAACAAACTTGGGTTGCAGCTACATAAAGAGAAGTATTGAAGCGATACGTATCCAAATGGAATCAAATGTGTAGAGAGAGAGAGAGAGGTTGACGGCGAGTCGAAAGGGCAGAGGAGAAAAGAGCAGAGCGAAGAGGGGCAGGACACCTAATTATTATGACCCACTTCTCTTTTATAGTTTTTTTTTTGAACGTCAAAACACCCGAGGGCCAAACTAGGATTCATGAGCTTCCAAAATTATCATTTTTTTATTTAATCACTATAAAATTTTATTTTTTAAAACATCACCACTAAAAGTTCAACATTTTTCATTTATCTTAAGTCATAATATTAATTACTCATAATCTTTTAATGACTTTTACATAGATTTAAAGTGTTATTAAGTATTGACATAATTTACCTACGTCAGAATAGCATTTTGCCCTGCCTCTTTCATCAAGGAGCAAATCTCACCTCTTTTAAACCCCATCAAGATCAAACCTACATAGGAAAGAAAGCATATAAATTTATTACCGACTTAATTAATTTCAACTCATGTTTCATATGTACTCGGAAATAAAACATTTAAGCTAAAATCCACACAAATGTCACATAATATCTGACATATAACATAATTTTAGGTGATTGATTAAAAACTTTTTGACTATTTTGAAATTAGTCCTTCAACTCTTTTCTTTAAAAATAGCCATATTTTGTTTTATGAAAATTTTACTCGAATCGAAGTATATCAATTTTATCATTAAATCAAATATTATAAACAATCTCGAACAAAGAAAAGATTACAAACATTAAAGGGCATTTCAAAACCAAAAAAAAAAAAGGGATCAATTTGAAAATAGAGAACAATGCAGTAAAGGGCGGTCTCCTTGGTTCATTAGGCTCTTTCAATGCTTATGGTCAAAAGGAAGCGTAACAGAACAGAAAATGTCCATTGATACAGAAATTAAGCGATCCCCTAGAAGGACAGACGACAAACCCGCTCTTTAAATCATCACACGATGTTGGGACCTCACCCAAAACCAGAAACAGGAAAGTAAAAACATGCTATAACCAACACATGTTCAGGGTCACAACGATCCTCCACATTTTACTCTTTTAACTACTACTTCTACAGCGTCCCCTCATTTCAGTTTTTACACAATCGACAATCACAAATAGGCTTGGCTGTCAGGTATCCCACGGAGCCTTAATAGAAGTTGCATAAAATCAGAGCCAAGAATGAATTTGCCTGGGCCTCCCCAACTTACTAGCACACAAGGCCAATATCTGCATTTCATACATTTAAGAGTTCAGTCTGTGATAAGGACCGCCATCACCAATATCAAAAATAAGTGTAAAAGGTGATCGATTAAGGAATTCGCACAAACCTCAACGAACAAAAATCAGTAAGTGAGGTTATAAAATCCATAATGGTTCATAGTTGGTGTTACCTTCAGGTTAAGGTGGCGACCCCTCAATCTCCAAAGTCTGTCCTATTTGACAGAAACAGCCCCATTCAACTTCATGCCCCCTTGACCATAGTTATCTCTTTCCTCATTGCCACCAGAAAGTGAATGATAAGCCAATGCAAGGCCGTGGGCATTGCTGCTGCCATTGGAATGTTTATATACAAAAGGTACCCTGGTTTCTTGCTGATTCTGGAAAGAATCTGTATTCCCACTATAACCAAGGGGTAAACTCTCAGACTTTGTTGAAGTCGCAGGTTAAATGGCTAGGCTAGCTCCAGCATTTGGAATGCCTCCTAATGCAGGATTTTTATCATTGACGTCAAGCTTCTTTGTATTGAGAAAACGACCTCCAGCTCCTCTGGCCCGGCGCAATGCATGTTGATGTCGAGATTCCTGGAGATATGGCTACAGAAATCAGGTTAGTGAGTTACCAATCAAGTTGGTAATGATATGAAAACTAAAACCAAATGTCCAAATATCTTATTTTAACAACAGTGAAAGCAGAACAGTCAATATTTGTGCAAAGGACAAAAGGAGCAAAAATGGCTTTGCTCTGACTCGGAAAACATGAATCAGTCCCCCTCAAGACACCCTTGGAGGAAAATGGGATTTCATGCAGTCAACCTAATATGTGATACTGGTTTTAGCTGATTCTTTCTAGAAATTTTGCTGCATATTGGCACCACTAGAATTCTGCATGTTTTGAAACGTTGTAAGGTTGAGCTGAAAGGGTCCTGGGGTTGTTGCACTTTGTCGTTCTTTTAGGTGCTTGAGGCATAGGACACTGGCTATATATCACGGTCAGACTGCAAGATTGAATTCATTGAGTGATAAGACGCCCATCCCTCTCCTTATTCAAATCTCTCTCCCAACCCCTCCCCCCCCCCCCCCCCCCCCCCCCTCTCTCTGTTGTTTTGACCATTCACACCCTCCTCCCCTCCTTCCTCTCTGCTGTTTTGACCATTTGCGCCGAGGACAAAAAGCAGGGCAAGCATGGAGCTGCTGCCATCGTAGGGAATGTTCCCCTTTTTTAATGAGCTAGCGGGAACTAATGCCTCAGAAAGGAGAAATAATTACATACAACAACATTTCCATAAAGAGGATCCTAGGATGCCAAACAGCTCGCTGCACCATAGACCTAATCCAACAATAGTAGTAAGAGGAGTGAAGACAAATCCACAGGCACGATCAAATATTTGCTGTGAATTATGACAACTTACTCCAAGGAATGAATGATAAAAGATAGAGCGATGTACAGTCAGGGACGTTGATATCCCTCTCCTGAAGAGAAGATTGAAATAAGAATAGGTATATTACCTTCCTAACTTTAATCGCTTTCTTTTCCAATTCAGCCTGCGCACGTGAATGTCTGCGCCTCAAAATTCCATGATACTGCTTTGCATTTACATAAACAGGCTCTTCTTCCATGGGAAGGTGCAGTGGCATTCTAGTCTGTTGCATACCGTATAGCTGTGGAGTTCCCTAAACCAAAGAGGGATACAAATGAACCAACAAGCTTTCAACTTGACTAAATTCTTGCATAAGATCACAAACCATAAGCCCAATAACCTAGCCAGCGTTAAATTTTACTCAACCTACTAGTCTAGTGATCGTTGCTCCTAACCAAATCATAATTAAACACAGTATCATTTCCATACATCCGCAACCCCTGGTCCAACGGCATGATTGTTGACAATAAATGGAACTACTATTCATGCATATATGTCTACACAAACACAAACACACACGTGAAACATTAAGGAAAAGGAAGATCTGAAACTAAACCGTACGTCCAATAGCCACCTGTAACAAGCTCCAGACCAAGCAATCCTTGTTCAAATAATAAGGATGAATTAAAGAAGAAGAAGAAGAAAAATCGTATTCTGTTCACACTGTTGAAGTTAAGAATATATTCCTTGAATATTACTCCTTTGTAAAAGAGTGGACCCCAGTGCTTTAGTGTCTGAAAGTCGTATGAATAACAATGTCCTTAAAAAGAGACCTGAACTGGCATAAAACATGTACCAAAAAGGAGAATGTGCTAACTGAAAGTTAGTTTATATAGATAGGGCATGCAGCTGTATATATCCAGTCGGATGAAGTCAACCATTCTCAGGAGGGTAGTTACTGAAGCTTGCGACCCTAGTCAGCAAAACCAAACCTTGGTATGCACGCATAATGTTATTCTCTGAAACAAAATCTTATCAATCTCAGACAACAATTAAGTAGTCAGGAAATTGTTGCTGGTGTCTCTCCTCAGGGAATTGGTGAAGTGTTATGCGTAGTTATTGGATAGGGAGGTTGCTTAACCAGGTCACTGAAAAACAGTTGGCACAAATAATGATTTTGGAAGAGGACAATCTGCTCAAGTTTGCATCGAGGGGAAAAAAGAAAGCCGGATTCAAATTCTGATAACAGGTTGAAGAGCAATGCAAAGTTACGTGCCCCGTGAGGAACACGTTTACGATGAAGTTTGGAACATACCTGCTGCGCGTAAGAAGCCATGATTCCTCCATAAGTTGGATCCTGAAATGGGTATGATGTCATAACCTGTAAAAGATATTGCTCAGGTGCGTATAACAACCAAGGTAAAAAGAGTACATTTTCTGACATAGCAACAATCAAAGATTTCACACAAGTAACATCTGGAACCATAACGCAGAAGATAACAGTGTCTATTGGAATGGAGATGACTCTGTGCGTATGCATACATACATGTGTGTTATTGGAACATAAAATGACTTTGCACGTATACATGCATACACAAACATACATTCATACATATGTGTGTGGATGTGTGTGTGAGATAGAGAGAGAGAGATCAAGTTCTTACAATGGAGTGGCCAACAAGTTCCATCGGGTGAGCAGATTGGACGCATTCACTAGCAGCAGGTTGTGGCATTGAACAGGGCACATGCTTGAGGATCTGGTGATCTTGCCCATTATTCCCATCTAAGACGACACATAAATCAAAACAAATGTAAAACACTATATTTCCAAAAGAGTGTCGGATTAAATATTATTAGGTGCATGTATATTCATGTTGTCTAAAAAATCATAGAAAATACAGTGCACTGGAATGAACACCCAATGATGTTATTACAGGAAACTTCTACATCGTCTCCAACGACAGAGATCAAGAAAAATGTGTTATCCATTTTCCGACTCCGAATAATTAATATATATTACTGTCCTTTAAAAGTGGAAAGAGCGAGGATTACATTTTTTTTCATAAAATTAACATAATATGGCGTTCATTACAAAGTGACTATTAGATGTAAAACAAACACCGATCTATCTTCATCCTAAAAAAAAAAAAAAAAGAAAAGGAAAGGAAAAGACAAACAAGAGAATATTGATTGACCCACAATGTGTGAGAACTACCAGAATTTCTCAGTTAATCCTTCTCAACAATTCCACGTTTTCAGAACCACATCATCTCATAAGTTGCCTGTTCATCTCATCGAAGAACAGAAATTAAGCCACAACCACCTATTCTTGTATCAAATATGCACGAATCTGAGATTAGGTGATAGAAGTGAAATTCCTCTTTAGTAGGCAAGGGAGAAAAAAGAAACTAGAGAAGTGAATCAGGAAACCCCAGTTAACACTGGCTAAAAATTTCAGAAAAATTGAAAACATATATGCAAAGGGGAAGGAATTGGATCAAGTCCCATAAAAAATACCTACCAGACCGTGATGCTAATGTTGTCCGGATCTCTTGGCCAATATTATACCCATTACTCTGAACCCCATTGGCTTGCGGCTGAAAAGTGGCAGCCAAGACAGAACCATTTACGTGTTCCCCACTAGATGGCTTTGAAGCAATTCCACTGGTCGCAAGACCATGCCACCATGGTTGGGAATATATACTTGTCTGAGTATTGTTTAGTGTATCAGATTCAGAACGATTTTCCACATTGCTTGCTTTTGTTGGCATCTATTCTTGACCGTTAACCACGGAGCAAGGGGAAGAAATCCTGAGAGGGAAGAAAAAGAAGATTCTTAAGACAACAAGAAAAGGGCTTGGATTCAGACACAATCGGATCAACTTCACAGTGCAGTTGAAAGATTCATAATAATAATACCGCCTTGGACTGGATTTAGAACCTCATGATGCTAAAGCTACAAAATGCAAGCGTCCTTATTTTCAAAAAATGGAAAAGAGTAAAATTTGGAGGTCAAACCAATCAATACATGCAGGATTAGCCGTGCGAAGAATTAATTCAAGTGATGTAAAAAGTAGAAATATCCGAATTGACAGTGAATGAATTGATTAAGAGGATACACAAACAGAAGGAAATTGGCATAAAAACAAACCCCAGGAGGATAATTGGAGTGGTGAATTTTGAAGAATAAGGAGATGGAGGGAAGTAGAGTGGAAAAGGTTCACTTACAAGTAAAAAAAAAAAAAAGTATGTACTTTTTTTTTTTTTTAATGCTAGCTATTCTTTTCAAATTAAGGTAATTATTATTATAGTTTTTTCTTTTTTTGTTATGCACGCAAGGGTCCTTCTTTGCTGTCACTCTTATAATTATTGTTTTTGAAAATAGAATAATGCATTCTCTTCTCTTCGTGTTGAAAAAGACAAACGTACCCTACTTCTCTAATAAAAATTTAGTATTCAAATAAAAGTCACATGAATTTCTACACCATATTGGATGGGGAATCAATACAAAATTATCCAAAGACAAATATCAACTTCAAAACAATGCATATTACTTGTAAAAGCTTAATCTATTGGAACTAATTTCAAGAATAAGCAATTCTTGAATATTCATCGACAGTTTATGAAAACTAAATTATATTGAACTCATAAGTTCTATTGTGATATTTGTTCAATGAGGTCCGATCGTGTTCAATTTGATAATTTTAAGCAAACTAGTTTCATAAAATGATCACTATCACCCTTTTTTATTTGGGAAATACAAGATTCCCGCAGACATTTTCATCCCATGGGTCAAACATGACTTATGATAACTCCTCCTAACTTTGATAATTCGCTGTTTATCTAGTCACCAAAAATTTGAATTTGAATTTGTGATACATTTTCAACACATTTCCGTCACGCTTCCAATACATATCCAATATGTGAAAAAAGTATATGATGCCATTTTTTAAAATTTTGAACTAATAACACGTTTTTGATGCTTTATCTTTAAAAATATAATATTACAATATGTTATTGCATATAATATAATAATATACGTACTAAATAATTAATTATATTATATAAATTTTAATATGATTGCATTTAAAAATAAATTATTATTTTTAAATGTTTTATAGTTGTTTTCATAAAAGAATTAATATTTTTATATAATTTGAAACAAAAATAATGATGAAAAAAAGGAAAAGAAAGCCTCTTTTAAATAAAGCAGAGAGAGAGAGGGAGAGGGACTGTCTTGAACTCTATTAAACTTTTTTTTGTTAATTATACATTATTAAATTTATCCTATTTTAGTTAAGTTTATTTTTTTTAAAACTATATATATATATATATATATTAGTGGTTATAACTCATATATTTTTTTTATCAATTATATGAATATATATTAAGAAAATATATAATTTTTAAATTATGTGTCTTCAAAGCATTGTATCCTAAATTTTTAAAAAGTTATATATCGACATATCAGTATTATTTCGTATTCCGTATTCGTGCTTAGAGATGCTCTTAACAAGTTTTTTTTTTTTTTTTGATCAACTCTTTAACAAGTTTAGGCTCTCTATAATACACAAACAACAGAAGAGTAAAAAAGGGGCAAAATTGGAAAACCAAAGCATTACTATTATTTTAAACTAGGTTCGTTCCCGTGCAATATACAGATGGTATTTATTGATCACTGTATTTTATACCCGTGATTTTTTGCATCCAATTAACATCTTATTTGATCAGTTGTCCATAATATTGTTTAATTTACATAATTCTCATAGTAGTAACTGTAAAAGCTTTCAGTAAAAAATAAGACAAACCATATTTCCCATTTGAAGTCTTTAACAGGGACTTTATTTGTTCTTTTTTCTTTTATAGATTAATTTTTTTTACGGATTAAATACAGAAAGTCTTAAATTAAGAATTTATTTTTTTTAATTTTTGGTTATGGGAGGTTTACTTGATTTTTTTTTATGGACTAAATACGAAAAGGCTTAATTCGAAATTGTTGGAGGTTTAACCGGTACCCCATTCTCGGATTATATAAGAGAAGTATTAAAATAATAATATATTGGCTTAATATTTCCTTTATTATATTTGGTTCTCGGGGGGCTTTTGTTTTTTTTAGAACCATTTTTATAGGTTAAATACGAAAAGTCTTAAATTGAAAATATGTTTTCCTTTTTAATTTTTAGAACTTTAATGAATTAAGTTTTTTCGTACCTTAGTTTTGTTGTATAATGCGTATATCTTATAAACCGAAGTCAAAATTTATATGCCTCACCGGGTTAAAATAAATTATTTCTTGCAGTAGGCACACGAAATGTCGCACTTCATGGACTAAATACGAAAACTCTTTTTTTTTTTTTGGTTGTCGGAGGTCTAACCCGCGCCCTGTTCTTGGATTATATAAGAAAAGTTTTAAATAAAAAATTTACTGCTTTATGCACGAATATACGTTTGACATAGTGCGTTAGGGTTTTTATCAAAAGAACCCAACTATAACTTTTCTAACCCATAAATAATCAAACTCAAAGAATTCGATTTTAAAAGATATTGAATTGGTAGTTCAGTGTGGCGCATGGTATAACGCTCTAGTTTATTTTGGTAGAAAAGTTGATGGAGGGTAATTTTTTGACAAAGAGATATTGGGATGCCAATGGGCTCATCTGATAAGAGAGGGTATAGATAACTGTTCTGTACGCACATTAAAAAGGTACGGATTGGGTAATGGATACCCGCGGATAATGAGGTGGGTAGGGTACGGGTCAATCATCAGCAGGCGGGTACCGGTATGCACTTCATACCCTTGGTGGGTCATGGGCCGCTTACAGGAATAGGATTTGGGTGGCGGGTGCAGTTATTTTTTTTGTCTAGTGCGTAGATCTTATAAACTAAAGTCAAATGGGGCGGGTACGGGTATAAGTGGGGATCCGCCCTGCCACGCTCCATACCCCCCCCCCCCCCCGCCCGCCCTCATACCCACCATACCCGGCTCATTTTGTACATAGTTAACCTTGAAATTTAAAAAATAAGGGTTTAAATTCAATAATCCAAATTATTTATCAATGCTAAAAAAAACTGTTTTTAAAAATAGTATTAAACAAATAATACGAGTGGGTATAGATAATCATTTTGTACGTACATTAGGACAATGAAGTGGTTACGGGTATAGGATTTGGGTGGCGAGTACGGGTACGGGTATAGAGAAGGCACCCCGTACCCGCCTCGTCCCATTGCCATCTATTTGATACGTTGAGATATAGTTGTGATACTTTTAAATTAATTGTTGTTGGGTATGCAGTTCATACCAGTGGCGGGTAATAGGGCGGGTACGGGTATAGGATTTTGGTGGCGGTTACAGTTAGTTTGTTGTCTAATGCGTAGCTCTTATAAACCAAATTAAAACGGGGCGAGCTCGGGATAAGTGGGGACCGGCCCGGCCACGCTTCATACCCGCCCCGCCCCACCCCATACCCACCATAATCGGTTCATTTTGTACATAGTTAACCTTGAAATTAAAAAATACATGTTTAAATTCAAGAATCGAAATTATTTACCAATGTTATAAAAAATAATATGTTTTTAAAAAAAGTATTAAATAACTAACATAAGTGAGTATAGATAATCATTTTGTACATGTTATAAAAAAGTAATTTGTTTTTAAAAATAATATTAAATAACTAATATGAGCGGGTATAGATAATCGTTTTGTACGCACATTAGGGCAATGAGGCAGGTACGGGTATAGGATTTGAGTGACGGATACGGGTATGGAGGAGGCACCTCGTACCTGCCCCAGCCCATCGCCATCCCTTTGATACGTTGAGATATAGTTGTGTTATTTCTAGATTAATTATTGTTGGATATGCACTTCATACCCGTGGCGAGTAATGGGGCGGATACGGGTATAGGATTTGGGTGACGGGTACAATTATAGATAATCATTTTGTACATACATTAAGGTATTGAGGCAGGTATAGGTATAGGATTTGGGTGGCGGGTACGGGTATGGAAGGGACACGCCGTACCCACCCCCCATTGCCATTTCTTTGATACATTGAGATATAGTTAGACTACTTTTAAATTAATTATTATTTAATCTATAAATAAATAACAATTATTATTGTTTAATATATAAATAAAGAAAAATCTAAAAAAACTTGAAAAAAAGATAATTAAAAAATAAATAAAAAAAAAAAGGATTGGAGGTCAGGAGCCTTTGGAGGAGGCCCAACTCCTCTATTATACGTAGTATAACTAGGTTCATTCCCGTGCGATGCACGAACGGTATTTATTGGTCACTTTTTTTTTATATCCGTGATTTTTTGCATCGAACTAACATCTTATTTGATCTGCTGTCTATAATATTGTTCAATTTACATAATTTTTATAGTAGTAATTGTAAAAATTTTAGCAAAAAATAAGACAAACTATATTTCCTATTTTAAATCTTTCACAAGGACTTTATTTGTTCTTTTGTTTTACAGATTTTTTTTTATAAATTAAATACAAAAAGTCTTAAATTAAAAATTTATTATTATTATTATTTTTTGGTTATAGGAAGTTTACTTGATTTTCTTTTATGGACTAAATACAAAAAGTGTTAATTCGAAATTGTTGAATGTGTAACCGGTACCCTATTCTCGGATTACATAAGAGAAGTACTAAAATAATAATATATTGCCCTAATATTTTCTTTATTATTTTCGGTTCTTAGGGGCCTTTTTTAGAACCCCTTTTAGTTTTTATAGGTTAAATACGAAAAGTCTTAAATTGAAAATATGTTTTCCTTTTTAATTTTTGAAACTTTAATTAATTAAGTTTTTTCGTACCTTAGTTTTGTTGTATAATGCGTAAATCTTATAAACCGAAGTCAAAATTATATATCTCACAGGGTTAAAATAAATCATTTCTTGTAGTAGGCACGCAAAATGTCGCACTTCGTGGACTAAATACGAAAACTCTTTATTTTTTTCGAGTTGTCGGAGGTCTAACCCCGTGCCCTGTTCTTGGATTACATAAAAAAAGTCTAAAATAAAAAATGTACTACTTTATGCACGAATATACGTTTGGCACAATGCGTTAGGGTTTTTATCAAAATAACCCAATTATAACTTTTCTAACTCAAAAATAATCAAATTCAAATAATTCGATTTTAAAAGATATTGAATTGGTGGTTCAATATGGCGCATGGAATAACGCTCTGGTTTATTTTGATTAAAAAGTTGGTGGTGGGTAATTTTTTGACTAAAAGATATTGGTATGGCAATAGGCTCCACCTGATAGGAGCGGGTATAGATAACTGTTCTGTACGCACATCAAAGAGGTACGGGGTGGATAATGGATACCCACGGGTAATGAGGCGGGTAGGGGTACGGGCCAGTCACTGGTGGGGTGGGTACGGGCATGCAATTCATACCCATGGCGGGTCATGGGTTGCGTACCGGAATAGGATTTGGGTGGCGGGTGCAGTTATTTTTGTTGTGTAGTACGTAAATCTTATAAAGTAAAGTCAAACGGGGTGGGTACGGGTATAAATGGTGACCCACCCCGCCATGCTCCATACCCACCCCGCCTGGCTTCATACCCATCATACCCGGCTCATTTTGTACATAGTTAACCTTGAAATTTAAAAAATAAGGGTTTAAATTTAATAATCCAAATTATTTATCAATGTTAAAAAAAATTTGTTTTTAAAAATAGTATTAAACAAATAATATGAACGGGTATAGATAATCATTTTGTACGTACATTAGGCTAATGAAGTGGGTACGGGTATAGGATTTGAATAGCGGGTACTGGTGTGGAGAAGGCACCCAGCACCCGCCTCGGCCCATTGCCATCCATTTGATACGTTGAGATATAGTTGAGATACTTTTATATTAATTGTTGTTAGGTATACACTTCATACAAGTGGCGGGTAATGGGGCGGGTACGGGTATAAGAATTCGGTGGCGGTTACGTTTAGTTTATTGTCTAATGCGTAGATCTTATAAATCAAATTGAAACAGGGCAGCTTGGGTATAAATGGGGACCGGCCTAGCCACGCTTCATACTTGCCCCGCCTCACCCCGTACCCATCGTAATCGGTTAATTTTGTATATAGTTAACCTTGAAATAAAAAAAAATATGTGTTTAAATTCAAGAATCAAAATTAAGGATTATGTTTTAATGAATTAAATTTTGTTGTATCTTAGTTTTATTATTGAATGCGTAGATTTTATAAACTAAAATCAAACTTTACACACCTCATACCCACCATACGCGTTTTATTTTGTACATAGTTAACCTTTAAATTAAAAAATAAATGTTTAAATTTAATAATCCAAAATCTTTATCAATATTAGAAAAAGAAATAATTTGTTTTTAAAAATAGTATTAAATAACTAATAGAAGTGGATATAGATAATCGTTCTGTACGCATATTAAGGAAGCACAGGGCAGGTAATGGATATCCGCGAGTAATGAGGCGGGTAGGGGTACGGGCCTGTAACTGCCGGGGTGGGTAAGGATATGCACTTCATACCCATGGCTGGTAATGGGCTGAGTACAAGTATAGGCTTTGGGTGGCAAGTGCGGTTAGTTTTGTTGTCTAGTGTGTAGATCTTATAAACCAAAGTCAAACGGGGAAAGTATGGGTATAAGTGGGGACCCGCCCCGCGATGCTCCATACCCGGCCCATCCAACTTCATACCCACCATACCCTGTTGATATTGTGGCAATGAGGCGGTTGAAACCCTCTACTCGTGGACAGGCGCCCCGTTTGGGACGGGTACAGGTATAAGTAGAGACTTGCCTTGCCTCGCTCCATAACCACTTCGCCTCATCTCAGACCTACCTTATGCGCTTTATTTTATACATAGTTAACTTCAAATTAAAAAATATGTATTTAAATTTAATAATCTAAATTGTTTATCAATGTTATAAAAGAGATAATTTGTTTAATAAAGTAGTGTTAAATAACTAATATAAGCAGATATAGATAATCATTTTATACGCACATTAGGGCAATGGGGTGGATACGGGAATAGGATTTGGGTGGCAGGTGCGGATGTGGAGGAGGCACCCCGTACCCGACTTGCCCCACCCCGCCCCATTACCCTCCATTTGATACGTTGAGACATAGTTGGATTACTTTTAGATTAATTGTTGTTGGGTATCCACTTCATACCCATGACAGGTAATAGGGTGGGTATGGGTGCAGGATTCGGGTGGTGGGTACCGTTAGTTCTGTTGTCTAATGCTTAGATCTTATAAACCAAAGTTAAACAGGACAGGCTCGGGTATAAAGTGAGGACCCACCCAGCCATGCTCCATACTTGCCCCAGCCCACCTCATACCCACCAATGGTTCATTTTGTATATAGTTAATCCCAAAGTTAAAAAATATGCCTTTGAATTTAATAATCCAAATTATTTACCAATGTTATACGCACATTAGGGTAATGGGGCAGGTATACAGGAGGCACGCCATACCCACCCGCTTCATTGCCATTCATTTGATAAGTTGAGATATAATTGAGCTACTTTTAGATTAATTATTGTTGTTTAATTTACAAATAAATAACAATTATTGATGTTTAATATACAAATTAATTAGGTGATAAAAAAAATAAAAAAAAGGAAATAAAAAGGTAAATATGTAAAAATTAGGATTGAAAAAAAATTAAGAAAAAAGAAAAAAATTAAAGAAAAAGGGATTAGGTGAAAAAGATAATTAAAGAAAAAGAAAAAATTTTAAAATTTAGTATTTGAAATGAAAAGAGTTTTTAGTGAGGGTTAAACTTCTCTATATGCATATAGATAGATTAGTAAACTCGGGGGTTAGGGTTGGAGGGGCTAGAAAGTCGCCGCCACGCCACCACGTGGCCATAGTATGATAAGTATAGTGGGGCCACACCACCAGCTTTAAGCCACGTGTTGGAGAATTTAAGGGACAGCTGTAAACAAAACGGCGTTTACATGACGGCGCTAAAGGGCCACGGCTCGGCTTGGCTTGGGGTGGCCCCCAAAATTGGGCAGCAAGCTGACGGATAATGACAGAAGACTGCGCCCCCCCCCCCCCCCTCTCCTAGACCCCTAGTGTGGACCCACCTCTTTTAGGAATCCCCAAGCGTCACGCGCTTTATTGCACGTGCTAGGGGAGGAGACACGTGGTGCGCAATCAAGGCCACTAACAGCTCACCCATCTACAAAGCCTGTTTGTTTTGTACATGGCACAGCGGAACCAACAAAACTGACCTTGTTTTGTACATTGAGTTCCCTGAAAGCAATGCTTTTCTTTCCATTACTTTGCAAACTTGGGAATTTTTTTTAACTTTTTGGCACTTCTTTTAAAAAAATTTAACATTTTAACATAATTTTAAAAATATTTAGTAATTTAACACCTTTTACTGTAGTAAAGTGGTTGCACGATAAAAGTACCTTAATTTTTTATTTTTTTTTAAAGTTTTACATCTTTAAAATTTTAAAAAAATTAATAAAATCTCTTTTTAATTTAAATTATTTTAATTTTATAATTTGAATCACTAAATACATATACATTTTCAATTAAAAGGTATATATTTAAACTATTAATAAGAAAGATATAAATAAGAAACACATTTAAACGAGAAGATAGTGATATGTATATTATTATTTAAACTATCTCATATAGAAACTAAGGTATTATATTATAATAGTATTAATAAAGAAGATATAAATAAGGAACACATTTAAATGAAAAAATATTGATATTTCCAACAAAAAATTACGAGTTTACGTATTTATACATTATTATTTGAACTATTTTATTAGATATATATAACTCAAAACCTAATATATATAAATTTTTAAAATATATTTTATAAACTATATGAAATAATTTTTTAGTTTTTAAGTTACACGTTTCTAATAAAATAGTTCAAATAATAATGTACAAATGCGTAAACTCGTATTTTTTTATTGAAAACATCATCTCTTTATTTAAATGTGTCCCTCATTTATATCTTCCTTACTAATAGTATTATAATACTATATTTTCTGTTGGGATAATTTAAATAATAATATACATATCACCATCTCCTCATTTAAATGTGTCCCTCATTTATATCTTCCTTATTAATAGTTCAAACATATACCTTTTAATTTAAATATATAGGTATTTAGTGATTCAAATTATAAAATAAAAAAAAAATTAAAGATGTAAAACTTAAAATAAAAAAATAAAAAAAAATTTTGGGTACTGCTGCCCGACGTCCCGTACGTCGTGCAACCACTTTGCTACAGTAAAAGGTGTCAAATTGCTAAATATTTTTAAAATTATGCCAAAAAGCTAAAAAACTAGCAAACTTGCCCCTCTTTGGTCCCACTCTAATGAAAATTTTATATCACCATATAATAAATAAACAAATAACCTCAAGAGGTTGCCTCAACTTGCAACACTGTTGCACGATGTCCCGTACATCGTGCAACCATTTTGCTACAGTAAAAGGTGCCAAATTGCTAAATATTTTCAAAACTATAACAAAAAGCTAATTTTTTTTTTTAAAAAGTGCCAAAAAGCTAAAAAACTAGCAAACTTGCCCCTCTTTGGTCCCACTCTGTAATGAAAATTTTATATCACCATATAATAAATAAACAAATAACCTCAAGAGGTTGCCTCAACTTGTAAGGTAATTCAACTTGACATCTACTGAAGCATTAGATTTGATATTTGGATCATGTTGTTGAGGGTAAATCATTCATTAATTACCCTAGTTTACCTTGTTACATGCAAATAGATGTTGCATACAACGCATGGATCAGTTCAAACATGCGCAAGCAAATCAAATATCACAATTAACAAAAAAGAAAACAAAAAAAAAATATAATATATAACGCGAGATATTTAGTTGCTACATAAATTATTTACATATATTGGATGTATAAAGAAAGAAAAATTAGGACAAAAGAAAACAGTCAGTCCCGCGTAGCAAGATGGAAGATTTGAAGTTAAGGGTGTCAAATTTACTACTGTTGTGAACAACCAATCAAGGAACAAAAGCTTCCCCACAAAAGTAGGATGATGTAACTAAGAAACCCAATACAAAGAGACACAGGCCAACCTTTTCAAAAGGCGATCCACAATTCTAATGGTAAATAGAATATACTTGAGAGTGCCATGTACCACATTTCAAAATGGCACGGATGGATCATAATGCTTGTATTATGATTAACCAACGCCACTTCATGTCTCAGACTCGATGGACTGAAGGCACTGTCTGAGTGCGCCCACTCGTACAAACAACCAATAATAATCCTAATTATATCACACTGTTTACACGCTTTCTGTATCTCATTGTCAATTACAGCTTCAGTTGCATTTTGTTCTTCAATAAAAACAGATCACACAGCTGCATTCTGGGAAGAATGTAAATAGGGTATCAAAATGAAAACAAGCTTACCTTATTAGTACTAGTTATGTGCTCCACTGGATTCCTTCAATAATCAAGAGGGGGAATCTGGGTGGTGTTATGGAAACATTCCCTCCATGAACTCATCAAACTCTTCATCCCCCACATTCCCATGCTCCCCTGCTGACCGTGTGTGTCCTTTACCTGCCACTGACAACATTTACGTAAAGAGGCGGTTTCCAAAAGGCCCTCAACCCCAAAAAGAACCCTAATCCGTCAAATGGAAATAGACACGACCATGCAAACTAATGCAATCAAGCAAACAGGCACTACTCAAATTAAATGAAGCATCAAACAATAATAGACATGCAAGGCCTAGGGCCAACAAACTATATAACTTTTTTATTTTTACCGAAAGATATCCACACACAAATCCACTATGCTAAACTATTCACTGCAATACAGGAAGCAATCAAAATAAAAGGAGTTGGCGATACAATGGGAAGAAGGGGGGGTGCATAAAACAGGAGTTTTAAGAGCTCCTATCCATGCTCTATAAGTTTCATGAAACGAAAGAAATTGAGGTGACACTGGATCCCACCAACACGCAACTTTAACATGCCAAAAACAGAATTGACTTGGTGTAATGCCATAAGTTAACCGCATTTTTAAGTATGATGAAATGCTCCAGGTAGTAAGAACTGTACAGGAGTATTATGAGAAACTGATGATCATGGTTCACCTAGCATCTGATAACACACTTGCCCAAATGAAAAATGATGCTGCCAGTAGGAAAAGATAACAAATTTCAAACCTTTCTTCTTTCTCTCTTTGCTCTCCTTAAATTCGTCATCTGTAGTGTCCTCACTTTTAGAAGATTTCCTGAAATCGTTCAGTCAATGAGTTTGTCCAACAGAAGCTCTCAAACATGAATATACTAAGGGAAACCAAATTCTCCACGAGTTAAATACTCCAGATTACCTCTTCCTTTTATCTGGTTTTATCTCACTATCTTCTGATGTCTCTGAATCCTCTCTCTTTCTGTCACTGCTGTTTTCATTTGTATCATCCATCTCATCATCATTTCTTGATCTTTCCACGGCATAAGACTATATATGAGTTCTCAGTAAGAGAAGACTAGATACAATAGCATTAATCGCAAATAGGTTTCTCGGTGAAATTTCAGCTGATTACAGTTGATACCTCTTTCTTTTGTGCTCTTCATATATCCTTCTTTCCAACAGCTCCTTTTCTTTCTTTCTTCTGTAATGGAGTTTTTCGGCACACCTGTTTAAAGACAGACATGAATAAAAATAGCAGAATGAGTTCTAAATGAAGAAAGGGGGAAGGAGAATGAAAAAATCAATGGTTTTTGAAAGGTATTTCATCTCAGTTGACACTGAAAGTGCTATATATCATTGAACCCCTACAACCTACTGAAAGGAAACAGAAAGACCACAAGATGAAAGCTACGAACAAGATTAAGAATGACTCAAAAAGAGGGGAAACGCTTTTATTAGAAGATTAAAAAGATTCCACAGTTCTCCAAACCAAAAAAATAAATATCGAGAATGGGAATTTGAGAATCAAAAGAGTTCAGTTGGAAAATTGGCGGGGCCTTAGAGAGAAACAGTGCATAGATCTATTATGGGAGTGTCTCCTCTCATTCCCCCAAACAAGCTCTTTCAATCTCAATCACATTTCCACAGATCATATTATCCGAAACAGCTAGATAATTTCTCAACTTCTGCACAATCTTAGTTGCCATACTACTCTCTGATATCCTTCTCAGAATATCCTCAACTTCCACTTTTCCCCGTGGACGTCATCGCTGAAAACATCCACAGTGCCAGACAGACACCTGCTGAGATGAAATGAAATTTATACAAGAGTGGTGATAGTTTGACATAAAGTGACAACTTCCAACACAATACTAAAGGCCTCGGAATCATCTCTGAAAGCAATGTTCAGCCTACCAAGTGAATATTCCATACTAACAGCAGGAACTCACATAATCTCACGCAGGAAAGCAAACCCACCTCTCACATGCAACTAGTTTCACTAGAGCTTGTTTATTTTCTCCGGCTTCAAAATAAGAAAAATTCACCTACAAAAGACCAACGAAGTTACAGGTGAATAGCAGATGGAAATAGGAACATATAGACAAGAAGTATGCACAACAGCTTTAATATAAATGAACACCACGAAAATTGAACTCCAGTACAGCTCTAATTATCCAACGCAGTGCAGAAAGGATTGGCCATGGAGACTACTCGAGACTTGATGGCACCATAAGGAAAAGAAAGGGATTCATTTATCTCAGCCGGCTAGCCACTGATAGTGAAGCATAATTCAGAAAATGCTCAGCTATCAATAAAATATCAAGAAGAAGAATCCATAAATGCCCTAAGAGGACGCTACTGTACAACTGCAATCTATATAGCAAGACCTTGTCCAAGATACCCTGACAAGATTCCAGCTTTAAAACTTAGTGACAAGCACCTAGTTAACAAACTTCCATCTCCAGGGCCATCTTTTTTTGTTTTGATCAGATATCTCCAAAGCTATTGACATCTTACCTTCTCAATTTTTTTGGGAGTCGCTAGTTCATTACTTCATAGTATTTTCTGGGCCATCCTGCATGTCACCCTACTTCTATGATTGAGCCCCTATTGCACCGTGCATGTACCTTCACTCAGATATTCAATAGAATGGAAACATAAAACTTTCTGGAGAGTCCATCACACCAAAAATCATTTAGCTTTCAACTAAAATATTTGCAAAAATTCATAAAGTTGCTACCGTGTATTTGAGCTCTTTTGCCTGTAATCCAAAGCTGGGGGAGGGAAACTTATTGGCAGTTGAACTATCTCATGAACATAATGAGGCCGCTGCATATAGACAGACATTAAGAAAGACTAATTACCTCATAGCTGGCAAGGCCATCTTTTTCATCGCAATGCTTGTTGCCACAGATGAACTGCCCTGACACAAAGACAGAAACAAACACCAAAAGTTCAGATCACATGCTGTTCAAGTCCAGTTTCTCAATGCAGCAACAGCTTTGAAGCAAGCTCTTCAAGAAAATGTTTATTCTCAAAGTTTAAGGACAAAGGAATAAGTAGAAGTAGGCTGAGATTTATATGCATTTATGAAGCCCAAACTTAATCACGATAAGCAATACCAAATTAATTTTCAAGGGGTAAAAAACTCGTAGAAAAGAAAGCCAAACAGCAACGATAGTTGCCTCTGAAATTCCAAGGTAGGGAAGATAGCCAATGCCAAAATAACTTGTGTATCCAGATTTTGGGCTGCGGGCGATTCTATCCATCTGAATTCCAGCCTTGCACTTCAGGAAAAGGAAAAAATGATGGCAAAAGGGTCCTGAATGGCAGAAAAATCATTAATGCAATTGCAGAACAGCCAAACTGGAATTGACCATCCAAACCAGCTGCCACGGGCAGGACTTTTTTGTTCAAGTGTTCAGTATAAACTTTAGTCCTCGACGCACCACTACCCTCTCCGTAGCCTAGTTGATGCGAAATTGAGGTTCTGTACGAGTTAATGATAGTATAACATGTTCAGTTATGTATGAATATTCTCATGCAAAATTATGAAGCAAAATAAGGAACATATTCCTCATCATAGTACAAAGACAACAGCTAAGAAAAGAGTTCACCATTTTACAACCAATTCATTAACAGGATATAAATAAACATGAAGGTAACTAGCAAAAATTAAATGTCAGATCTAGCTAAGCCATGAAGGACTAAACTCACCTTTTCCAGATATCACTTCCTTTTCTGTTCTCCATCTCAATCCAATCTACAAAGCAGAAACTTCTGTAATCAGAAAAAGCTTTTCCTCCCCCATTTTCCCTTTTTCTTACTGCTCTGGCAAACATAAATTAAATTACGCACGGGATTGCCTAACTAGAAGATTACCCTCTTGTCCCATTGATGTGTTTTATTGAAATGTCAATTTGTTTACAAAACCCTCCTTCAACCCCCAACATGTATCTTAACATCAATTTAACGATAAAGCACCGATCTCTCTTCCCCTCTCCTCCCCTCCCCTCCCTCTAGTAAAAAAGAAAGAGAGTCTCAGTGGGCTGGAGATCAATAAGTACAAAAAGATAGGACCAAAAAGAGATGAAGACAAAAAGAGAACGAAGGCATGACATCCCCCCCCCCCCCCCCCCCCCAAAAAAAAAAAAAACATATTTCCCATAGAGTCAAGGATGGAAACAATCTAATGTGTGGCACATCAGTGTTGCTAATGCTGACCATGAGGTCTTCCGATGAATTAGCTCATATAGCATATGTGGGTCACCACCAACATATAAAAACATAAAAATTAGGAGAATAATATGCATCCTTTAACATCCCTGCATATACACTGCTTTAAAGCCAATGACGTTAAATTGTTTGGGTGTTGGGATGGCAGGACAACCAATTGTTGAACATCGGTTAAAGCTTGAGAGAGAGAGCAATTCCTCATGATTTAATGCTTAAAGAAGCCTGCCTACAGAAGTTACTAATGATAAATCATAGGTGGGGCTTGATTAAATAGAAGAGAGGAAGTAAAAGGCAGATGAGGTCACACACACCTTACCAGTCTTATGCTTCGACATGTCAGCTATGCAATATCTGACATGAGTCAAGGTAAATAACAATGTCGAACGAGGACAGCATCAATTCCCATATAGAACACAAGCCCCTCAGCAGTGATAAAAATAAGCTTTCATTAAGCAATACGATAAACAAACAATACAAATAATTGACACTGCTCAAACACAAATACCACCAACAGATGCCAATCGGATAATAAATCAAAGTAACGTCTACTGATTTTGCTCCTTGCCCCAGACCAGTGATTTTCCATGTAGAAAAACGATGTCGGAGAAAGTGAAACAACATTAAGAGAAAGAACAGATTCTTCATTAGAACTAAGCAGAGAAGGCATATGCTGGACATAGCAAACTTATCACCTGGCACTGATTTGGAACCTTAAATCCACATAGAACATAACATGTTAAATGAAAGGAAGAAATTGGTCTTCATGGTGCAAAAACAATCATATTAAATCTCTATGCAAGACAGCACAAGCAATGAATTATCTAGGAAAATTAACGTCGTCGCACAGTTGCCTAATGACAATCCAGCGATGATTGACAAAGAGTCAACACTTATATTGTGTGGGTTACACAAGCATAGACAAATATAACTTTAGCAGTTTTCCACTTATCATGACTTGCAAATTACTGCCTCCAGTTCCAACACTCCAGTATTCAATCAAAGAAAATGTCAGTAAGGAAAATTAACATTCTTTGACCCTCATCATAGATGCACTCTGAGAGGCACTAAAAATTTGAATATTTCTTCAATGAAGCATCTAAATGTAGAACAATACTGAGAAATATAAACTTTACAACTCCATGTTTGCAAGGATACTCCTTAAAAAGCTTGTCATAGTAGCGCTTCACCAGCCTTTGCTCCCATGATGTATCCTTGTCATCTTCTTCAGTACGAATGAACCTAAAACAACCAGTAAATGTTCATTGACTGCTTAAGAAGAAATAGAAGAGTTATTATTTTTAACGAGATTCCAAAATGATTCTGCAATTTGATAAGGAATCGAGATGCTGGAAGAAGCTGGCTGTAGCAGACATGAGTTCAGGTAGTGACCAAAATTGTAAAAGAAAACATTGTGTAGCGATTAAGCTGCTCCCACTGCTTTTCATTTGCAATGTTACTGCTCTTATGTAAAAATCAGCCAGATCCAACAGTAGTACCAAAGAATGGAGCGACATACCAAGAGTGATAATCCATTTTTTCATCATTAGAAACCAGTATGTATTTAGTCATGTGAGCGTTTCTTGTCTTGCCAACATTGAGAAATTGCTCTTTTAAGATTTCTAAAATCCCAAACGTGCAATCCTCTTATAATTGGCTTCTCTCATCCCAAATTTTGCTAGAAAACTAGCACAACGCAGATATAGATTTTTTTAGGTTATGCTTGCAATTCCATTTCTTATCTTCACAGATAAAAAAAAAGAAGGGCTAAGCTCAACCATTCGGAGAAACATTCTTCACTTCCACGTGTAATTGACTCTAAATATAACCAGATCCTGCATCAACATAATGAACTTCTGTACAAACATAATACAGCTGCAACATTACTTATTTACCAAGAATAACTACACAAATACCAACAACAATAAGTATGGAAATAGTAATAGAATTCCAAAAATACCGATGATAATAGGCAAGAAAAGGGAAATGGAAATAACACAATGAATAAGGAAATGCAAGTTTCTACTAATTAGTTCCAGACAAGGGAATGTGTACTAACAACAAAAGAGGAAGAAACAAACCACAATTAGTCCCAGAAGAGAGGGATAAAGAAAATGTGCAAATACCGGTAGCCTTCTCTGAGAGTGTCTTGATCAGTTTTAACTGGCAACTTCTCAGCAGATGGTCCTCCTTTCCCGTAGTAGCTGACTTCAAAAACCAAAACTGTCAGGACAATAAACTACCAGAAGTGCACAACAACAACACACAACGCACAATACACAATCTCAGTGCCCCAAGAGCTCCCGCTTTTGCAAGGTCTGGGAGGGGTAGGATGTACGCAGCCTTACCCCATCAAGGTGAGACCCTGACGAGAGACAAACTACCAGAAGTGCGAACACTTTTTAATGTTCTTACAAAATGAAAGATACTGAAAGGTTCTTAAGATGCAGAGCAGTCAACCAAATGGGAGGACCTTGGGAGAAACAAGGAAATGAAATGTAATTTTGAAAAATACCATTAGGAAAGATATAGACAATTCCTTACATCCATTTTGATACCAGACAAGAAATAAATGACATGATCAAACAGAAGGGTTAAGAAGGTAACATCAAACTTAAAAGGGGCTGACCCAAAGATCAAACAGGAACGATTTTCTATTGCAAAGCTACGAAACAAAACATGGGAAAGTTACTATGACACTAAATTTCCATAACTGGACAGAAAGGGCCCATGGACAGCTAGTCCCAAGCAAACAAATCTTTTGTGCACTCTCTTGCCAATCAGACCCAAAAATAAGGACTCTATTTCTTAGTTGCTGAGACTACCAAGTCATTATACAGAGGCCTTAGCACTCATACTGGTTTTGGAACTCAAATTTAGACATCAAGCATAAGTTGTACATTCACACTCTAGTATAGGGTACAACAGGAGAAGGCCAAGTTACTCTCCCTTTGTAATTCTCATCTAGTAATGCCTGCGTGTCGTAGTCCATAATCTGAATTCCAAAAGGAAATGCAGAAAAGAGACGAGAGTTCCAAGCATGCATGTGTAAGGCATTCCATTGACGCCGCAACCTTAAAACTGTCATGACTAATCAGAAAGAACTTCTGCTACAGCCATCCTAGCAGCATAAAGTTACATGACACTTTAGACTCAGACATTGCTGCTCATGAAATCACTAACAAGAATTCCACAGTTCAGGTAGAATTATGCCAAAAATGTACGGATGATAGTAGCCCCCTGCCTCTCTCAGCGGCGGGGACTGTTCATCATCCAGTTGGCGCTCTAGGACATTGGGATTTGGCATGTAGATGTCTCCGTACATGCACATAATCCATCGCGTCCAAATTTATTCCGCTCGAATAAACAGCTCTAGTAGAAAACCTGAGCCCACTCTCTCCAGAAAATTATTGGACACCCTAGCAGATGCATCAACAGTCCAAATTATGAGCACTTGGAAAATCAGTGATCCTACACGGCAGACCAAGTTGGAAAAGGAGTATAACAGTTAAGCCTTGGGAAATTAGTTTCAAATCAAATATTAGTTACGAAAACGAACACAAAAGAACAACAAAAAATTCAACGAGAAAAAGAAACAATACACAAGATTTTCATGACTTAGCCAATTGTGCCTTTGTCCATGAAATTGCAGGGAATTTCACTATTTTTGGAAGTTTTTATGGAAAGTTTTCTTCTTGCTACAGCTCTCTCAAACTCCAGACAATGTTTTTACAACCACACCAAAAAAAAAAAAAACCCTAACCAGCTCAAAGCAAATACTCAAATGGGCCAAGCTTGAAACAAGTCTCCCATAAAATATTTCCCAGGATACAACCCCAGACCCCATAAGGCGCCCACGAGCACCGGCCACTCCATATCTGCTCCACATCGTGCTGCAGCACCATGAACCTGGCTCATACAATAGATAAAAAACCAGGCTCCATGCAAGAAAGCCCATCAAGATCTTCATGATCCTACGAAATGTAACTAAAGGCAATAAATTGACCCTTAATTCCCTTTGAGGTTTAAGTCTTTAAGAAGTGCAAGGCTAGCCAATGTTAAAGCTTCAAGGTACGATAATACAAACTGAAACTTCAAATCGCTAGAGTCTAGTATTCAGAGTATGCTGCCGCTTATTACACAATTTATGAGAAAACAGACCTCCCATATCTCTCTCCAGTTTCTCGAAGGTGTACAAGTAGTGATTCCCAATTACGAACACGATTAAAATAGTTGTTTTTGGTCATGTATGCAACAATCGCATCAACAACAATTCAAATGAAGAAATTGGAAAAAAGAGCTGACCGTAATCATGGAGAAATTTCTGGTGCCTGTCATAGGCGTTAAGCCCCCTAATGTAAGCCTGATACTGCCTACAAACAACATCGATTCAATTAACTTCAACTAATATTCATTCCGCTGCAAGAAGATTAAAGAGAGACAAGAAGAGAGAGAGGGGCCTACTGTTTTCGCTCTTCCCTGTCGAAAATCGCCGATTTAAGAGACCCAAACGAAGCCATGGACAATGATCGAGAGGCGGTTCCTACAAATTACAAGGGAAATAGAATGGTTCCGCGCAGAGATGGGCCTGGCTGCATGCTATGGGCCTCTAATTGGGCTCTTAGTACAAGGCAAATGGCCCCAAAAGGATTCGACCTCCGTATTTTAAATTTTATTTTTGATTGGACCCTTTTTGAATTTTTGAACCTCTTTTTTCCAATAACTTGTTTTAATGGTTTTATTTTTCTAATAACTCAACTGCCTTTCAATGTTTCTTTCCTCTTCTTCTTTTTGTTTAAATAGCACTCAAAAATGATGGGGGATAGCAAATCTTGGCACGTAAATTTTTAGGGGAAAAAATAACAAGTATTAGAGATCCGTTTTAAATTATGTTTCTTGCTATATCGAGACTTAAATATGTTTATAATGTTCAAAATAAGGCTTTGATATTCTTTATAAATGCCTTGGTTTTTACGTTTCATGCCTTTACATGCTTAAAATAAAACTTATCTATTATAATTGTAGCGAATGACTTAATAATAACATTCAGTCAATAATAGTAGGTGATAGTATTATTTGACTACATTGTTAGTGTGGATCACGGAGTGCTGAGCAACAATGGTGGATAATAGTAAGTCAAAGTAGTGGCGGTAGTTGCAGACAAATTATGTTAATCAAAATAAAGGACACTTTATTAGTAGAGATGGACTATAGTGACAACTAGCCATAGTGGTGGATAGTGGAAGCATACCATAACAGTGAGCTGAAATTATAAAGAGGTGGCAAGTCATGATTGTGGTAGGCCACACTAGTTATTGGTGGATTGTTATGCTCGTAACGAATGGCCATATTGAGAAGATAGTAACAAGTCTTGACCGTGGGTAGTGAATCATAATAATAGTTACTTATGACAATTGAGAGTGGTGAGAGTAGAGAGTAATGATAGTAGAAAAAGGGTGGTGGTGAGTGCAAGTGGCAGTGAAAGTATAAGTAGATCATCCTGACGGAGTTTTGATGTCAATAAAGTCTAAACAATTTTTTTTTTCAGTAAGGTGTGAAAACAATACAATTTTGCATTTTTTTGGCTACAATTGCAAAATAGTATTTTTACCTTCCTATAAATACATGAAAGGACGTAAAATGATCTTTTGTGCAAACTAGATACAAAGCTTGATGGTCAATTAAAGTTTTTTAATAGTTATAAACTGTTAAAAGCTCGAAACAAAATACAATCTAATAATGACAGATGCTAGATAATCCTAATTTGCCATTACATATGTAGTTAATATTGGTGAAGTTATGCAAAAAATTTATATAGAAAGTTTCAAGTTATCCCTACAAGAAATAAATTGTTAAAAAAAGAAATGATATAACAATAACATATTCTTAATTTACCGGCCATATTAGTTTATAATTAAGATAATGTTATATCATATAATAATTAATATGACTTCACTATGACCTTTTTTTTTTCCTAATATTAAAAGCCATATAAATATTAGAGCACAATAAAGAATACGACAAAAAAGCATATTATTATTTGAATGCGTAGAAAATGAAAAAGAATAAAATTTAGTAAAAACGACAGACGTGGCAGACACATATTGCCAGTTTGTGTATGTTTTCCCACACACACACACACCCCAATGCTAGGAATTTCCATAACAATTAATAGCTTCTTCGATATTAGTTGTTAGAAACATCCAGAATTACCAAATCATAAACCTAAATAGCAATGTAGAATAAAGGGAATGAGGGAATAACCGAGACACCGAAATTTACGCAGTTTAACCAAAGCCTACATCCACGGAGAGGGAGTAACATATTTCACTATTATAACAGAGGTATTATAATTAAGTATTACACTCACTCTCTACCTCACAGTTTTTGACTACATCTTTAGTCCCTTGCTTTCAACCTTATACCTAAACCTTAACATGAGAGGTCCTATTTACAGGCCTCTACATTCATAACTTCCGACAGTCCAAGAGTCACCATCATTGAGCCCCAATAAATCCAGTCATGACTTAGCGGTTTAGAATACCATAAGTCTCCAACTTTAACAACAAAAACTAAGATGTGTTAGGACCACCCATAAATTTACCGAACCTTAAATCGAAATAGCAAATGCGGAATTAAACGGGAATGGGGAAAAATATTAGACACCGAAATTTACGTAGTTCAGCCGAAGCCTACATCCACGGAGGGGGAGCAAAATATTCACTATTCTAACCGAGGATTATAATCTTTGTTATCTCTTCCTCACTTGTGTTTTGCTCTCATTTTACACCAGCCAAAGAGCGCTTATAAATAGGTCTCTTACAATCGAAACCGCTGGAAAACCAAAAGTCCTGCCATTAACTCGAGCCCCTAATAAATCCGGCCATGATTAATGATGGTTACCGGAAACGAACAGTCTCCACACTTAACAAGATGCACTAAACAATATATATTTTTCAATTTTCTTGTTCATTGTCTGTCTTTATTGTGCGGAAAAATCTGGAACAAATTGATATACTATGATATCAATTTGTTAGGGAAATCTTGATGCGGAAACGGAAACCCTGATAGCTTGATTCGATTCAAATAATATGACTCACACAAACGAGAAGTAAACAAATATATAGAGAAAGAAAGAACAAACACGAACACACAATGTTTACGTGGAAACCCCTCTACAATCGAGAGGGGAGAAAACCACGGGCGGAGATGGAGATTCTTTATTGATACTGAACGGAAGAATTACAACGACACTTCCTCTGAACGAGATCTATGAAAGAATTATAATCATTTTCTCTTAACTCTCGTACCACTCGAATATCTTGGAGGAATTATAAAATCACCTCTTTTACTTAATGGCGGTGCCTCACGCTTTTGATTGGATACAATTGGCTAAACCCTACTTCCTAATTTATAGGCGTAGGTCTGGGAGGACCCAATCGATCGGAAAACACCCGATCGATCGGCCCTCTTATGGCCCAAAAATACCGAAAGTTTTCTTAAATTATCCGATCGATCGAATTTTCCTCTCAATCGATCGGTGACCCCACGATAACCTCATAAATTTAAAATAAATAATTTGAGGTATAAACCTAACGGTTATAAATTAGAGGAGAGAAGCACTGACCCAAATCTATGATCTCTTTGGTCATCCCATAATAATTACAGCTAATCCGTCGTTTTCACCCCTTTAGCCCCAAATGGATTATTGTATCATTTCTACGCACAGCTGTACGCGGACATATATGCTTTTCAGTAATGCTGGCATTTGAGTGTACTCTGTGGAGTAAAACTGAGGGATTTCTACAGAGAGAAAAGGGTAAAGTGGGTGGCGTTCTACTCTCCTTGCTTTCTCTTATTCGGAGTCTCTCTTTATCGGATTCATCTATCGCAGCTTGATTGAATACATTTTTGTTGTTGCAGCTATTTTCGTCAAATTTGAGCTAAAGGTCAGGTTTTTATTCGGGGCAATTTCATCTCCTTTGAAATTTATGAGGAATATCATAAAGTTTAGCCTGTCTTATGTTATTGTGATTGTTTTCACGTTATACTAATCTGTTGAGGATTGAGGAAGTTGTGCAGATTTTGTGTCCACTATTTGTGTTAACAGTCATCTTTTTCGGAAGCGAACCACTATTAATAAAATAACAACATATTCTTTCATTCCTCTTTCTTAGTTATTTCAGGTGTTTGCTTCCGGGGTTTTAAGTTTTTCACTTAAGCACCATTTGGGTGTACAAGAGACAGGATTAAAGCTTTTGCCCATGACATTCCAGCACGTTTTTGTCTGAGCTTTATTATTTGTCTTTACATCAGTCTCTGGACATCCTAATGCCAATGGAGTCAAAGGAAATTGAGGTTAGTTCAAATTTCTACCTTAGCTTTACAAAGGATTCAATCTTGATCAGTAATAACTAGTTGAACGGGTATAGCTTGATTGAGTTGTGACTTTTTTTCACGAACCTTGTTGTCGCACAGATACTACTTCTTGTGCCTTTCATCATATCTCAATGAGATTTGAGATAAACAATTACAAATCGACAAAGATTACAAGATAAAACACATGTGAAACTAGATTACCAAATTTAATGTAGTTCAGACCCCAAAAAAAGATGGTCCTAATCCACAACTCTCCATTTATAGAAAAGTCTATTGACTATTATAATTATATTACAAGTTAGATACCAAGAACCCGTCGCAAGAATGAATTACATACAACCACCCTAGGCTTCTAAGTCAGAAACCTTATACAAAGATCCTCACAGTGTGGCAATTCTTTACAACATAAGTATCTCCTATGCTCAAGACTGGTTAGGCAGATGGGGTTAGGGTTATGGAGAGCAATGAGAGGGAAAACAAAAGGAACGAAAGAGAAAGCAGAAGAAAGATGAAAAACCATCCCTTTCTCTCTCTTAATTTGCCCTTTTTTATTCCCATTCCACCTCAATCCGAGCCTCACCCCAAAGCGCCACCGCAGCTTTGATTACACCACATCTAATGGTCCTGATTTATCAAAAGAAACACAATCTTAGCCGTCTTAAGCATTACATGCGTCCTGAGGAAGCAAGCAACACGAGATCATGATGTGTGTCAAGGTCAGTTAACCCTTTAGGGTCTCCAAAGCAGTGTGGGCAGAGCGAGCAGGGACACGGGCAAGCAAATATGCATGCCGGGCAGGGGCATAATGGACAAGATCAAAGTGCCAAAGTGTTCAAAATCAAAACGGAAAATGGAATGCTTTTCCACTTATTTACAATAACGCCACCGTGTACATATTATCCTGCCCAAAGCATGAAACGCTGCAGTTCAATTTTGCCCATTTGTTAAGCTTTGCATTTTGGACTTATAACACAATTATCTAATATAATCCTATGTATCCAACTTAGTATATACAGGAACCAATTTACAACACTTTTGGGAATTTAGGCTTAATTTACATAGCTGAGTTAGAATTGAATCAATTGATGCATGGTTGAATAGGTGAAGTCGATGAAAGCACTGGGAGGTCATGTTTGCCAGACATGTGGTGACAGCGTTGGCACAGCAGTAGATGGAGAGCTATTTGTGGCTTGCGCTGTATGTGCATTTCCAGTGTGCAGACCATGCTACGAGTATGAGAGGAAACACGGGAATCAGTGTTGCCCTCAATGCAAAACCAGATACAAGCGGCTCAAAGGTGGGCTTTACTATGCTTTACTCATATACCTTTCCTCCTCATTGGAAAATATTCCTTTAACTAAATGTCTATCATTTAAAGGGGAATGTTTTTCATGTGTGCAATTTAAGCACCTAATTGAGTACCTATAAAGCAATGATTTTTTTACTAAGTGCATAATTGAGTATATAAATTGTGTATAGAGTGAGTTTACTCCTAGCGTCACTTTTGTAAAAAGTTGCATGTTGTTCTATTACCACTTTGGTTGACATTGATCGCCCTACTGGTAGTGTCGGAGGTGGTTGTTGGCTTGTCTCCAGTTTGGACAGCGCATTTCACGTCTGCAGATTGGTTCTTGTGCCTTTCCCTTGAGTTTTGGCAACATCTTCGATCTGTGAAATAATGGTTAGAAATCTGAAGGCTGTCCTGCAGCTACTGAGCCCACTTTTTACACCACATGTTTGGCTTTGTCTTTGAAAGCTAGCCTTCTCTGTCTATTGCTGGAGGGGATGGATCAAGTTGACGTGGGTGACAATTTTAGAAGTCATTACTTCTGATCGAACTTCCCCTTTTTTTTGTCATATTCAACATTGGTTCCAGGAAGCGCTGCTATTCATGGAGACAGGGAGGAGGATTGGGATGGTGATGACGGTGGCAGTGACCTCAATTACAGTACTGAAAATCCAAATGAGAAGCCAAAGACTGCACAGCGCATGCTAAGCTGGCATATGAATTATGAGCAAAGGGAAAGTAACGGAGCTCCTAGCTATGATAAAGAACCTGTCCACAACCATATTCCTTTGCTCACTAACGGGCGTGAGGTAGATCATGGATTTTCATGCTGTCTGCTTCCCTCATGAATCTGTTGTGATTCTGATATCTTTTATTGCTCTTCAGGTGTCAGGAGAATTTTCTGCAACATCACTTGATCGCTTTTCCATGGGATCTCCGGGTGTTGATGGAGGCATGAAATGTATACATCAGTGACATTTGCGTTATTTGTCAATATCTAACGTGTGGTTTCTCCTCAAAGTTATGCTGATTCTATATCCATGGTTTCGTTTGTCTGCAGCTAATATCAGAATTGTGGACCCTTCTAGAGAACTTGGCTCTTCAGGGTTGGGCAACATTGCTTGGAAGGAGAGAGTTGATGGTTGGAAGATGAAGCAGGATAAAAATGTGGTCCCAATGAGCACTGCTCAAGCTCCTTCAGAAAGGGGTGTGGGAGATATTGATGCAGGCACTGATATATTGGACGAGTCTTTCTTGTAAGTATCTTTAGGTCAATTATTGACTTATTGTGTTTAATATTGTTGGATATGGCTATTCCCATTTCTATTTTCTCGGTTAACAAACATAATTTAGTCATGTTAATTTGGGTTGCCTTTTTTATGATTATACATTTGCTATCAAATTCTGGGTCAGTAACCCTAGTTATAATTGTGGTGGTTATTTCATTCTGAGCGGTATTAACAACAACTGCAGTAAGATATGCTTTAGCTTTTTGATCGTTCCATGGATACTTTTGCTGTGAGCTTTTCTACGCTATGTTTCTTTCATGGAGTTTTGTGTTGCAGTAAGTTGAACTTCATATCAAGATAATTCTATTTTATGCAGGAATGATGAGGCTAGACAGCCTCTCTCAAGGAAGGTGCCTATCTCATCATCAAAAATAAACCCCTATAGGATGGTCATTTTGTTGCGGCTTGTCATTCTTGGTATCTTCTTCCATTATCGTGTCACAAATCCAGTGCCTCATGCCTTTTCTCTTTGGCTGATATCTGTAATATGTGAGATATGGTTTGCAATATCATGGATATTGGATCAGTTCCCTAAGTGGCTTCCTGTAAATCGTGAGACATACCTGGATAGGCTTTCTCTAAGGCAAGACCCCCTTTTCCTCATCAGATCTCCATTTACTACTAATTACTATTTTTCAAGCCCTAATCTGATACGGAAGCTTAAGTTATTTCCATGTTGTGCATGGTGGACAGGTATGATCGTGAAGGGGAGCCTTCTCAGTTAGCTGCTGTTGACATATTTGTCAGTACTGTGGATCCCTTGAAAGAGCCTCCCCTTGTGACAGCGAATACAGTTTTATCCATTCTGGCAGTTGATTACCCTGTTGATAAGGTCTCTTGCTATGTTTCTGACGATGGGGCTGCTATGTTGACATTTGAAGCTTTATCAGAGACAGCAGAATTTGCAAAGAAGTGGGTTCCTTTCTGTAAAAAGCATGAAATTGAGCCCAGGGCTCCAGAGTTTTACTTTGCTCAGAAGATTGATTATCTGAAAGATAAAATTCAACCATCCTTTGTCAAAGATCGGAGGGCCATGAAGGTGAGTTGCTCTCATTTAGGCCATAGAATCAAATAACGGTCATCATGAAATAGATAAACATAGTTTTAGGATTATTTAAGTTGTTACATGGTAGCTGCTACTTGTTATGCAATGCTTCCGGCAACTCACTTTCACACGTGAACATTATGGTGGCGTGTGATTTGATTTCATGATATATTATGGATCTTTTCTTCAATTCCTGTTACTAGGCAGCACTTTGAGTGCACTGCTAAGCTGCAAACGGTAACAACTCAGTGTCTCAAAGAGGCTTCCGCCAAGGCAACTGCTAAGCTACAAACAGAAATAGAAATTATCTCACTGAGGTTACTTGTCACTTACAATACTTGTGTGCAGAGAGAGTATGAAGAGTTCAAGATCCGTATCAATGCCCTGGTTGCAAAGGCACAAAAAGTTCCAGAAGAAGGATGGATTATGCAGGATGGTACACCTTGGCCTGGCAATAATACCAGAGACCATCCAGGAATGATCCAGGTAACTTCACCGATGGATCTACATCACAAGTGACATGGAATAGGCAGTGGATCAAATTCTATTGATTTTAGTCTCTGCATAACACTTACCAATTTCATTATCACCTTGTCATTCTAAACCCCCTGCATTCCCCCCTTCTCTTGTTTTCTTCCTGTGCTGCTGTTGCTGTATTGCAATTGCATTGGATAGATAGCTTGGTTGCACTTCAAAATAATGATTGTAAGACTTATTTCTTCTTTGATGACTTTTGTGTTTTGTTGTTTGGAGTTTATTGATCGTGATGTTTGTTTGAGTAGATGTTAGTGTTGCCTATTTGAGCTAGTATGATTGAGGTTTAACAAAACGCAGATTTTCTTGGGGCAAAGTGGTGGGTTGGACACTGAGGGCAATGAGCTACCGCGGTTGGTCTATGTTTCTCGTGAGAAGCGCCCTGGCTTCCAACATCACAAGAAGGCTGGTGCTATGAATGCACTTGTGAGTATACAACTATACTTCCAAGGTTATGAATTTACTTATGTGATGCCCATGTATAGCATTTCTAATGGGATGTGTGACTTCTTGTAGGTTCGTGTCTCTGCAGTGCTCACTAACGGCCCATTCTTGTTGAATCTTGATTGTGACCACTACATCAATAACAGCAAGGCCTTGAGGGAAGCTATGTGTTTTATGATGGATCCAAACCTTGGGAAATATGTTTGCTATGTACAATTTCCACAGAGGTTTAATGCTATCGATAAGAATGATCGATACGCCAACCGCAACACTGTCTTCTTTGATGTAAGTCTGTCCTTTCAAATACATCCATCCCTCCTAGGCCATAGTCCTTCTAGCCTGGTTTCTTCTCTTTGTTCATGCGGAGATTCTATCGAAATTGAATGAACGGGGTAGTATGAACTTAGTTACATTGCTGTGTGTCTTTCATGCCTCATGCTTACACTTGTAGCTTCGACCCCTTGTGGATTTCAGATAAACTTGAGAGGTTTGGATGGCATTCAAGGCCCGGTTTATGTGGGTACTGGGTGCGTTTTCAACAGGACAGCGTTATATGGTTATGAGCCTCCTCACAAGCCTAAGCACAAAAAGCCAGGCTGGTTGTCATTATGTTGTCGTGGATCAAAGAGGAAGAGTTCAAAATCAAGCAAGAAAGGCTCAGACAAGAAGAAATCTAGCAAGCATGTAGATCCCACTGTGCCAATTTTCAATCTGGAGGATATAGAGGAGGGAGTAGAAGGTATTATGAACTTCATATAGAACTTGTTGACCTCTAACATCTGAACAGGATCAAATTGCAGTTGGTGGTGCCAATGTTGTGAAAGGGGGAGGGGTTGTAGGCGTCATGTAACACGTTGCAGCAATTTACTAACATTATTACTAGCTCAAAATCTGTTACATAAGGCAATTACGTCACAAGACGGTCTTTATGTAATTCTATTAAATAACAGAAGATGATTTCTTTTTTAATAATTAAATATCAGAAGATGATGATCTTCTGTTTCCAGATCCTATAGTGTGTAGGAACTCTGATTTCTTCCAATCTGAAGCTAATTAGTCCAAATCTTTAGTCAACCTCTGCATTTTTTGCCACTGCTCTTGGTATGACTACGAGGAAATGGATGAATCACCCATCTTACTGTACATGACACTCTTCCATTCCAGCCCAAATTTTTAGGGAACTTCTGTTCCTTCTTTAATCTGTTCCTTTTGGTGTATTTAGTTCAGTATTTTAGTGTATTGTAACTCCTTCGGTCTACTTATTGCTTGCTTTTTGCATCTGCTTTTTGTATTGCAACTCCTTTTTTTCATGTCCATGGATGCATAGTTGCTATGCTTTTTTTCGGTGCTGCAGCAAACTTTTTAGCATGTTGCCTGGCATTGCGTTTCCAAATCCTTGTCCGTGAACTAAGTCCATGAAGTCTTCTATGTGAAATTTTCTTTTCTGAATCAGGTGCTGGATTTGATGATGAAAAGGCGTTGCTCATGTCACAAACCAGTCTGGAGAAAAGGTTCGGTCTGTCTTCTGTCTTTGTAGCTTCGACACTTATGGAGAACGGTGGTATTCCTCCAGATGTGGATCCAGACACCCTTCTAAAAGAGGCTATCCATGTCATCAGCTGTGGTTACGAGGATAAAACTGATTGGGGAAGCGAGGTATGTGGTCTTCTGATACTTCCACTTAGTTGCTTCACCTCAAATTGTTTCGTTTTTGTCTGTTTATGGGGATTCAATCATATGGATATGCTACCACCTAGAAATCCTCTTGATTTTTAGAAAGATGAATGTCAGCTTGAAGTACACTTGGCTTCTCATATTCCTATATATCTTTCATAGTATTCTGTTGCAAAGCTAGTCTAATATGTGTGTTCTGAACACGCTTTCATATCCATGGAGGCTGCCCTTATTAACGTTAGCGATAATCCTTGTTATCCTCATGATAAAATTCTTGAATATATGCCATTGTTGCTTCCAATACGCCATTAGGTAAAGTAAAAACTTTCCATAATGGATTTTGAGCTGGCAAAATAGCCATGGTCTTCAAAATCACAATGCATATATATTGTGTTTTAGTGTAAAAATATATTCATAAACGTATCTAACTGTTAAAACTATCAAAATGGTGCAACATTGGTGATTGTATGGCATATCAATTATATTTTGCAAACATAAAACTTAAAAGCAACTTCCAAACGTGATCACCGCAACCTGTAACATAATGTCTGCAGCTCCGCAACCATGATTGGTGTTTAGTTCCATGGTTTGTGTTTTAGGCGTAATGTTTCTCTAACTGTCGTTCTTGTGCTCCCTTTGTATACATCTACAATCACTGCCAACTTTTTTTTTTTTTTTTTTTTTTTTCCTGATTTTGAATGTACTGAATTTTGGCGAGTCCTCTCGGCTGTGCAGATAGGATGGATATATGGGTCTGTCACTGAAGATATTTTGACAGGCTTTAAGATGCACGCACGCGGTTGGCGTTCGATTTACTGCATGCCAAAGCGTCCAGCGTTCAAGGGATCAGCCCCAATCAATCTTTCTGATCGTTTGAACCAAGTGCTCCGGTGGGCCTTGGGTTCTGTGGAAATTCTCCTCAGCCGACACTGCCCCATCTGGTATGGTTATGGTGAAAGGCTGAAATGGCTGGAGAGGTTCGCTTACGTTAACACTACCATCTATCCTCTCACGTCCATTCCTCTACTTCTCTACTGTACTCTGCCTGCTGTTTGTCTTCTCTCCGGGAAGTTCATCATCCCCCAGGTATGCTGTATTCCTCTCTTCCTCGTGTATCAAACCAAGAGGCGAAGTTCCTTAGCGAATCTGTATAATATTTTTGGGTTACCCTTTACCATTTGACATGTTCTTTTTGTGCCTCAACACAAAATAGTCTGAAGTTACTGCCTCTAACCTTGGTTACTTGTAAAGGGACTATTTTTCTGACTAGGGGATCATTCTTTTTGGTGCAGATCTCGACACTTGCGAGTATATGGTTCATATCACTGTTCATGTCAATTATTGCAACGGGAGTACTGGAGATGAGATGGAGTGGAGTGGGGATAGACGAGTGGTGGAGGAATGAGCAGTTTTGGGTCATCGGTGGTGTCTCTTCCCATCTGTTTGCCGTCTTCCAAGGATTCCTCAAAGTTCTTGCTGGCATCGACACCAACTTCACCGTCACCACCAAGTCCTCCGATGAAGATGGTGACTATGCCGAGCTTTACATGATCAAGTGGACCACTCTTCTCATTCCCCCCACCACCCTCCTTATCATCAACCTGGTGGGTGTGGTTGCTGGGATCTCGTCTGCCATAAACAGTGGCTTCCAGTCGTGGGGGATGCTCTTCGGGAAGCTGTTCTTTGCCTTGTGGGTCATCCTCCACCTTTACCCTTTCCTCAAGGGGCTGATGGGCCGCCAGAACCGGACTCCCACCATTGTGGTTGTCTGGTCGGTTCTCCTCGCTTCCATCTTCTCTCTCCTCTGGGTGCGAATTGACCCGTTCACCAGACGGGTCACTGGACCTGATCTGGAGCAGTGTGGAATCAACTGCTAAATAAGAGGGGGACAGTGGTGATGGTGATGCATGCTTTTTGGGTTCTCTTAGCATGTGAATTTTTTGGGTGGGTGAAGTTTATTTAACATAAAGATATGGTCTATGTGCAGATGAAGTTAATTAGCTAATGTTAACATGAACCAAGTAACGGTCTGCTGACTGCATATATGGAGTTAAGCAGCAGCAGACTTTGCTTAAGGTCTCGGTACACACTGACACTGTCATTCAAACTGGCTGTCTGTTGAGTTGCCTTGTCAGTTGCATGATTATATGTTTTTTTTAAAACTAGATAGAGAAGTTTTTAAACTATATCAGTGATATGAAGAAACATAAATTGAGATGATTAAATGTGATTGTATGAAAGAGGTTTAGAATATGGGAGTAGTGATATCCAAAATCTTCAATGTAATGCAGAGACCTTGGGTTAGCAGCAAGGATGTTGAGCTCGGACATGAATAGTTGAATAAACTGGTGTCCTCTTCAAGGAATCCTAACCTACAAAATAGAGGTTAAGAGAGGAGTTAGGGAATAATTTTTAGCTTATGACCGAGTTTTCATGAGAGGTTGCATTTTTTTTTGGCTTTGTTTTTCATCAAGACAAATAGAACATAATGAAAACATCAATTGCCAAACTTGCAAAATATGGAGAGTGTTTTTTTGGCTGGAACTGAATTGTAGAATATAGAGAAATCAGTCATTACCAGCAACAATTAATGAGATAGTAGAAGCAATAAGAGGTTGAATTAATTCTTCTAGTGAAGGAATAATATATAGATAAAATACAATAACAAATAAAATAAGAAAAATAGAGAGAAGAAAATAGATGATTGGTTCGCCGCATCTGGCCACATATGGGCATTCTCTGATTCGCAAAATAGACACCGTCTATGTTGGGCCCCCCCCTGCCACCCCACCTCCTTTGTGGACCTTTCAGTCTACCTGTCTTTGTCAAAATGCTTTTTTAACATGTATAAAAAATAATATTAATTTATAAAATTAATATTTAATGATTATTTTTTGTCAATTAAATAATTTTATTATATATTTCAAAATATATAAAATTGGTAGCTCGGCTAAATGATGGACCACATAGTTTAAGATTTCCTATTTGCTAATGTGACATAGGCATATCATCTTTCAACTGGTATGGACCGACCAAATACGAAAGGTCAAAAGTTTACTTTGGATTTTAGTATAAAAATAAAATAAAGGTCAATTTTTGGTGACAACCAACTAAGCAGGGCTAATATGGCACCATATGGCAGATTGTAATTGTATAGTTGCTCATCCCCCCTCTACAAGCTTGCAGATAAAGACATGCGTCTTCATTTTGTATGTTTATATATCCATACATATGCTCTTAATAATCTTATATATTAAGTGATGAACACACAACCTCATTTATGCTTCCCTATTTATTCTATAAATTTTCCTTAGGGATGATTGTTCTTCCATTGAGGATGTAGATGGTACATGACAGATGGACTTTATCACTCTGATTTCTTTTTCTATTTAAGCTATCTGAGATTGTCACACAACTTATAGCACGATTTTCAATCGTTTTTTTCTCATAAGGTTTTGATCTCATAGAAAACTATCAACAAGGGAAAGCCATAAAATCAAATGTTCTTGAGAAAGTGTAGATATGGGAATAATAGGTATCCCTAGAATAGGAGCCCTCTCATATATTTAAAGTGTTTACATAAGGTAAAACTACATACAAGATAAGCCCGATGGGCCTAATATATACAATTGTAACCCAATATATATTGTACTCTAACATCCCCCTCAACCGAAGTAGGAGATAAACGAATGCGAAGAGTGTGTCTGAATAGGAGAAAGAGTTGCCCCGGCAGATTCTTAATAAAGATGTCAGCTGTTTGTTGTGATGATGGGATGTGGAGAACCCGCACAAGGCCCATGTGGACGCGCTCGCGGACAAAATGAATGTCGATCTCAATGTGCTTGGTGCGAACATGCTGCACAGGATTAGTGGACAAGTACATAGCCGAGATATTATCGCAATAAAGTAAGGTAGCATGTGAAAGAAGAAGACCAAGCTCGCCAAGAAGAGAGCGAAGCCAGCAACACTTGGAGACGACATTTGCAACTGCCCTATACTCGGCCTCAACGCTGGAGCGGGAAACTGTAGACTGGCGTTTAGAAGACCAAGAGATGATATTACCGCCAAGAAAAACACAAAAACCAGATGTAGATCGGCAAGTATCAGGACATCCAGCCCAGACTGCATCAGAATATGCCACAAGTTGATCCACATGAGAAGGAGAGATGGTCAATCCATAAGCAATGGTGCCCTTAATGTACCTGAAAATGCGTTTAACGGCCATCCCATGAGGTAAGCATGCATAAACAAACATACTTGTTGTACAACATAAGAGATATCAGGATAAGTAAAAGTAAGATACTGAAGAGCACCAACTGTAGATCGATATAGTTATATCGGACATGAGGTCGCCATCATCTAGTGAAAGTTTAGACTTGGAGTTTGTAGGTGTAGCCACAAGTTTGCAGGAGAGCATGTTGGTCTTATCAAGCGGATCACGAGCATATTTGGATTGAGATAAAAAGAGACCATCTGAAGAGTGCGAGACCGAGATTCCAAGAAAATAATTAAGTCACCCCAAATCTGTCATATCGAATTCAGAATGTAGAGAACGAAGTATAGCTTGAAGAAGCATAGCAGAAGATGCAGTGAGAACTATATCATCCACATAAACTAACAATATAGCCATGTTATTGCCACGGCGTAGGACAAATAGGGATGAATCAGACTTACAGCCGGTGAAGCCAAGCGTATGGCGAAAAGAAGCGAAGCGAGTGTACCATGCTCGGGGTGCCTACTTAAGACAATAAAAAAGACTTATTTAGCTTGCAAACATGATTAGGGAATTGAGAACTGATGAAACCTGGAGGTTGCTTCATATAAAACTTCTTCATTAAGACAACCATTCAAAGGGGCATTCTTAACATCAAGTTGATGAATAGGCCACTGACGAGAAGTGGCGAGAGCTAGAATCATGCGAACTGTAGCGGGCTTAACAATGGGACTAAAAGTTTCACCATAGTCAATGCCCTATCTTTGTGTGAAACCTTGTGCAACCAACTGAGCTTTATATCGTTCAACTTCACCTGTAGAAGTTTGCTTAATGCGAAAAACTCGTTTAGAACCAACAAAGTTACCTTGAGCAGGAGTAGGAACAAGGTCCCATGTGTGATACGAATTAGGGCATTATATTCATCGAGCATAGCATTCTTCCAATTATCATCTGTAAGAGCATGCTTATAGAAGAAAGAAACCTCGGGCAATATATTATGAGCAAGCATAGACTGTTTAAGAAGAGGTTTCATAACACCAGCTTTGGAAAGAGTCACCATAGGATGATGAGGTCGGCATAAAGCATCTCGACCGGGGCATGGGGCGGCGGGCTCTGCCTGAACAGGGGGCGAAGCGGGCATGGGTGTGATAGCCTGGAGCAATGCAGCCGTGTCATGGGGAGCCGCAGGTGAGGCGGTTGCGTCGGCCGACAGCAATGGAACCCGCAGCAAGGGCGGCTGTGCGGGGCTGCTACCGGCAAAAGGAGAGAGAGGAAGGGGCGATGAAAACACCTGATGAATACAAGTCATTGCTATCCCATGACCCAAGAGGGGTCAAGAATAGGGGTGGAATAATATTGTGGAGGGAACTGACTCGCATCAAAACTTGGATAGAAGCCATAGCTAGTGGTATAAACATTATTTGCAGGATGAAATTGTGGATTAGAAACATTACCACCCAAGGGAGTAGAACCAAAAGGAGGAGGTCGATATTGCGTGTTGAATTACGAGATAAACGGCATGTAAAACATCCCCCTAAAATTCGGACCCCACACATTCGGCATCCACTGATTTCCATAACCGCGATCGTTTCTACCACTACCACGACCTCCACGACCACGACCATTACCACGGCAATTACCATACTGATTTCCATAACCAAACTGTTGTTGTTGAGCGGGAAGCGCGGCCGGCTACTCCGTGGCAACCAGTTGCTACGTCGTCGGGACGGCTGGCGCAGCCGTGGCTGGCTGAGGGTTTGGATTCGTGATCGGTGTACTGGCGGTGAGAAGAACGGAGGAAGTACCTACATTGGCGGTCTTAAGGTGAGACTCTTCATTCATCAACATAGAGCGAGCCTCAATAAAGGACGGAAAGGGAACACGAGATGTAATAGATATACACACTGCACTGAAGTCTTTTTCCTTAGAAAGGCGGTCCACAGCGGCTAAAACCATATCAACATCAGTGATAGAGGCATTGACAGATTTGATATTATTAGCCAATGATTTAATTTTTGTGAGATAGGTTAACATGGAGAGATTGCCTTTCTTTATATTGCTTAATTCACGTTTAACTTGTAATTGACGTGATTGTGCGAAATCAATAAAAAGACGGGTGATAGAACTCTAAAGTGATGCAACAGTGACATCATCATCAGTGGTACGCAGGATTTGAGAAAAGCTGAGAAAAGAGAAAATGGCTAGGGTTTGCCTTATATTTACGAGAGAGCTAGGATTAGCTTTGATACTATGAGAAAGTGTAAATGTGAGAATAATAGGTACCCCTAGCCCTCTCGTATATTTATTGTGTTTATACAAAATATATACTACACATAAGATAAGCCCAGTGTGCCTAATATATACAGTTATAACCCAATATACATTGCACTCTAATAGTTATATATTCAACTTTTAGTCTACCAGTAGATAATATTCATTTTGTCTATTGCTTGGGCCTAGTTTATGTCACGAAACATAACAACTAAACACAATGAAAATTCAACAAGAAAAATAAAATTAAACACACAGATTTAGGTGGTTCGGCCAAAATTGCCTACGTCTACGAGTTGCAGGGAAATGTTTTATTGCTTTGGAATTATTACATAGAGTTTTCTACCAATTCACTCTACTATCCCAAATCCTAGAACCAGGTTTACATAGGTACACAACAGAAATCCTAGATTTTTAGATGAAGCCACTGACATGGGCCTGAACCTCAATCCGGGCCTAAATCAAGGCCCAAAATTTTTCTGTAGAAAGGTAACCAGCATCGACCGGTCCATTCCGTTTCAAATAGCTCCACTTCATTGGACTTGACCCATAACAGTATAAAACCAAACTTCACACTAGAAACCCAACAGTTTAATGATCAAGCATCATTAGTTCTTACTTTGTTGAGAATTTTTTTTTTCTCTTGCAAGACTGAGAAGACCTCTAACATTAAAATGACACCGACATATTTGATTAATTAAATTAGAAGTTTATGCCTTTTACTAAGCCTTATATACGATCAGATCACTCAAATTGATGGGTAAACCAATCAACCTTTTTAATTAACATAAACATATCACATTAAAAAGATAACAAAAGTCCCACATTAAAATAATAAAAATAGATAAGAAATCAATATAAAAACTTATCGGTAGCAATTAGCTTTAAAATGAAAGCAACCCATTTTGAGAGACTAATATGTGAATGTGTTCAACTATATAAATAATAAATCCATCAGGAACCAGCATCAACCCCTCTCCCCCAGGCAATAGAAAAATAAAAGGAGTGTGTGGTCCTGGACATGCCTGTTTATGTAATAGTCATAGAGTTTGAATATTGTAAAAGGATGCATGTGGTTTTCGTAGCATCGTCAAGTGCTAGCTTTTATTATCTAAACCTTCCTCCCTTTTTGTGTATTCCATTCTCAAACTGAGAGCATGTGAAAGGCGCCTCATTTTTTACATAATTGTTCAATTTGTAATAAAAATGAATTTAATATACAACAGGGTTGAATCACCATGTATAAATTGTAAAATGAAGAAACAAATAATAAAGAGGTATTGTGGAACTCATTTCAAGTGAAAAAAATGTGCAATCATCATGGAGAAAGAGCAATCTTACATGATAACTGTTTATTATATGCCTCGTGAATATTAATTTAAAAGTTCAAATGTATTAATATTTTACTTTAGACGATAAAATGTGATAAAATAGTAGGTAACTTTGATATGAGCTCATGTATAATTCATGCCTACAGTTAGTCTAATCTAACTTATAAGATTTTCTTCACTCAAACTAGTGGAGCGCATATGGATATAAATGCCTCCAGAAGGAAAGGAAAAAATAGAAGTGCGAGAGAGGAGATATGCAACGTAGTAGTGAGTAAGTAGCCTGGTAGGGAGGTGCCTCTCTCTCTCTCCCATTGGCGGACTCCAAACGCACTCTTTCATTCCGCTTTATTGTTCACTTTCCCATCATCCTACACCCGGTTGCCGGTCACCTCCCCCCTCCTCCACTGCTTTTGTTTGACTCTAATTTAGACTTCATTTCATGTGCATTTCAATGTCATTTCTCTCCTCCTCTCTCTCCACCCCCCCGCCCCAATTCATGGTCTGACTGCTCTTGACAAGTAATTTCTTCCTCTCTCTCTCTCTCTCTGGATATCTTTATCTCGGTAGCATCGAATAGCGGAGCTGATCTCTCTGAGTGGCAGCAATGGAAGTTACCAGCTTTCTGTTTTCTCTCGTTTCCTCTTCTGTGTAGTGTCTGCTTCACCTCTCCAACATTCCTCTCCGCTTTCTCTCTCTTTCTTTGTTAGATCTGCTGGGTGAGATGTTCTTTTCTGATTCCTGTACCCCCCCCTCCCTTTTTTTTTTTTTTAAATTTCGGTTTCTTTATGGTTTTTCCTTCGATTGCAGATTCACTGGTGTCCTTTTTGTTACCACCGTTTGATTTGTTGTTGCATTAAAGCTAATTTTTGCTGTTCAACCTGTAAATTTAGCATTTTTCTTCGTCTTGGTTCATTTGAGTTTAATGATAGTCCCCTTTTCTTCCTCCCAATCTAATGCATGCGTCACAGGTCATTGTTCTTCCTTCTATGTTTTCGATTTAGTGTTACCTTATGCTGGATTCCCATTAGGATTGCAGATCTCAACATAGTTTTGATTATTATGAGTCCTATATTTGGTCAAAAGAGTTGAATCTTTTTTGGCGGACCTTCTTGCGAAAGAGCAGGTTTTTTCGTTCGGGATGTGATGAATTTTACTGTATACTTCCTGAAATATGATTTAAGAGATAACCCAATCTCTGTTAACCTAGAAACATGTGAGATGATACGAGTTTCATAGACATGTACAAAGAAAGGTTGAACTAAGGCAACAGGATTTGTTAAAATTTAGTAAAGGCTGCTGACAGGAAGGTCCAAAGATTGTCTCTACTCAAAGCATACGCTGGAGGTTTCTTGTGAAATTAGTAGTGTTTTATATGATCTTGATTTCCCGAAATCAGATCAGTATGGGGCTTCTGGAAATTGTTGTTTTTAAGTCAAATGACATAGAGCTACGAGTTTGGGTACTTCTCTTTCTATACTGTCATGATGGTTCGAAAGATTGAGCTGGAGCATCGTGTGCGGGTATATTTACATGGACGTCTCTGAATTTGTTTTCAATAGGGTTGGATCAGCTTTTGCTTTCTTGAGGATTGCTGATCCACTGTGTTATTCACGTTGTTCTGTCGGGTGTCACTATCCAGTTAATGGCCACCTTGATTCCCCAAACCAAAAAGATGGAGAAATAAACTATAGTCGGTAGTGTCACGGCGTGAAGATGATGGAATCCAATATGATTTTCTCTGATTATTCTCCTTTGTGTGGCATCTTGCTTTGTTTATGTGATAATAAGCCGTCTAATGGAATCTCAATCTGAATTTTGGATTTGCGAATCTTATCTGATGGAATCTTTTGACATGATCTGCAGTTTCAGACTCTCTGCCTATTAGAGTTTGTGCGGTGGTTTGGAGCAATAAAAAGATGTCCATTTCTTTGAAATCCTCTGTTCATAGTAATTCCAACACCACCAGGAAAGACATGAATCACTTAACTGTTGAGACTGAAGACACCTTTTCCAGTTTGCTTGAGCTTGCTGCCAACAATGATGTTGAGGGCTTCAGGAAGATGATGGAGCGTGATGCCTCTGCGCTTCGTGAGTTGGGTCTCTGGTATGGCCGGAAAAAGGGCTCTCGACAAATGGTTCTTGAGCATCGTACTCCTTTAATGGTTGCTGCTACCTATGGTAGCGTAGATGTGTTGATGTTGATACTCTCACAGGGTGGGATTGATTTAAATTTTTCTGATGTCCCTGACAAGAGCACGGCCCTTCATTGTGCTGCCTCTGGTGGCTCTCTGAATGCCGTCGAAGTTGTAAAGCTTCTCTTGGAGTCCGGTGCTGATCCAAATGCCGTGGATGTGAATGGGCTTCGCCCTTTTGATGTAATAGTTGTCCCACCCAAGTTCATGAACATGAGAGTTCAACTAGAGGACCTCCTAGCGAATAATGTTTCTGTTGCTTCTGTTGTCGAACCAAAGCTACGCCTATCTGTTACCAGTTCAAGCTCCAGCTCACCACCACTCTCGTCATCCCCAGAGAACAGTTCTCCACCTTCCCCTCTAGATTCAATATCGTCACCAAAAATTTTGAAGCCAAATAATCTTCCCTCTAATCCCCCTTCAGAGAAGAAGGAATACCCAATAGATCCATCTCTCCCTGACATTAAAAACAGCATCTATGCCACTGATGAGTTTCGCATGTTCTCGTTCAAGATTCGGCCTTGTTCTCGGGCATATTCTCATGATTGGACTGAGTGCCCTTTTGTTCACCCGGGAGAGAATGCACGCAGAAGAGATCCGAGGAAATATCATTATAGTTGTGTGCCCTGTCCTGATTTTCGAAAGGGTGCATGTAGAAGAGGGGACATGTGTGAATATGCTCATGGTGTCTTTGAGTGCTGGCTCCATCCTGCTCAATACCGTACTCGGCTTTGCAAGGATGGGACAAACTGCAACAGAAGGGTATGTTTTTTTGCCCACACACCAGAAGAGCTCCGGCCTCTGTACGTGTCTACAGGGTCTGCCGTGCCTTCTCCTTGTGCATCTGCAGCATCTGTTATGGACATGGCAGCTGCCTTAAATCTGTTTCCAGGCTCACCTTCATCACTGTCAGCCATGTCCCCTTCCCCATTTTCTCAGCAGTGTATGTCTCCTCCTGCAAATGGCGGCATGTCATGCTCAAATGGGGGTTGGACTCAGCCAAATGTTCCAACCCTTCAACTTCCTGGAAGCAACCTTCACTCAAGTCGCTTGAGGTCTTCGTTCAGTGCTAGAGACATCCCACCTGAGAACATGAATATGCTGACTGATTTTGATTCCCAGCAGCATATGGTGGATGACTTGACCGGTTTCCTACAACCAAGGTCCAGTGCTCCCTCCTTGATCCGCTCAGGACGGTCCAAGACCCTTGCTCCTTCGAATCTTGAAGAACTGTTTTGCTCGGAGATCGCCTCTCCACGGTATTCTGATCAGCCAGGGGCAGTTTTCTCCCCAACACGCAAGTCAGTGCTTCTCAATCAGTTCAACAACAGCAAAGCATGTTATCACCAATCAATACTTGTAATGTTTACTCACCCAGGAGTGTGGAGCATCCCTTGCTGCAGGCTTCTTTAGGTGTCTCGTCTCTGTCTCCTAGAAGCGTTGAGCCTCTGTCTCCAATGGGCACGAGGCTGTCTGCCTTGGCTCTGCAAGAGAAGCAGCAGCAGCTGCGCAGTCTGAGTGCCCGAGACCTGGGATCCAAACTCACTTCTTCTGTTGTTGGATCCCCCGTGAATTCATGGTCAAACTGGGGATCTCCAAATGGTAAAGTAGACTGGTCAGTGAACGGAGGAGGGGAGGAAATGGGTAGACTGAAAAGATCATCTTCGTTTGAGCTGGGGAATAATGGGGAGGAGCCAGACCTGTCTTGGGTCCAGTCATTAGTGAAAGAATCACCACCAGAGATGAAGGAAAAGCAGATGGCCCCCGTGTCTGGGGTGCCCGCATCCGGTGAGGGTTCAAATACTAAAGCTCCTGTTGAATCTGTTGATCATTCTGTTTTAGGTGCTTGGCTGGAGCAGATGCAGCTTGATCAGCTCGTAGCTCAGTGACGTGGATTCTATTTTTCTGTTTTGGCACTCTGTTTGAGTAGAAAGAGTTGGTAGTAGCCTACATGAAATTCTTTTTGGAATTTTTGTGCTGGTTTACAAGTTAAAAAGTTCAATTAACTGTAGTACAGTGTAAAAGAAGGGTGGAAACTTAGGCTATATCATTGGGAAATCAGGACTTATTATTATTATTTTTTTCCGATTTTGGCAAATCTATTTCAGCTAAAGAGGGGAGAAAGCCTTTAAAAGGGTGTAGTAAGAAATACCCAGTTGAGGCTTTGTGTTTTGTCAAACCCCTTGCCCTTGGGAGTATAAGACTAATTTTTCCATATATTTTCTTAAAAAGCATACCAAAAGAAGAACAAGGAAAGGAGGAAGGCTACTGTTGGAGGGATTGATGTTAAAACAGACAAGGGACGTGTAGGTGGGTGGGTTCTTTTGTCCAAAATTAGGATTTGAATGTTTCCAAATTTAATTGATAATGTAAGACAGATTCTGTATTTTGTATTAAAGTTATTACTTCAATATATTTGCTGTCATTTTCTTTTCCTTGTAACTGCGTCTACAACAACAACAATTGACCCAGTGCCTCAAGGGCTTCCACAGAAGCGGAGTCTGGGGGGTTGATGTACGCAGCCTTCCCCCTTCAGGGTGTTAAACCTGAAGAGAGGCTGTTTCCGAGGACCCCCAACCTGAGAGTCATGCCATTATCGCATCGTAGCAACCTTGTAACTGCATCTGCTGGTCAAATTTACCGAATGTCTGTATCCCAGCTGTGGGAGCGAAGCTAGTAATTGCTGTGGGTCTCCGCAGATGCATGATGTATTTATAGCTTAAGGGTGCTGTTCGTTAGGATGCCCACAGGGCTTTCTTGTTTTCTTGTGTTTCAGAGTAGCCGCTCTTGATTACGTTCATTTCAAGGATTGTTTTGGGTACGATTAAAGATGTGTAGCATGCTAATTTTAATATAATTTTAGGAGGCGGACAATGATAAGTTGGGCGCAGTGGTAGGACTCATCTGCCTTTTACTTCAGAGAAACGCATAATTAGAAGTGCATGCATGTGCTTTGCGGTGGAGCATGAAATCATTAAGATGCTGCATGCCATTATTTTGTTAATAATGGGATTTATCATTCATGAATTTTGCGTTTTCTAATCATAATACTCGTTACCATTGGTGGCTTGGGGTGGGCACCAGAGTGGTCATTGCTTTGCCAATACAGCCAATCTTGGAATACCAAAACAAAATAGTAACACATTGAAACGATGATAAATACATCCAAACATGCCTACAAGTTCCTTATACATATAGTACACCGTCTATCATTTCACTTGCGCAAATCTATCATAGTACAGCCATCTTGTGCCTCGTATGAGTAAATGTATCATGTCAAGTATAGTGACAATGTATGTCTCTGTTCCAGTTTGCAATGTTGTTTGATGGTAACATAAAAAAAATAAAAACTAGATGCTAGGCCACAATGCATCATTATTCAAAAGCTGCAGGAAATGACCCTACTAGAATGGTGTGAAAACCGTTGTACGCTAGCTTTGAACTTTAAGCGTGTTTCTTATTCAAAGATGATTGTCAACAACCACAATACTAGGAAAGTGTTCCACTTCTAAGAAAGCGCCATGGTCCTGTCCCAGTCCCCATTCTGCAAAATAATAGCACAATGTATAAAATTATCATCAAGTCACAATTGCAATGGAGAAAATCAAAAGGAACCATCAGCAAAATAAATGAATATGAATGCAATTACAACAAATTTGTTTGTTTCAAAAGCAAGGATTACTACCTCCAAATGCCTATAAACATGCGTAGAGCCATGTAAATGGTCAGAGCAATCCATATTCCTATCAAGCCGTTGGTCTTTGATAGCATAAACATTGACACAATGCTCGCAGCGGCCACCAAAACCTGCAGCAATACACAGGCCATTCATTACTACAAGGTTTCAAAAAAGGCTTTGATAAAGAAGTTTCAGTTATCGCAGATACGCTTTAAAACTTACCATAGAGTAAGCAGAATAAGCAAAATCAGATGCCCCAAAGTTCACACCGTCGAAAACAAAAGCCAAGGTGTTTATTGGCTGAGTGGCTGCAATGAACTGACAAGCCAACAAACATTGACCCCGTGTCAGCTGCTATTACCTAGCAAATTGGTTAAGATGAAAAACATGGCGGGGCCAAAATGAAAATACCGGTATCCCAATGCTAATTAGGTGTAGAACATTCACGTCTTTTGAAAAGATTCTATCTCCAAATTGCAAACCAACTCCAACAACAACAACGAGCCCCAAGCCAAGAACAAAACCCATCTGCATGGACACACAAAAAGGTACCCTTTTGTCACGTGAGATAACACCATAGCCAAAATGGAGTTTAATTAATCATCGACCTTCGTATCCTGCTTTCAACAATAATGGTAGTCAATTCCAAGATTGTCTTGTGAATCAGTAATGTCTTGGTCTACATTGGATTGAGAAAATGATAAAATATTGTACCTGTAATACTCTAGTGGCAGCTGCTGTTGCTTTCTCATAATGTTTCTCAGCAAATGCACTAGCCAAGATTGCCTGCAGTTAACATGAAGAGTACATTAGTACAGCTGTTTCGGGATTGAGTGAGTTCTTTGGTAGGGAGAGTTGTTCTCAAGCTCTTAGAGGGAAGGAAGAGGACCAAACTAATTCAACCCCCCCTCTCTCTTTCTAGCCTTTATTTTTTCTATTTATAGCAAATGAGTGTTTACTTAAGATGATCAACTTAAACACGTGGCGCCATTCTAGTGGTCAGGTCGGCAGTCGGCTAAGTAGTGGTGGTAATCAATTCCTTAAGATGGGGGATCACGTATTCCGAGCTCTTTGGGCACGTGACATCATCCTAATGAGTCACTGAGCGGTTTGCGTAAGGTGACCCTAGAGGAGATAATACGGCATGGGGAACCGCCTCTGAGTTGTTGCTGCCCCAGTCGTCACCTCCATGGCCAATCTGCCGCCAATGGCCAACTCGTCAACCGAGTAACCTGCAGCCGTGTAACTCTTGCATCTTACCAGGTTGCCAATGGCCAACTCCTCAACCGAGTAACCTAAAGCCGGAAAACTTTTACCTCCTACCAGGTTGCCAATGGCCAACTCGTCAACCGAATAACCTACAGTCGGTTAACTCCTACCTCCTAGCAGTTTGGCCCTCATGGCCAACCGAGTCACTTTTATATTTGCCGGGTTGGCTCCACACTCCACCGAGTCACTCCCATGCCTAGCCGAGTTGGCTTTTTGCCTACCCGTGCTTGGCGTGGAATGCTTGGAGCTTGCCCAGTGCTAACCTCAACATGGATACTGAAATGAGCCTTATTTCCCATACAATAGCATAAACAGTAATACCGGCTGTTTTTGGTCAATGGTAGGTAAGCGGGGTTGGGATCTAAACCTAGGACCTTTGCTCCTAGGTTCAGTCTTAATTGTGTTTTATGAGTAGAATAAGCAATGGTTTGTATACTTCGGAGCTCCATAACAAGGTTGTATAGAAAGCATTTGGACTTTTGTGATTTTTGACTATCTTCGATAAAAGCCTGGTCAGCTGACTTCTAGAATTATATTTGTGCTCTTCACCTGGCCAGCTACTGCTAAACCATCAGCCAGAAGTGATGATGTCATCCAGACTTGTAGGCAAATCTGGAATGCTGCCATAGGAGTTGAACCCAACCGAGCTGCCATAGATGCTGACAAGGTCACGCAAAATGTCACTGCTACAACCCTTGTTAACAAGTAAAAACCTGCACCACAGTAATATAAAAGTTAGCTCTTTCTCAGTATTGCACAAGTATTTGGCCAATCTAAATATCGTTCATGCGCAGTTTAGCATATTGTTATGTTCCTAAATGACTGTTGGAACATGCTCCAGATACACAAATTGGAAAAGGGAAAACAGAAATGTAAAAATGGATTGCAAAAAAGCTGACTTTCTTTCTTTTTGCTTTTATTTCTGGAGGAGGGGAAGGGAATTGAGAATAATGACAGGTACAACAAAAATGTAGCATCTGCCGAATGAAAGCAGGGTTACAAGTGGAGAAAGAGAAAAAGAAAACTATGAGGATTCTTGCAAAAAGCTAATGGATGCCTCCATTATGTTGTTATGGAATGAGCTTATATGATATTCTAAGTACAACATTGGTCCATGATGACAAATTTCACAGTTTACTCTTAATGTTCAAGTTCAGTACATTGTCCAACTATTATCTATTAACATGGTCAATGGATTACCCAAGTACATGCATAAATAATGTCATGTAGGACCAATTAGTGAATTTTTTGAAAATGAACTAACAGATTCAGCATAGGCTTTCAGTGCCGCAGTCCAGTGAACATATAAACGTTCACAGCTTCCGGTCCCTGACCCAGACATCATAAAGGAACTCAAAGCATCTAAATTACAGAAACAAATAACTGCACTGATGAGCCGCTCTGGACACTATAAAAAGACAGTCACTATAACAATGATTATAATGAACTATCATAATTTCCAAGAATTAACGTCATGCACAAACTAAATTCAGTACCATTTTTGAGGAATCGGCTAAATTGAAGATCCCTTATACTTGGAGGCATGAGATCAACTTGCTTCATTAGTCTCCACAAGAGTATAAATGTCATTAGGTACCTGTAAAGGACAGGAAGTCAAGGCTCAAGCATGAAACTATATTCAGGCAACTACAACTCGGACTGTAAATGAGTCGATCTGGCTTGTGAGCCCAATAGCATCATACTTACATGCATCATTAACCATTGAGATTGGAATTGATGCATTCCAATTAAAAGGCCCGGAGTAGCAAAGCCTTGGGTAGAAATAACACTTCGTGCAGTTACTGTCCTTAAATGATTTTTTTTTGTTTTTTAAAATACGGAATCATATGAATAATGTTGAAACTCCACAAGAGGAAGACTAAGGATTCAAATAAATCACCTGAAGTTTCACATATGTTGTAATTATTGGTTTTATATATATATATATTTTTTTTTTGGAACATACCCAGTGCCTCAAGGGCTCGCGCCTACATAGGGTCTTGGGGGGCGGATGTACGCAGCCTTCCCCCTTCAGGGTGTTAACTCGAAGAGAGGCTGTTTCCCAGTGCCCCCAACCTGAGGGTGAGGACTTCCCAGGAGGTCACCCATCCTGGTACTACTCTCGCCCAAGCACGCTTAACTTCGGAGTTCTAATGGGATCCGGTGACGGCGTGTTGGTGCCCTCTTTGGTAATTGTTAAAATTATTTATAGGAAAAAGGGCAATTAAATTGTGTATGCGTGTATATAACTAAAAATGCTGGCATTCGAAATCCCCTTTTGTACATGCTTGCCTTTACATCTTCCAAGTGTAAAATACATCATTATAAATATTAGTTTATCTTCTAAAATTTCACTTACCAGAAAAGTAAAAAATAAAAAATAAATAAATAAAAAAAAGTAGGAATTGTTAAAATTTAGTCTGGACCATTGAACTCCTTTAGTCTTTTATTCAAGATGCCTTTTGATATATACTAATTTTATACAACAACAACAACAAACATATTGCCTCAAGGGCTCCCGTCTAAGCAGGGTTTGGAGGTGGATGTATGCAGCCTTACCCCTTCAGGGTGTAACTCTGCCGAGAGGCTGTTTCCGAGGACCCTCAATCTTATAGGGTTGGCAACACGAGGACTTTCCAGGAGGTCATCCATCCTGGTACTACTCTTGCCCAAGCACGCTCAATCGCAGAGTTCTAATGGGATCTGGTGCATTAATGCTTTGTAAATGAACCTTGATATACATTAATTTTATGTGTGATGTAAAATTTAAAAGTAGGCACGTCTTTTCTCTCAATTTTTCTTGTTTTATTGAATTACTCTGGCCCATTTTTCTTGTTTAAGGTACAAAATAATTTGTCTTGTTTCTATTTGTATATAATTTACTTTGACTTTGCATGCTAAAGTATTGTATTTGTTTATATTATTTGTTATAGAAAGAAAAAATACGGCAAGATGGGTGACTTTGAGTGAGACGAGCTTGAACTAAAGCCTGTGGCGAGCCAAGCTCGAGCCTATGGTGAGTTGAGCTCAAGCCGAAAGCTCGCTGAGTCCAAGCTGAGATAAATGTTGACAAGTTGAGCCTCGAGCCTAATGAGATTGGGCTCTTCTAGCTCATTTACACCCCTTAAATACAACAAAACCTACGGACAACAGTTGACAGTTATAAAACTTTAATGCAAAAATTATTGAGGTAACATACTGTGAAATCACATGAGCAATAGCTGCACCACTGACACCCAAGCGACATGCAAAGATGAGAATTGGGTCTAGTATGATATTTGCACCATCTGCTGCGACTGCATGACATTACAACATAGAAAGATGAGGCACTTCTGAATCACTAATTGTGACAGATTTTGCAAGCATAGACGTGGGTTTATTGAGCCAAATGTCATATTTTAATACTTATATAGGCGCGTCGTAGCCAAGAAGAGTACTGTCATGGAAATAGGATAACACCTCACTCCACAGTTTATGACAAGCTGTAAGATAGTTTCTAAATACTCAAAAAAATGCCTGTTTTGCTTTGAATATAACTAACAGATCTTAACTTTAGATTTGTCCCAAATGTATTGATAGTGCTGCCTACAAGATTTAGACACAAATTTTCAATTTAAGATTCTACTGAAATGCATTTTATCTAGATTGAGGAGTATTAAAATAGAATAGTGGTATGACACAAAAGCCAAGTGGTGTGGGCTAAAACAATAACCAGCTTACAAGTGAAGAACCACAGTTGATTTTTTCGATGACATCTCAGAAGGTAACAAGAGTTTTCCTATGTGCTTGACACTAGTTCTTAAAATTAGTGTGATATTCATGCAAATCATGGATACACATTTACCTTGCTAGTCCCTTGATATAACAATTACTATTCAGAAAGTAAATATTACCGCTACAGTAATGCCTGGCTCAATACATAAATGCATTGTTTATGCAAAACCATACAACGATGAAATTTCTATGCATACTTGTCAAACCTCAGTACGTCACACCTCAATGAAGAGCAATCTAGCACATGAACAATAAAGCTATAGTTACCTGTGGCATATAGAGGAGTTTTTGTATCTTTAAATCCTCGAAAGACACCCTGCATAGCCAATGACAGAAGCACTGCCGGAGCTCCCAAGGATCTCAGTGTTAAGTATTTAAGTGCTGGTCGTAGCATTGGGGAGTCCTGTGAAATAGTGAAGATAGCTAATGGTTTAGCTGGATGTTCTCAGCAAGATTTGGAGGGAAGTATATGCATCAGTCTAGCTCAAACGGTGAAAAGGTTTCCTCGCTTCTTTTTCTTCCTTAAAATGGATTCTCCCCTTCCCCCTCCCCCTCCCCACCAAAAAATAAAAAAATATCATTGTAAGTTATTCAAACTAGCTGTAAGTCATTTATTCATGCCTTAATGTTTAGGTATGTTGATGTGATATTTGAATGAGTGACATGCAACTGACAAAGTTATTTCGACAGATGACACACTTGAGACTTTTCTTTTGCGTATTATCACAGTTTAAAATTTTTTTTAGTAGAATATCATAATTTTAAAAATATTTAATAAATTATCACATTTTACTATAATATACTGGATGCATGATGTACGGGAAGGCGTGCACCCACGTCCCGCGGGACGGCGTGCAACAGTGAACTTTTTTTATATTTTTTTTAAGTTCCACATCTTTAAAATTTAAAAAAAAATTAATAAATTTTTTTTATTTAAATTATTTTACTTTTAATTTTATAATTTGAATCACTAAATACATATTTTTATTTTTAATTACGGGTCTGGGAAGTTCTCACCCTCAGGTTAGGGGCACTGGGAAACAGTCTCTCTTCAGGTTAACACCCTGAAGGGGGGAGGCTGCGTACATCCGTCCCCCCCAGACCCTGCGTAAACAATCATTTCATATAGTTCAAATTATATATGAATTTTTAAAATATATTTTATAAACTATATGAAATAATTTTTTAGTTTTTGTGTTACATATATCTAATAAAATAGTTCAAATAATAATGTACAAATGCGTAAACTCGTGATTTTTTATTGGAAACATCAACATCTCTTCATTTAAATATGTCCCTCGTATAGTTTATAAAATATATTTTAAAAATTCATATATAATTTGAACTATATAAAATTATAGTTTACGCAGGGTCTGGGGGGGACGGATGTACGCAGCCTCCCCCCTTTAGGGTGTTAACCTGAAGAGAGACTGTTTTCCAGTGTCCCCAACCTGAGGGTGAGGACTTCCCAGACCTGTAATTAAAAATAAAAATATATGTATTTAGTGATTCAAATTATAAAATTAAAAATAAAAATAATTTACATGAAAAAAAAATTTTATTTATTTTTTTAAATTTTAAAGATGTGAAACTTAAAAAAAAAAAAAAAAAACTGTTCACTATTGCACGCCGTACGGGACGGCGTCCAACAGTGCCGAAGTTGCACGACGAACGGGACGTCATGCAATAGTGGGTGCACGCCTTCCCGTACATCGTGCACCCAGTGTGCTATAGTAAAATGTGATAGTTTGCTAAATATTTTTAAAATTATGATATTTTGCTAAAATTTTTTTTAAATTGTGATGAATGATGGCTTGATCTAGTATGAATATTAGTATAAATTGCAAAAAAAGTAGTATGAATGATGGCTTGATCTAGTGGCTAAAAACATATCAAGATTGAGGCGTTAGGACAAGAGGTCCAAGGTTCCAATACCCTTACCCCCAAATTGCCTACCGAGAAAAATAATGTGAACAAAACCACGAGGGAAATAAAGATGGAAGGACATATTATAGAGTAACTTGTAATAGGAAAAGTTGGCACAAAAACAACTCAACAACAACCTAGTGCCCCAAAGAATCTCCCGTGAAGGCAAGGTGAAAAAATGTTCGTCAATGTGGACCATATCTTTCTCCTAGTGACAAAACAATGGGATGTTATAATGTTTTATCAAATTAGACTACTATTTTATCCATAAAAAGCAGACCGCCAACAACAAATAGCACACTGGCGAAAGGGGAGAATAATTTAGAGTTACTAATATGATCATTACTCATACGATATATATCAATATCAAAACAACGCTGCAGCATGTATGTGTGCAGGCAATAAATCAGAAATTATGCATGTAAGAAGAAAAAGAATAAACAGTGATTATTTGACATGATAACTGTGACAAAATACTTACAGGCTTGACACCCATGACACCCAAAAGGGTTTTAGCCCCCACTATAAGGAAAATGGCTTGCAACAGGCCAAGAAACAGGCCAAGAACAATTGCTGTAGATGCTGAAGGGATATGACGCTTCCCCTGTTTTACCTCTTCCTTTTTTGTATTACTAGTGGTAACTGACTTGATGTCAGAAGTTGTTCTTTTAACACCTGAAGAAGTTTAAGATCAAAGTCACAGGGAGATATTATTAGCTACTATTTAGCAGGCTACCTTTCTACTAGCCATAGTCACAACTCAGTAGAACCTTCTTATTGCTACTTAACATTTGTCCAAGAATTATTGCTACTTAGCATAATAATATAAGCTTATGTGAGAAAGAAGTGAAGGGGAGAAGGGAGAGAGAGAACCATCTTTAGACATTGAATCTTCCGCGACATTCTTTGTGGCAGAACCGTTTTCTAACTTCTCAAGCACTTCATCCTCAAGCATCATATCTTTCAAACCCCCATTCTTAGAAGACATGTCCTCCTTTTTGCATATTGTGGGTTCCGTACAGGACTTCCCCGCAGTATCGTCCTCGGCAACAAAAGATGTTGTGATACTGACAAGCGGAAAGATAGTTATTTTTGACGCTTGATTGAATATAGCAATGGCAACTCCAACAGCGGCAAGCTGTATGGGACCTAAAGCATGCAATATCAAGAAAAGGAAATTAGTAAAGACCCCAAAAGGAAAAAAGAGAGCAATGCATGTCAAATAAGTATATAACCGTGATTACACTCTTGAACAGAGCACTGAAGGAAAGTTACTGTTACACTAGCATTTTTGCTATTGCTTGATGACACCAGGCAAGTTCAGTTCCCTAAAAACTCCACTAGCTTTTACACTCTACCATGCATGTACTCCACAGAGATAGGAGTTCTATGTTAGGTTTCCCAAAGAAATCAATCAAGGCAAAAGTTAAGATCTGCCTTCTACAATGTCTATCCACTTCTTCTTCTCCCTGACCCCCAGCAGGGCAAGTCAATCTCCGTTTAGAGCGGGCAGGATCAAAATAGAATATTGGCTGCAAACCAAATATATCCATTTTTCCGGAAGATGCTAGACCATATATTCTTCATTTATTCTTTTGAAGGAAACATTGGACAATAAATGCAAAGACAGTTTTAGCGCACCGCAATCTCGAGTAATCGAACACTACAACTTTTGGTGTTGACTTGACACTATCAAAGGAAAATCAATATCAACTATAGACAGCTTCAAATTCACACCACCTGGATCTTAGATTCTTTTAGTCAAGATCGTGAGAAAATAAACCTCTCAAAGAAATAAGTTGTTCAATTATGTAATGACATGATAATTTTAGAGGTTGGCACTAGGTTTGTTAGTGTTGTTGTTGTATGCGAAACATATATAGTGAGAAGGAAGCAGACCTAAGCGACCAATAAATGCTGTGTCAATTAGAGAGGCAACAGGATCAGCTGCTAAAGCCAAAGCTGCAGGGAATGCAATGTGTAATATCTCCCTGCCAAGGTCATCCATCTTGAACACTAGCCTGAGGACACATCAGGAAAATAATAGAGCGTCAGATCCTTAGGTATTGAGTTGTTTTAATTTCTTATGTGTCCTTCACTAATACACTGTCGAACTTTGATGAAAGCACTAATACATGAGTAAAAGCAGATACCTTGCATCTTTGAAGAAAACCAAGACTGGCATTTTCCACTTGTCTTTTGTAGGACTCAGAGCACTAGGGTCAGCCATCACTTTTGGAACCAATTAATACAAAACAACTCTATAGTTGCTGAGTACTCCCAGAGAAGCCCTTCCTATCAAGTTTATGGTGCAATCATAAAATTTAGTTGTCAAATAATGAGGTTGATTCCCTGTAAATGGCATGCTGGTTATTTAATACTGCTGTTAGCAGGTGCTCTTATGCCCAGTTAACATGCGGTGCTATGAAGCACGACACTTTAATGATCCTACCCCAGATTAACATTTCTCCATAATAATTAGAAAAGGACAAGACCCTATAGTGTCCGTAGAACAACAAAGAGTAATATAATTAAATTTGCTGTTCGAAATGGTGAAGACAGAACGCCTCTAAAGAAATGGTGATTCAAGAGCATTAAGCTTAGTGTATTCAAGGTGGGGGGCCACTCAATTAGCAACAAAACAAACAGAGAGCGCCAAACGCAGATCAAATATAATAGCAAGTAGTTCAGTACTATCTAGTGAAATTTGGCGGGAAATTTGAGGGGTTGGGTGCACCAAATGTACCTGCACCTGGTGTCACTCAATCCTCCAATTAAAATATAAACTATTCGTAAGAATTGAATTTGGCAGCTCAGGGGAGCTCTGAGACAAGTCTTGCCCTCGAAATCCTAGGTTTTAGAAATTGTCGGAAGTCATGGTAGCAACACTTTTGATTAATGGCATGAGATGAATCATGACAAGGGGGGAGTGAAGAGAAGCAACTACTACTACTGCTCTGCGTCTGCTTCTGTCAAGTTTCAAGCCTTACTGACTCTTCTTGTCCTTCCAAATAGGTTCATGCATATAATTTACTCTTTTCTCTTGTCCCTCCCTATCTATCTTAAAAGTATAAATACGTGATTCATTTCGAAACTTTATTATTAGTCATATGTCCTAAAAGATGTTAATGTCATAGTTTGTCTCTTAATCTCCCAAACACCATATCCTGGGTATTTGTTTCCCTTTTTAGTAAATTTGTTGTACTATATACCAATATTAAAAAGAATGTTAAGTCATACACGGATACTACTATTACTAATATCCTAGATAATATGACTAGAATTATGTCTAAAATCATGCATATCATCACGTATTATATATTTAAGAGATTATACTCTAGAGATGATATGATAATTTTGCTTCTTTTGTATCTGTTTGAATAAATTATGAAAAAATTATTATTATTATTTTTTTAAGAAACACCTTTTATAGAAGTTGTTTTGTAATAAATGCTTATGCAAGCATTTTTGTATGAATTTTTTTTTTCTTACTTCTCTTATGCTTTAAAAGAGGTACACTATTTTTTTGTTTTTACTTAAAAAAAGAAATATAACTTTTACTTTTATCAAAAAAATACTTTTCTTTTTAAGTGAAACATTTCAATCTAAAAAATATTTATTTTTATACAATAAAAACTTAACCAATTAGATGGACTGTAACTCACTTCTCTGCGAAGTGTATTCTTAATGTGAAGTATTATAGTATGTCACATTATACCATTCCATTTGCAGCTTAGACATTTACATATTGAACATCTTAACACACAGAAACAAATAATTATAATAATAAAGAAAAAGATACCAAAAGATTAACACACAGAAACAAATTATACTCTATATAATAGAGAAGTTGGGAGTCACCTAAAAGTTCCCCACCCCCAATGCTTTTTTTTTAAGATTTTTCCTTTTTCTTTATTTACATTTTTTTCAATCCTTTTTAAATTTTTTTTATTTATATATTAAACAACAATAATTATTATTTGTATGTATATTAAATAACAATTAATCTAAAAGTAGTCCAATTATATCCCAACGTTTCAAAGGAATGGCAATGGGGCGGGGCGGGTATGGCGTGTCCCCTCTATACCCGTACCAGCCACCTAAATCTTATACCTGTATCCGCCTTAATACCGTAATGTGCGTACAAAACGATTATCTATAACTGTACCCGTCACCCAAATCCTATACCCGTACCCGCCCCATTATCCGCCACAGGTATGAAGTACATATCTAACAATAATTATTCTAAAAATAGCACAACTATATCTCAATGCATCAAAGGGATGTCAATGGGCGGGGGCGGGTAAGAGGTGCCTCCTCCATACCCGTATCTGCCACCCAAATCCTATACCCGTACCCGCCTCAGTGCCCTAATGTGCGTACAAAATGATTATCTATACGAGCTCATATTAGTTATTTAATACTATTTTTAAAAACAAATTACTTTTTTATAACATGTAAAAAACGATTATCTATACTCGCTCATATTAGTTATTTAATACTGTTTTTAAAAACAAATTATTTTTTATAACATTGATAAATAATTTCGATTCTTGAATTTAAACACATATTTTTTAATTTCAAGGTTAACTATGTACAAAATGATCCGATTATGGTAGGTGTGGGGTGGGGCGGGGCGGCTATGAAGAGTGGCCGGGCCGGTCCCCACTTATTCCCGTGCCCGCCCCGTTTCAATTTAGTTTATAAGACCTACACATTAGACAACAAACTAACCGTAACCGCCACTAAAATCCTATACCCGTACTCGCCCCATTACCCTCCATCGGTATGAAGTGCATACCTAACAACAATTAATCTAAAAGTATTACAACTATATTTCAACTTATCAAATGGAAGGCAATGGGGCGAGGCGGGTACGGGGTGCCTTCTCCATACACCTACCCGCCACCCAAATCCTATACCCGTAACCACTTCATTGCCCTAATATACGTACAAAATGATTATCTATACCCGCTCATATTATTTGTTTAATACTATTTTTAAAAACAAAATTTTTTTTTTAACATTGATAAATAATTTGGATTATTGAATTTAAACCTTTATTTTTTAAATTTCAAGTTTAACTATGTACAAAATGAGCCGAGTACGGTGGGTATGAGGCCGGGCGGGGCGGGTATGGAGCGTGGCAGGGTGGGTCCCCACTTATACCCGTACCCGCCCCGTTTGACTTTAGTTTATAAGATCTACGCACTAGACAACAAAAACAACCGCATCCGCCACCCAAATCCTATTCCAGTACGCGGCCCATGACCCGCTAGGGGTACGAAGTGCATACCCGTACCTGCCCGCGGGTGACTAACCCGTACCCGTACCCCTACCTGCCTCATTACCCGCGGGTATCTATTACCCACTCCGTACCTCTTTAATGTACGTACAAAACAATTATCTATACTCGCTTCTATTAGGTGGAGCCCATTGCCATCCCAATATCTCTTACTAACAAAATTACCCACCACCAACTTTTCTATCAAAATAAACCAGAGTGTTACACCATGCGCCACGCTGAACCACCAATTCAATATTTTTTAAAATCGAATTCTTTGAGTTTGATTATTTTTGAGTTAGAAAAGTTATAGTTGGGTTATTTTGATAAAAACCCTAGCGCACTATGCCAAACATATATTCGTGCATAAAGCAGTAAATTTTTTATTTAAGACTTTTCTTATGTAATCCAAGAACAGGGCGCGGGTTAGACCTCCGAAAACCCACCAAAAAAAAACAAAAAAAGATTTTTCGTATTTAGTCCACGAAGTGCGACATTTAGCGTGCCTACTGCAAGAAAGGATTTATTTTAACTCGGTGAGATATATAAATTTTGACTTGGGTTTATAAGATCTACGCATTACACAACAAAACTAAGGTACAAAAAAACTTAATTCGTTAAAGTTTCAAAAATTAAAAAGGAAAATATATTTTCAATTTAAGACTTTACGTATTTAACCTATAAAAAAATAAAAAGGGTTCTAAAAAAAAGGCCCCCGAGAACCAAATATAATAAAGAAAATATTAAGCCAATATATTATTATTTTAATACTTCTCTTATGTAATCCTAGAATAGGGTACCAATTACACCTCCAACAATTTCGAATTAAGACTTTTCGTATTTTGTCCATAAGAAAAAATCAGGTAAACCTCCCATAACCAAAAAAAAAAAAAAAATACATTCTTAATTTAAGACTTTCTGTATTTAATCCGTAAAAAAAATAAATCGGTAAAAGAAAAAAGAACAAATAAAGTCCCTGTTAAAGACTTCAAATGAAAAATATAATTTGTCTTATTTTTTACTGAAAATTATTCCAGTTATTACTATAAAAATTATGTAAATTAAACAACATTATGGACAGCTGATCAAACAAGATGTTAGTTCGATGCAAAAAATCATGGATATAAAATACAGTGACTAATAAATACCTTCCGCGCATCACACTGGAATGAAACTAGTAATTATAATAATAAAGAAAAAGATAGCAAAAAAGCAGGGGAGAATGTGAATATTAAGAAAAAGGTGGGACAAATAAGCAAAAGCATACCTCTGGAGAGTGAATATTCAATCTTGCGAGTAGAGAAGAATAATGTGAGGATCTCCCATGCTCACACACCGTTGCCCTTTTATATACCCTCGTGTGTCATCACTCCACCCCTAAAGTACACAGCTACTTCTCTCCAAATAATAATAATAATAATAATAATATATTATTATTATTATATATATATAAATTCATTAACCCCCCAACAAATTGATATCAGTTTTGTTTTTGTCGTTTTAGATCACATCACGTTAGGAAATATTAAAGTAGTATTGGTAATTAATGGCCCTAACCTATTCTTTGTAATATGTAATTTTGCTTACTGCTTGCTGTAACTCTTTTCATTTTCTATGTTAGCTGCAACAAGTACAACAGAAGGACTCACATGATGCCATAATGTCTGGTTTTGGATTCAAATAAAATTTACATTTACATTGTATTATAGTTAATGGTTAATTGTTATTACTCTATAAAAATAGTTTTCTTTCACCGTCTTTGGTAATGTAATTTAATGATTAATCATTAGGCCATTATTATTTCCTTATACTTGGTTTGAGTATTATTGGAGATAAAATTGACCTACCTCGTTATCAAATACACCACTATACCTGGTCATCCTCCAAGCTGGTTGGACTTAAACCAAGTAGTGCCTCGTCACCCTTTGAATTAGCCGGACCCAGACCGAGTAGGGTACCTCGTCCCTTTCCGAGTTGCCTGGACCCTGTCTGAGTAGAGTACCTCGTCATCTTCCCAGTTGGCTGGATCCCATCCGAGTGGAGCACCCCGCAGCTCACCGACTTAGCTAATTCACGAAGGAGTTCAATGTCCCTTCATCCGTCATCTTGAACACCCCTGCACAAACTGTGGCCCCTCATTACTCATTAAGTTAAAGGTGGCATGGGCATCTCCCATTACTAAGGCATGGTTATACTTCCATTTTTTCAAGCAGTCAAGTCCCTTCCACTGACTAAGCTCATTTGACTTCTTTCCTTGTGCCTCCAAGCAAAGTGGTCAGGAAACACCATGAGCTTTCCCTATAATATGCCCTCGGCCATTCACGAACGACAAAACGGCTAAAAAGGGCATGAGCTTAGCCCTCCTTAAAGAACCCCCTCATAAAAATACAATATAGGATATATGTAAATTCTGTTGGAAAAATAACAATAAAAAAAAAAAAACCAAACAAACAATGAAACCACACACGAAATTTTTACGTAGAAAACCCTCTTTCAACTAGTGGGAAAAACTAGGACCCAATTGGGTGTCAAACTTTTGCTATAAATTTTGGATTTGTTGGTGTTAACACTTGTAAAATCAAGAAAACGGGTAACTATCCGATCTTCAGGTTTTGAGGCGTGAAGTCACTTTCCTTAAGACTTGTTTCAGCATGTGAAATAGTCTCGGGGATACAATGATAACCAAGTAAAGTGGAGTGAAAGTATTTAAAGGGAGATATATAGAGTTGTAAGACAATGACCGTTTTTCAAATGCAAAGACGCTTTTTCATCATCATTCATCAATCAAATTGGTGGGGAATATATAATGGATCAAGTGAAAGAAGACGTCCCAAAACATACCTCAAAAAGGAGTGCAAAAACCCGGGAAGTTATTGCGCCAAAACTGGGAAAAAGCGACGCTGTGTGTCGACACACAGTTCTGCAAGCTCGGTTCTATTGATCTGTGTGTCGACACACGGGCCCTGTGTGTCGACACACACCTCTGCATCCCTGTTTCTGTAAGAATGTGTGTCGACACACATCCCAATACACTTCAAAACATATCAAAACACTTAGAACACACATTTGGGACCAACTTCAAAACACTTCATTCACAAATTTCATTACATAATTTGAAAATATATCAACATTCCCCCACTATTTTCAAAGTACAGCCATTCTCATAAATAACATCTCTAAGTTAAAGGAGGCTATGTCGCGCATCAATGAGGGTGTCTATCAATTGAACTCTCAGCTAGTGATGACATGTTTGCAATTAATCGGATCGAAGATGGTAGACTAAGCTTTGAACCACTCAACCCTTTTGACTAACTGAACACACCACCACGCACTAGGCATTCTACTCCCCGTACATACCTTACACCTCTCAGATCGACACATATGACACTGTGTGTCCTGTACTCTTCGCGAAAAATCACCCCTTGAAGCGGCCAAACTTCACACTCACTAAGGTGGACCCCAACAGATCATGTCCTGCGACCGACATTCTGTTACAAGATTATCAAAGCCGGGTCCATTAAGAGCATACTGTCACAAGCTGGGCCTTTGAACACCAACTCGTGCGGCCTTAACTACTCGCGACGCCAAACAAGTGCTAAGTCAGCCTTTCGACACCTCAAGCCTATTAGGAGGACAAGAGGTTTAGTAGTGTTTATGGAGTATTTGGAAATGAGACACAAGAGATTTTAATGAGGAAAGAAAACTTTTATTACAAGAAGAAGGCTTTTACAAGTATATAAGGGGATTGGAACTTTGGGGGTTGGATGATCCCCTTTGGCTATGTACACTTGGTATTTATAAGCAAATTCTAGGTACAAATGGACAAGAGAATCAAGGGGAGCAAGGAGGGAGTGAGGGCGCCGGTTTTCCCTTCCCTCTCTTCCATTTGAATTCAATTTTCCCTCTTAAATTTAAATGCTTGTTTTGGGAGGGAAAATTGGTCCCTTTGGCCGCCCACCTTGCCCCTCTCGAAGCTTCTTCAACAAGCTTCCTAATTCTACAATATACTAGATTGTTCCAACCTATTTTAGGCTTATATATATTTTTACATATCGTCCTATGGACACGTCCCTTTACGGATCCATGACGAGCACTTTTTCGAAGGTTTGCGTCCTTACAAAATTGGACTCAGTACATCATAAAATTAAGCAAAATTCCTACGGAACTAGGCGGTCCGTGACAATACGCTCATCCTTTAAATCTCTGACGCAATACCAAGCACTTCACACCGGGATGGCAAAATTATTTTGTGCTTGCAGCCACACGGATGATAAAACTCACTCATTGAACCCGAGACCTAGCGTCTGACTAGGAGCCGATTTGAGGGCCAATTATGGGTGACAAAAAAGACAGGTTTCAACGCCATCCATGTGCACATTTTCAGGACAATTTCTAGCAAGGCCTTTTGTGAATGGATGCGCTAGATTCTGACTTATCTTCACAAAATCCACAGTGATGACACCTTCTTGAATCAGATGCCTCACTATACCATGTCTCATACCAATGTGTCGAGACTTCCCATTGTACACCTTACTGTACGCTTTATAAAGCGTAGCTTGACTATCACAATGGATAGAGATAGGTGAGATCGGTTTAGGCCACAAAAGTATCTTGTACAAGAGATCCTTTAACAATTCTCCTTCTTTAGCCGCGGAAGTAAGAGCTATAAACTCCGCTGCCATCGTAGAATCAGCTATACAGGTCTGTTTCTTGGAACCCTAAGAAACTGCACCTCCACCGAGTAAGAAAACACATCCACTCGTTGACGCATGATCCTCCCCATGGGAGATCCAACTGGCGTCCGAGTATCCCTCCAAAATCGGGGGATACCCCACATACGAAATACCATAATCTATGGTACTCTTCAAGTACTTCAGTACTCTATAGATCGCTTGCCAATGTAGCTTACTCGGATTGCTAGTATATCTACTAAGCTTTCCAACAGCATAGGCTATGTCAGGTCTAGTGCTCGTCATGGCGTACATCAGACACCTAATGACTCAGGCATAATCCAACTGATGAACAGGTGGGCCCCTATTCGAAACCAATTTCATACTTGGGTCCATGGGTGTGAGCACCGGTGCACATGCACCACAGTTGAATTTCTTCAACACACTCTCCACATAGTGGGATTGAGTCAAGGATATGGAGTTCCCATTCCTTACAATCCTTACACCAAGGATTACCTCGGCATCACCCATGCCTTTTATAGCAAAGTTTCAGAGAGAAACCTTTTAGTCGTCTCTACTTGCTATAGATCCATACCGAATATCAGCATGTCATCCACATACAAGCAAATTTTGACACCTTTGCCATTCTCAAACTTGCTATATACACACTTATCCGATTCATTAATCATGAACTCGTTGTTTAGAACAACCTCATCAAATTTTTGATGCCATTGTTTCGGGGCTTGCTTCAGCCCATACAGAGAGTGTATGAGTTTACATACCTTCCTCTCTTGGTCCGGTACAACAAACCCTTCAGGTTGTTTCATGTGCACTTCCTCTTCCAATTCACCATTCAGAAAGGCCGTTTTCACATTCATTTGGTGAATTATGAGTTTATAAATAGAAGCAGGAGCAATCAACACTCTTATAGTCGATATCCTCGCCACGGGGGCATAAGTGTCAAAGTAGTCTAACCCATGTTTCTGGGTAAACCCTTTAGCCACCAATCGGGCCTTGAACTTATCAATAGTCCCATCGACTTTCATCTTCTTCTTGAAGATCCATTTACACCCGATCGGCTTACTACCTTGTGGAAGATCCACCAATATCCAGGTATTATTGCCTATGATGGAATCCATCTCATCATTAATTGCCTCTTTCCAAAAAGCGGCATCATGAGACCTCATTGCCTCATCAAACGTCATAGGGTCGGCCTCCATGACATGACAACGTGGTACAACAGAGACCACATTATTTCTCGAACCTTCTACCAAAAAGGTAAAGAAGTCCTATCCGAAAGATTTCTCTTTCCTTACTCTCTTACTCCTTCGGTGTTCTGGAGTAGAATCAGAGGTTTGTTCCCTCTCATGGTGAAGATCATCATCACCATACGACACCGGTGTGTCATTATCAACCGGTACATAATCCCTCGGTCTAGGGATAGAAGTGAACCGATTCTCATCAAAGATGGCATCTCTCGACTCTATTATTGTACTAATACCAACATAATCATTGGGCTCATTTATATAGAATCGATACACTTTATTGTGCTGTGCATACCCAACAAATATGCTATCGATGCCTCTTTCACCTAACTTTTTACGTTTAGGTTCAGAGACTCCAACTACGGCCCTACACCCCCACACTTTAAGATAACTCAACTTAGGGGGTCTACCGTTCCAATGTTCATATGGGGTCACTTTGCTTTTCTTATTTGGAACACGGTTCAAAATGTGACAGGCTATTAACATAGCCTCACCCCAAAAACCATCGTTGAGACCAGAGTATGACAACATGGAATTAACCATTTCAGTAAGAGTCCGGTTTTTCCTCTTAGACACGCCATTCTGTTGTGGCGTATACGGTGTGGTAATTTCATGCACTATACTGGTGGATTCGAAATACTTGGGGTCATAGTACTCCACCACGGTTCGACCTAAGTCGTTTCAGGAAGGTTTCACAATGTAGTTCTGTTTCGGCTTTATATGCTTTAAATCTTTCTAACGACTCATCTTTATAATGAATCAGATATACATAGCAATATCTCGAACATCATCAATGAAAGTGTTAAAATATTGTTTTCCCCCTATAGTAGGAGTACTTTTGAAGTCACACAAGTCACTATGTATCAAATCAAGTAAATTTGTTTCTCTTTGTACCGATGGAAACGGTAACTTACTTATTTTCGTTAGCATGCACATCTTGCACTTATCATCTACTTTTTCAACATGTGGAATCAACATCAAAGTAGCCATTTCACGCATTTTACGATAATTCACATGTCCTGATCTATGATGCCATAAATAAGTAGAGTCAAGCAAATAAACAGAACTAGCACTTTTATTATTGATATTCAACTTAAACATACAGTTACAAAGATACCCCTTTCCAACAAACATGCCCCCCTTTGACAGAACAACCTTGTCAGACTCGAAGACCAGTTTAAACCCGAACCTATTGAGTAGGCCACCAGAAACAAGGTTCTTCTTTACATCCGAGGCATAGTATACATTGGTAAGGGTAAGGGTTTTTCTAGAAGTAAAAAGTAAATCAACTTTTCCTTTCCCCTTTACCGGTATACTCGCTCCATTGCCCATGAACAATACAGTATCGTTGTTCACGGGTTCCAATTCTGTAAAGAAAACTTTGTCTTTACATACATGCTTTGTGGCCCCCGAGTCAACCCACGAAGAGTCATCACTCTCGACTAGGTTGATCTCCGAGATCATCGCCACGAACCAATCGTTCAAATTTTTGTTGTGAAAATCTTGCCCCTTCCCCTTATTGTTCTTAAGGCGGATACAGTCCCTCCTCAGGTGACCGGGCGCATGACACTCCCAACAAACCAACTTCATTTTCTTTTCGTTGCGTTTCTTGTGAAAGTGTCCGGTTCATTTGATCCTCTTACTCGTCTGGTCTTCTTCTGTGACATTGATCTTTCCAATATCACCGTGGCGGTCCTTGTTGTTATCCTGTAACCTGTATCCTTCCTTAATTCTCAAATAGTTAGCCAATTCTTCGATTGACATATCTTCCTTTTCATGATTGAGAGACTTCTTAATGTCTCTCCAAGAAGGGGGAAGTTTGTCAATCAAAGACGAAACAATAATAGTGTCGTCTATGTTCATATTGTGTTGTTTAAAATGATTCAAAATTCGTTCAATTTCATGAAATTACTCCATGACCGGACGACCATCCACCATTTTATAGCTATTAAATTGACTAACTAAAAATTTCTTACTTGTGGCGTCTTCTGCCATGTACCGAGCCTCGAGCGCGTCCCACAGTTCCTTAGCGGTCGGGACGTTGGAGTAGATGTCGAAGAGGGCGTCAGTCATCCCATTGAGTATGTGCCCTCAACATATGTAGTCATCATTCTTCCACTTCAACTGGGCTCGTTGCTCGGCCAGTGTCTCCTCCTCCTCGGCAGCGGGGGGTGCAGGGTATGGTGTATTCAGGACATTCACCACGTTGAGCGTCGTGATCAGAAAGTGCATCTTAATGGAGGGACACGCGTCACCCTGTTAATGCATCTGTTTGTGTTTCTTTAAGGGTGATCTCCACCGTTGATGCAACAAGATGAATAGCTAAGATTTGTCCGTGTAGCCTTGCCACGGATTGCCCTCCTTTGCCTGTATAAGGACCCTTGTTTAGGGTTTCTGTGAGATGCTTCATTTTTCTCTGATTTTTCTTAGGTTTTCTGCAACCTCGCTCTCTCACTCGCTCTCTTTCTTGAGGTGATTTGGAGGCGATCTGGAGGCGATTCTCAAATCTGTGGGAGTTAAGACTTGCATATTCAGATCTAGTCCTATTGGAGCTTTGAGAAGCCATTGATGGCTTTTTTGTGAGTATCTCTTCTCCTTTCTAGTTTATATTTGTAACGTAAAGGTTTCTAACTTCGGAACTTTGAAGATCTGGATGTATTTCGTTGTTGTCTTGGTAATTTGGTCTGTAATAACTTGAAACTTGACTATAGTGGAGATACTTCCCTAGAAATAGGGAGCCGTGGAGTATGTCCTCATTTAAAGGCTGAACCACGTAAATCTTGGTGTTCTTTGTCGTGTGTGTGTTAATCTTTCATTTGATACTTATTTTACTGCAGTTACAGGTTTAATCTTAGATTTGAAAGTCTATAATCATATTCCCTAATGTTACTTTTAGATAAGAAGTTTTTTTGTTAAAGATCTAAAGTTTTTGCGACTAAAACTCAACCAAATCCAAACCCAAACCCAAACCCAAACCCACATTCAATCTCACTCAATTTTCCTCTCTGTTTCTTTTTCTCTCTACTCCACTCTACACTTTACAATACATCATTTTATAACAAAACTACAATAAGATAAAAGATGACTCAAGACATATTAGTTTACTTGTAAAAGTAAACTTCCCAACCTATACCTTTTTTTTTGATAATTCATGAGCAGAGCTCAGTACAAAAGACGGCAGCCTAAAAAGGCTCCAAGAGGCACAAAAGAAATACAAAGGAACACGCCCAAACATACAAGATCCCCCAAAACATAAGATGACAAACATACAGGAAACCAGCATCTCCTGAAAACCCTGAGGCTACCTCTAACCTTCATGGAGACCAATTCGACAGGCAAGCTACGTTGCACACGACTTCTGAAGGAGAGTATGGAAAGCTCTGACACCACGCTTTAACCCAAAACCCCACTCTAACTCTTGTAGACAATATTACATCTCTCAGTCTCCAATCCCCACCTTGAAAGACGATTTTGTTCCTTGCACACCAAACTTCCCAAATGACTACAAAGAATAATGACATCCAAGCCTTTATTTGGAATTTGTGACCAACTGGAAAAGACGACCATTGAAAGAAGTGATCCTTTACATGGGCAGGCAACGCTGATGAGAGTCCCCACCATTTCAAACATGAGCACCATACTTTCCATGATTCTTTGCAGTTCAAGAACAGATGATCTACGGATTCCTCAGAGTCACCGCACAAGGGCCACCATTTATCCTGTTCACTTATTATGCTGATTCTCCAGAGTCTTTGTTTTGTGTTCATCTTTCTTAGTAGTGTCATCCATACTAGCAATTCAACCTTTGGAGGAGCTAGACCTTTCCATGCTCCACAAACAAGATGATCCACTGAAATCCTTGTTCATAATGTACGGGATACACCTTGAGTGAAAGACTTGGTATAGTATAAGACCCATCTCGAACAAAATCCCAACTCACTGCATCCTCCTTATTTTCATCAAGCTGAACTCCTGCCAGCATGGTCTCTAGCGCAGTTGCGTTGCCTTCTTCCCTAGTAAAGAAACTCCTTCTCCAATTCAAAATCCACCTCCAATGTTCACCATCCCAAATTCCCATTTGTGCAATGTAATGGTTCTTTTGAAGAGAGACCAAAAACAGATCCGGGATCAAGGATTGAAGAGATTGTTGTCAACCATATATGTTTCCAAAACATTGTCTTTGAACCATTACCAACCTTGATTTTTGCTGCTTGGGCCACTTGTATTGTCTCTTGTGTTGCATTCACACACTCCGAAATACCTTTCCATGGTGAGCTGTATGCTTGGCCAGGTTCCGGAGGAAGCATGTCATGAGGGGATCCCCCATGTATAGAACATATGACCCCTTTCCACAAACTTGAGCCTTCCACTGAAAATTTCCACCAACACTTGAACAATAGCGCGGCATTCTTTGTCAATGGATCTCCTACTCCTAACCCTCCCATATCCTTCGGCATTTGGATGATATCCCATTTTATGCATGGAACACCTCTGCTTCCTTCACCGCAATCCCAGAAGAACTTGCGCTGCATCTTTACTATCTTCTTGAGTACATTCTTTGGTGCTTGGAAAATTGACATGTAATATATTGGTAGATTGTTGAGCATAGCCTTGATTAGTGTAATCCTTCCAGCTTCTGACAGTGTCTTTTGCTTCCACATTGCAAGTCTCTTTTCCTCCCAACCTATAAGTGAACTTTCTATTTTTCTTTTTCTTCTTTTTATTTTTATTTTTATTTTTATTTTTTATATAATTAATTTTGAGGTAAAAGAAATACCCAACAAATTCTAATTGTAAATCAAATAGGGTCAAAGGGGGTATAATGGATACCTTAGTCACCACTGACCCTTCTTAATCTCATATCAAACATACCCTTAATATTAAGATTATGTTGGTTCCAAGAAAAATTAAGGAAAAGAAAATATGAAAGAAGAAAATGAAAGAGAGAGAACAAAAAAGAAAGGAATTCTAATTTTTATTATGATCATCGCTTCTGTAGCCTTTTGTTGTCCAATATTTTGATTGTTTTTCCCTTTTTTTCGGCGTTATTAAAATAGATATAAATGCTTTTATATCCTATAATTTGGTCAGGAAACAAACCAAACCGTATAATTAACTATGGTTCATATTTTGGAGTTTAGAACTATTAGTGGTTTTCATTCTATCTAGCTCAAATTTGAACAAATGAGCACTGTGTTTGGGTGTCCAATTGTTAATTTAATTAAAATTTCACTTTCCTTTCATGTTGGAGAGAAAAGTTAAATTCTTAAAAATTAACAAAATTTTCCTATGACCTATCTTTGTTCTTCATGCTAATCCAAATATAAGAAAGCATTTTTCTTGACCCTTTTTGTCTTTTCTTGGAATTCTAGAAGAAATAGACATACAGTAATTGATCTTCCGCATATTTCATGTCATTGATGTGGGAAGAATGATCAAAAGAGCACCAAATTAAGCATATATAAATTTTTTTAGCACTGTACTTACTAGGTTAAAAAAAAATATTGTACTAGTATTAATGAATTTTTTTAACACCAAACTAGAAAAAATATTTTTTTAGCATCTAAGGTGGAGAGTGAATCTCGCTTGCCATGTAGTTAATTTCAATGTAAAGCAAATAGTTAATAAAATAGCAAACTATCTATATGTGAATTTTTTAGCGTTATACTTACAAAAATGAAGGAAAAAAATATTGTCGTAGTCAAAATGAATAACTAGATATAAACTAATTTTTTTAAATACTGTATGGTATCTAACACTTGTTCATAAGCTTGTATCCTCTGTCTTAATTCAATATAGTTTCGCTCATAAATATTAATTTAGAACATAATTTTGATAATATATAAGTATATTTTGTTGATATATTTTCAAAATAAAGTGTATTGGTTGTGTATTTGATGTATTTTGGCTTAAACATGGTGCGTGTCGACACATACTCGGTGTCGACATATCATAAAATCGCTCAATTAGATTGTTTAATTCATATATACCTAGTTTGGTGTTTTTTCATCATTTTTCCCTTTGATATGTATACTCTGTTCTTCCGTGTAGTAGTTGGATTTTTTTTTCGTAATTAATTATATTGATATTAGTATATTAAATTTTATTTTGATATAAATTATGAAAGGTTTATGATAAATAGGATTAAACACAATAGAAACTCAATTAGATTGCATGCGGAAATCCAAAAAAAAAAGTTGTATGGATTCAATGGAAACAATGATAATAAATTTAAATTTAAATTTAAACGGGATGAAAATAGTAATAAAAAAAAAAAAGAAGAGAGAGAGAGAGGGAGAGGGAGAGAGAGCAGCATAAGCTACATAAGCCAAAATTATTATAAGCTATAAAGAAAGGTAAGAAAAGGAGGTGGAGGAGGAGGAGGAGGAGGAGGAGGTGGTGGTGGTGGTGGTAGAAGCCAAAAGTGAAATTAGGTAAACCGTAGAAATTTTTTTGGCTTAAACTTCCTTTTGTTGTTGCTGCGAGGGATTTCCATTATTGCGTTTATGCGCCCCCACCTTTACCTATATATATATATATATATATATATATAAAGAGCCCATATACGATCAACTTTGTTTATGAATATTGTCAATCTCAGTCACTTTCATGAACCACTCTCCAACATCTTCCGCTTTTACCAAGATAACAAGAGGGAAAATGCATGTCAGCATTTTTTAAACTATAACTCTCTCTCTCTCTCTCTCTCTCCAGAAAACATTTGCATTAATTGATAGTGGCACAGCAGAATAAACAACTTTCCTACAAGTTAGAGCGAGTGCCACCATCCAGCCTCCCATGCTTGTCTCTTATGCCGTTGTACTTTCCTCTAATATTCCAAAGAGAGAAGAGAATCATAGTGCATATTCCATTATTGATATTTTAATGCCATGTGTCCCACCCTTGCACTATCACTCCAAATCTAAGTGTATATATATATATTTAAATAGTTAGTATATATTACAAACACTTTTAAATTTAAAAAAAATAATCAATATAGGTTATTTCAAAAGATATTGGATCCAACTCCGCTTGAGAAAATTGGCGTATCCATGGAGAGATGCCCTCACCATATAAATCATATTGATCATAAGATGTAGGCACTTAATACAACCCTACCCTTCTCAAGCACAGTGTGAGCCATGTCAAACAACTAAGATAATAATATTGGAGCCTGAACATAAAAAATATTCAAGTCTATGGATAGTAGGTTTAACTAAACCTGAAAAATCTAGCTCAATGGGAGAGAGATGTTCTTATCATATAAGTTTACAAATGGCAGCGTGCTCCGAAAATATGAGATATCTAAAACAATGCCCTCACTTGAGTGTGGACCTTGCAAAACAATAATACAACAACAACAACAACAGTCCCAGTGCCACAGAGGCTCCTATACGAGCAGGGTCCGGGGGGGGGGGGGGGGTGGATGTACGCAGCCTTCCCCCTTCCGGGTAGAAGAGAGGTTGTTTCCGCGGACCCCCAATCTGAAGATCAAGTCGTCATGCTAACATGGTATCCTGCAGATCATAGAAGCCACAAGCATCAGCTTTGAACCCCTCATAAGACTAGCACTATAAATATACCCTACAGGAGACAACTACAGGCACATAATAAAGCCAATAGTACATGGCCAATAAAAGCCAAGTAATCGGAAAATAACTAAACAGCAGATAAGTGCACTACTTGGGGTTATGACTGCCTAGAAATCTTAAACTACCATTCACTCGCCGCACTATTCTACGCTGCCACATCCGCTATCCTTATGCTAGCCCTCCATTGTGCCCTATCTAAGGCCATCTCCTCTCTTAGGTTGAGGTCGGTTAGGTCGTGTCGGATCATCTCCAACCAACTCCTCTTTGGCCTGCCCCTCCCTCTTTTGCCTAGCGTAGTGTGTAGCTGTTCACACCTCCTGACTAGAGCTGTGGTCGGTCTCGTGCTAACATGTCCAAACCATCTCAGGTGATGCTCCCTCAATTTATCCTCGATCGAGGCTACATCCAATTTACCTCTTATTACATCGTTCCTGAACCTATCGTTCCTTGTGTAGCCACACATCCAGCGCAACATCCTCATCTCTCCCACCTTCATCCTCTGTGCTTGATTTTGTTTCATTGGGTGACACTCTGCCCCATATAACATAGCCGGTCTTACTACCGTCCTATAATATTTTTCCTTTAGCTTTAGCGAAAACTTTCTATCACAAAGCACCCCAGATGCCATCCTCCACTTCTGCCAGCCTACTTTATTACAAAACAATAATGGAGGCATATAAAACATTAGATATTGGAGTTAGCCTTAACAAATCACATTACTATTATATTTATATATTTAATTACTTGAGTTGCATAAAAAGGAGGTAGAAGAGGTGTAATTTTGGCGTAGTGGTGCTATCACTCAGAATGTTGTGGGGTTGAATTTACAATAGAATAGTGAAGGCGTGTGCCTTCCACACGCAAAGAAAAATAAGCAGCTCCACAAGTCCAAAAACACTGTTGAATTCTATTATATTTTATCAACTAGAGTGGGATCTGCACTATCTATATATATATATTTGAGTGTGTACGATCATGCACTAACTATATGATGAAAAGAAATGCTGCTGTCAAGTGTTGCTCTATTAAATTGTTTATGTCTTTTCAGTTCTGTCCGTACTCTCTCACACAGTTATGAACTAATTTCTTTTCTTTAATATGTTTTGAGATCATCGTATGGACCTTCAAGTTCAAAACCATAAATAGATGTAATTGTGTATGAGGTAATGGTCAATTTTGCAGTTTGAAGACCATATTGATGTATTTACAAAATTGACAAAAACCATAATAGAAATGTTTTTGTTGACCATAATCAATCGATAATACCTTACTGAACACAATAACTAACAAAGTAAACGGAGTGAGTTCTCTGAAGACGGACCAACCCACTAATGTCCATCTGTCAATAGTAGTGGCCGACGAGCTGAGTCAACCCACAACTCTACTCAATTCTAGCAAAATAACACAACCTAACACAGCCACCAACCTAACGGATCAATTTGTCTATTGTAGCGGTAGGTTGAACAAGATTTCGTTGAATCCTGCCGCGCCCAACCCACCCATAACCCACTCTAACCCATGTCTGACCTATATCTAATAGGTTTGACCCGTGATAGGTCTAACACTATGTGCAGTGTGCCATGCAAGCTACATTATTTTTAAAAATTTTAAAAAAAAATATGGTTGTCCCTTAGAAATACCCTTCTTTCTCGTTTCACCAACTCAAAATTAATGACTCAATTTTTTGTTCTATTTCTATATTATCACAATTATACTTGTTTAAGTGCCCAAGATCGATCCTCTCCATCAAAATTTTAAAAAAGGGAAATGGATATAGAATGTTGATGAGGAAAATTCACATAGGGTCCGCTTCTCTTTGAATCTAGTATACAACTCTCAACAAAGACAAGTCTACAACTGGTGTTTTTAAGTTACAAAGACTGATACAAAGAAGACTTGTTGTCACCGCAAGAAAATGGTACCGCTTCCATTACACGTGGTGGGGAAGCGGTGGCCAATAGTGCTGTTTTCTTGCACCAGCTTTCCACCATTCTCAAACACTGACCAAGTTGCTGATGTTTGGTTGCCCTAGTGAAGCCAGCAATTTTATCAGAATATCTCACATTGACAATATCCAAGGTGGTTGATTACAATAGTCATGTCATGGTGAGCGTTTTGCTTATATACTGCAAAACGCTCTCTAACATTAGATTTTAGGTAAAATTTCTTGTTAAAAAAAGAGTCAGGCAAACGAAGAGTACAAACTTTAATATCGTGAAAGGCTGGAAGGTTGAAAGAAATATATTCATCATGATTGAGGAAGATAGTGAGAGATACAAACGAATAGTGTATCAAGAGGAATTGATCAAACAAACTATAATATTGTGTATTTTATGCTTTACGATAATAATCGATATATTTTTATATGTCATTAGTAATCCTTTTATTTTGTACATAGGTGTTTAGTATTTTTAAAAACATGTTAAAAATAAAAGTCCAATATGAGTCTTGGCCCAAATTCGACTTGCTACCAAAATAATGGGTCTAACCAAAGTTGACTTGGGTAGATCTGACCTTCAACCCGATTCAATCAAACCGTGTCTGAAACCATGTCACCAGTCAAACAAGGATAAGAAATTTCTCTCCTAAACCTAGAAGGGGTCACCATTCTAACTTGTTTTATAAAGACCTAGTCCAACCCATTCACACATTCTTGAAGCATGGATTAGGTCACGGGTTGACCCGTTCATCACCATTGCCATGAATATCTCCCCAATTTTATAATGAAACTATCTTGCCCTCCTATTTTTTTTCCCTGTTTTAGATCAGGCTAAAAATAAAGGGTGGAGAAGACTTAAATTGGATAATATTAGATCTCCATCTTCACTAAAACAATATGATTACTAGATTAGGCTATTGGAAGACAAAATATAATTGCCATGACTCAGTATGCATGATGTGTGCAGTATTGAGTAAGTTGGATGTTCAAATCAGACAATTTACTTTCTTAGTGATTTTTCACATCAAGTACTCACCCAAAAGGCTTCTGCCCACTCCCAAAAGGCTACTCAACATTCAGTTTGCCATCTCTTTTTCTCAAAATTTACCACCTACGTCAAATGTCTACATGCAAGTTCAATCCTCAAGTTCAACATAATCAGCCGTCAACCCATCCTCTTGACATTCCTCTCTCTCTCTCTCTGTTCTCCCTTTCACATTTGCTAACTTGACAACTGGAAAGGTCTTCCAATGCAGAAATCCCAAGAACAGCCCCTTGGTCGTTGGCTCATCTTGCGAGGTGACACTTGGATCACCTCCCACTAGAAATCTAGTTCAGCTTCCTTATAGGGATTTGTAGGCATGCCACTTGCACTAATCCTGGCTGGCCATCACTGGGGATCAAACTGCTACAAAGGCCCATGGGTACCTTCCATGTTGGCCACTCCTCAGGGACCAGCCAGTAGTAATTAGACAAACATATCCGACATTAATTTGTACGGCTCTGCCCAAAAAAAAAAAAAAAAAAAAAAAAAAAAGGCCATTCTAGCTTCTATTACGTTTATCTACTTGATATTATTAACAACTGAGTAACCAGGGATACAGAAGTAGAGGAAGAGGGCTAAAATAAAGGGTTATCCTGCTATTGTTTCAATATACTTAATAAAAAGAGGTAAGAATAAAGAGTGACAAATAGATTACCTTGTCTAGCAATTGAAAAGATAAAGAGACTTATAATTATAAAAAGACAATTCTATAGGAACATACCCAGTACCTCAAGGGCTCTCGCCTACGCAGGGTCTGGGAGGGGCGGATGTACGCAGCCTTCCCCCTTCAGGATGTTAACCTGAAGAGAGGCTGTTTCCCAGTGTCAAATTGTTTTCTTATGCAGAGAAGTATATTCAAGCTAGGTCAATCAATTCATTGAGTACCATTGTCAAATAAAAATGCAAAAAACCAGTGAAAATTGAAGAACAAAAAATTGATTCCTAAGCAAGGAGTGAAGTAAGAAGTGAAACAAGAAGCAAAATTCAACCACGCTCCTCAAACTCAACTCTGACCCTAAAAAACGAAAAAAAAAAAAAAAACACAAACAAAGACATCTTTCAATGGAGGAAGAGGGAGAGAGCAGCAAAGGAGTGAAGGAGCTGGCTTCGCAAGAGAAGAAAAGACGAAGAAGAAAGATAAAGGAGGAACGTGAGATGAATATAACATGAGTAAATTTGTCCAAATTTTTTTAAAATTCCACCCTCCCCCATTTCGTCCCATTACCCCTAAAAGAATTGCCAAGGGTAAGGGGGTAAAACTACTACTAGTACCTGATTGGAGAACGTCTCAAAGTGCATGCGTAGAGCAAGGTTGCCAGAATCGGGATTCTACGTAGGATCGGTGAGGGGTACTTAGGATCGGGATCGTAGAATCGGATCAAGAATTGTAAGATTTTACTTTATGTGTAAAACAATAACTTGTATCCAATAAAATATATTACAAGCCTCAAATATATAATAAAGAACATCAGAAAAGTCCAAAAAAAAAAAAAAATCAAGCTAAAAATAAATAAAATGAAAATCAAAACAATTATCCAAGTAACTCAATATGCTTGAAGAATAAGAAATTAAACAAAAATCAATAATTTATCTAAAAAGAAAATGAGCTATGCCTGTGTATGGCCCGTGGGTCAAACCTCGGTGGGTGGCCAGGGCAGTCGGTGGAAGTCAGTTGGCCGCAATCGGCTGTGGCTAGGGCTGCCTGTGAAGATAAGTGAAGGGTGTGATGTAAGAGAAGGATTAGGGTTAGATTATGGGAAGGGGAAGGAGAAGGGAAGGGGAAAAAAATGAGAAAGGGGAAGGGGAAAGTGAAAAAAAAAAATGAAAATTTTTTTAAAAAAAAGATAACCTTTAGAATCGGTAGAATCGGGGAATAATCAGAAGTAGAATCAGTAGAATCGGTGTCAGACCTGAAATATGTTATTTTTTATTATTGACTCGGTAGAATCGGTGTAGAATCGGCGATACTACCGATCCTACCCCGATTCTACCGATCCTACTCGAGTTTGATGCGAGTCTACTTTCTTACAATTTTCTACACGATCGTACGATCCTACGATCCGACTCGTGATTTTCATAACCATGGCGTAGAGACATTACATACGTATCTGCGAGGGTTTCTTTTGATAAAAATAATAATAATAATAATTATAGTATTAATAATTATAGTAGTAGTAGTACAAGAAACGACCCCATGAGTGCAATGTTTCCAAAGCTCTGAAGCAAAACAACCAGTTTCAGATCAAGTACACAAAGGGCATAGCTACTGAGATTACTTCCGTTGCAAATGCATGCCACCCAGATTTAACTCTTTGCTTTTATTTTGTGCAAAGAAAAAGGGGGTCATGTCATCTATTAATTATAGAATTCGGGCTTCATCAAACTGAGAGTAACCAGAAGTTCAGCGCTCCACATTCTGCATCATATCATGCAACTGAATGCGCAGGTGAAACAACAAAATAGGAGGACTGTGAAGGGACCTTTCAAATGCCATCCAAATGGACAGGCTCTCGCAGGAACCTCCCCATCTGTTTCGCCCTCGTTTTTAATGATATATCGAACACCTTCTGGCCAAATTCAACCACCAGCCCACCCTGTATACTAGGATCAATCTGAAACACAAAAGAAAATCAAATATTAACTTTGATCATCTGGTGGTCAACAAAGATGCAATTTGAACCAAGGAAAATTCCACTAAAATTATACACAAAGACATCGCCCTCTACGTGGACAAACAAAGCGAAAAGGTACTTCTTTGTCAAACAAAAGAAAGAAAGAAACAGAGGGAGGGAAAATCAGGTTCAAAACAGTCCCTTAGAAGCATACAAAAAAAGATACCAATACAACTCACACCATGACTGAAGAACAGTAAACAGAACGAACAAAATGCCCCTGGGCATGAACATGCAGAAATTTACCTTCTGTTCAAGCTTAGCCTTCTTTCCTTGCCCAATAATTTCCTGAAGAGTCTCCTGTAACTCTTTCTCCTCTTTTGGAGGAAGAGGCTGGTAGAAAATCAACAGAGGAATAAATAAATAAATAAAAAGGAAAAATCACACTAAGTTACATACATAAACTCTTAAAGAAAGAAGCAGCAACAAAGCTACACAATTCACACCATTCCCCATGGAAGTTCAAAGGTACAAAAGAAACAGAACTTATAATCACAGTTGTCACGACAGCTTTCACTTCTCCCTTATGCGCCATAATCAGCTATGCGAATCTCTTGGCAATACTTTTAACGTGCCTCAGTCTTCCATTCTCAGCCAAAACAAGTACAAAAAATCCAAAGATAATAAAGTTAAACAGGGAAAATAACAATCCCACAACAAAATCATAGTTTAATGCCACAACTCACTTTAGTTCATACTCATAGACCAGACAAACATGTTACATATATCATGTACTTCATTTATCTCAACTGAGTTATATTTTGCCTCCTATTATTGATAGAGATTAAGCATCCATGTGCCTAATCGAAGGGTTTCTAGGCATCCCTGTGCCTAGGAGGATGGTTGAACGGCCTCGCACCCAACCAACTAAATATCTTTGTACTTAGCTTTAAGCAACCCTGTGCTTAATAAAATAGGAAAGAACTGAATTTTATTCAATAATATAATGATTTACCTTTCAGGCTATGTTTACATCCCTATTTATAGAAATATAAAACTAGAGTCTTCAAGGAAAAGAAACTATTTTAAAGATACAAGAAACTAATCTAACACTAACATGATAAACTCCTAATCTAATAATTATCAAATAAATATAAAATCTAATCCTAATCTCTAACTTAATAAAATTTCTAAAATATAAAAATTACAACAGTATATTTTATCGTCAAACATCTTCAATGTAGATCTCATTCTTTCCTCCTCTATCTCTATCAATTACTTGTTGACAAGAGAGGAATTACCGGATAAGAATCAGAGTAGGGTAAACACTTGCATGTATCCACTCTATTGCGCACTAATCTTATTGCAAATCCACAGCCACAACACCCGGGAAGAAACATGGTTCTGCAATTCCCAAGGCCATGCACCATCACCAGAGATCTGCGCCAACCCTACCACATCATGAAGCTCATAGTTGATCCAGGAAAAAATAAGCTACACTAGTCATGCAAGCAGGAAAAACAGAGTAAGATACTAGGAAAATCAATCACATTTCCACACTGGTGACTAATGAATACGTCTCATGCCGAACTAAATGAGGAAGTTGTATATTTCATCTGCATCAATCACGCAAAAACAAGTACAACAACAACAACCGACCCAGTGCCTTAAGGGCTCCAGCACATGCAAGTTTTTTTTTTTTTTTGGGGGGGGGGGGGGGGGGGGGCGGGGGCGGGGGAACATACGCATCCTTACCCCTTCAAGGTATACGCTAAAAGGAGGTTGCATCCAAGGAACCCCAACCTAAGAAGCATAAAAGCATAAAATCATACAAGCATAGGAGCAAAACAACAGCACAGAACGAGCATAAAGCATAAAGAAAGCATGAATTAGCAATAGGCAATACAACAACTCCCAGACACATCAAGTAAGCCAAACAGGCAGACATATAAGCCTAGGGCACTAGTGTTAGCCAAAATATGCTCCTCTATTCTACACCGCACAAACAAGTATCATATCCAATAATTTTGCCAGTCACAATGACAGTCCACAAAACTATGAGCAACATCAAACATGGGTGAACCAGGTGACTACACATAAGCCAGAACCATCGGAATTTCTAACCAGTGCTGAAAGACTCCGCATCAAATCATACCCAAAAAGTTCTTTGTAACATCTGAAAATCTTCCTTGTTTACGAATGTCAGCTACGGCCTTAACTCTCATATCTGATGGCAAGGACAAATCCTTTGTGAATTGAGAGAATGTTGAAGATCTTTTTGTAGCCTCTACAAGGTCAAAAAGTTCTGACTCAATTTTGTCCACTGCATTAGCTTTAGCTGCAACAAGATATAGAGCAGATGCGTAGTTTCCAGAACCACCAAACATAGCAACGGGGACCTGAGAGGTCATTGCAATCAATAACGTAGAGGCAAATTAGACAAATGAAATATAAAAGATTTTGGGATGGTTAAGAATCGGGCAAACATAGCACAAATTCATTGGAACCATCCTCATTCCTCCATCTCCTTCATAAGAATTGGTTGTTCATCCAACAGGCCTTTGTTATGGGAAAATAGCATTACCGAAAACCTTGCCACACAAATGTGAAAGATTCATTCAACCCATTGTTAAAGTATGGTTATCAACTTATCAGCCAGTTGAAAAAACACTTACTAGCAGGGGTAACTTATACACTAGCTGAACTTTGTCACACAATGACGAAAGGTACAACAACGACAACAAAACCAGTGCCTCAAGGGCTCTCGCATATACAGGGTCTGGGAGGGGTGGAATGTACACAGCCTTACCCCTTCAGAGTGCTACCCTAAAGAGAGGCCGTATCCGAGGACCCCCGACCTGAGAATTATACAGGCATAAAAAGCATAGAAGCACACAAGCATAAAAGCATACAAGCATCTAAGTGTAAGAGCATAGGATATGACACAAAGCAAGCCAATAGAAAGCATACACAGTAATAGGTGATAACGCGACAGAGCGACATAACAAAATGCACCAACACACGGACAAAGTTGCATACAATCAAGTAGGTATACATATAAGCCTAGGGGTGCTACTACTAGGTTGGATGAGCTTCGTTATTCTAACCCGCTATACCAGGCACACCTATGCTTACCCTCCATTCAACTCTATCTAGAGTCATCTCCTCATTTAGGTTGAGGTGGGTGAGTTATTGTCGAATCGTCTCCATCTAACTCTTATTTGGCCGGCCTCTCCCTCTCTTCCCGTTTGTAATATGGAATTGTTCGCATCTCCTAACAGGAGCAGTGGTCGATCTCCTCCTAACATGCCCAAACCAACGCAAATGTTGTTCCGTTAACTTATCGTCGATTGGGGCCACACCCAATTTACTCTTATAACGTCATTTCTAATCTTATCCTTCCTTGTGCGTCCACATATCCACCGCAACATCCTCATCTCCGCCACCCTCAGCTTCCACGTATTGTGCTGTTTAACTGGCCAGCACTTCGCCCCGTAAGTCATAGCCAGTCTCACTACCGTCTTATAGTATTTTCCCTTCAACTTTAATGGGAACTTTCTGTCGCATAGTACCGCTGAGGCCATCCTCCATTTATGCCAGCCTACTTTAATCCGGTTGTTGATTTCCGCGTCAACTTCACCGTCTTGTTGCACCATGGAACCCAAGTATTTAAAGCACTCTTTTTTGGGCAAGCATTCTGATCCAATTTTAACGTATTCTATGCTAGGCCTGGTTAAGGTACAGAACTTGAGTTCCATATACTCGGTCTTGAATCTACTGAGTTGAAAGCCTTTTGATTCCAAGGCCATTCTCCAAAGTTCCAGCTTCTCATCCACCTCTTCTCTAGACTCTCCCACCAAAACTATATCATCAGCAAAAAGCATGCACCACGGCACATCCCTTTGGATATGCCTAATGAGCTTGTCCATAACCAGGATGAACAGAGGCTGATCCTTGGTGTACCCAAATTGAAAGCATCTGTCTCCCCTTCTGTTGTACGCACATTGGTTAGTGCATTTTTATACATGTTTTTAATGGCTCGGATATAGGACAAGGGAATGTTTTTCCTCTCCAAAACCTTCCATAGGACCTTCCTTGGCACTCTATTAAATGCCTTCTTCAAATCAATGAAAACCATATGAAGGTCCTTTTGTCTATCTTTGTAGTGCTCTATCGATCGCCTTAAAAGAAGGATTGCTTCTATCGTCGATCTACCAGGCATAAATCCAAATTGGTTTTCTGAGACCCATGTTTGTTGCCGTAGCATTCTCTCTATGACCCGTTCCCATAGCTTCAAAGTGTGGCTCATTAGTTTGATTCCTCTATAGTTGGCACAACTCTGGATGTCGCCTTTGTTCTTATAGATTGGGACTAATGTGCTATTTCTCCACTCGTCAGGCATCTTCTTACCTTGAAGAATTTGGTTGAATAGTTTAGTCAACCATCTGATGCCCTTTTCTCCAATGCATTTCTATGCCTCAATGGGTATTCCATCTGGGCCTACTGCTTTACTCCTACCCATCTTTTTCAATGCTTCCCTGACTTCCTTGGGTCTAATCTGCCTACAATAACAATGGGTCTGTTGCTCCTCGGATGCTTGTAGTTCTCCTAGGGATACATCTCTATCCCCCTGTTCGTTGAACAAATCGTGGAAGTAGGCTTTCCACCTAGCTTTAATTTGTTGCTCGTCCATAAGCACCTGTCCATCCTCCCCCTTTATGCACTTTATTTGATCTAGGTCCCTAGTCCTCCTCTCTCTCGCTTTTGCGATTCTACTAGCTCCCTCCCCTGTATCTAGCCTTTTGTAGAAATCCCCATAGGCTTTGGATTGTGCTTCTTTGACTGCTATCTTTGCTTCCCTCTTAGCTTGTTTAATACTTTAGTCTCTTGTCCTCATCTTCACTTTGATCCCACACCTTGAAACAGTCTCGTTTGGCCTTAATCTTCTCTTGGACCTCCCTGCACCACCACTAGGACTCTGTTATTTGGTGCCCCACCCTTTGACACTCCTAGAATTTCGCGTGCCAAAACTCTGATCTTTTGGGCCATTTGGTTCCAAATGTGGTTCATATCCCCCTCTAAACCCCACCAAAGCTCAGCCTCTACTCTTTCCTTAAAGATTTGAAACTAGTCCCCCTTTAGGTCTCTCTAACGAGTACGTGGTTGCTCTAACTTCCTAGTTTTCTTGCCCCTTCTCTTGGCCCTGATATCAGCACACAATACCCTGTGCTATGTAGATAGGTCTTCCTCAAGGATAACCTTGCAATCCCTGCAGTCTTTAAACGCCCTCTTCCTTAATAGTATGTAGTCAAGCTGGGTCCTTGCCCCACCACTTTGATACATGATGATGTGCTCATCACGCTTTCTAAAGAAGGTGTCCGCGGTCGTGAATTGAAAAGTGATTGCAAAGTTTAGGAGGGCTTTACCCTCAGCATTCTTGTTTCCAAAACCAAAGCCTCCATGATAGGGTGCATAGACTTCTGGGCTGCGCCCACATGCCTATTGAAATCGCCGCCAATCACTACTTGTTCGCTCTGGGGTATGCCTTGCATTGTTGTGTCAAGGTCCTCCCAAAAGTTGGCCTTGTCCTATTCTGTTAGCCCAGTTTGTGGTGCATAGGCACTTAGGACATTCAAAATCTCTCCATCTAAGACCAACTTGATGCAGATAATCCTATCTGCAATCCTTGACACTCCCACTACTTTGTCCTTAAGTTAAGGTAGCTATCCACAATAATATCAACTCTATTCCTACCTCTGATTTTGCCCGCATACCACAACTTAAATCCCAACACATCCCTAGCTTTCGTGCCAACCTATTTAGTCCCTTGAAGGCACATGATGTTAATCTTTCTCTTCATCATCATTTGGACCACCTCAAAACTCTTCTTTGTTAACGTGCCGACATTTAATGTTCCAAATCTCAAGCTTCCCTCTACATGTTGATTCTTCCTCCCCCTCCCCAACCCCTTTGAAGATGGCCTCAAGTTTTGAGCTTCATTACTACTATAGTTCATCAACTAAGCTGCCACCAGTCACAAATAGGAAACAAACAAGCACAAAACATAGGTGTATATTTATAACAACAATAGCAGTAAGAATCGAAATCAACATAGTACAAAGAGAGAATGGAGAAAACAAATACTACCCAACAACACATCCTTAGAGCAGAGTCCCGCAAAGGGTACATCTAACCTGAGAGGGCGAGGAATTAAAGGAGAGATCTAACCTAGATGTGGTGCCCAGTCGCCAATGTAACCTGGCTAAGTACTTACCTAGGGTTGTCTGGCTACAGGCTATAGGGCGTGGCTAGTTAGGGTCAGGGTTTGGGTTAGGTTTGGTGTTGACTTGGCTATGTAAAGGGTAAGGGTTTAGGCTCGCTAGGGAGTAGATTAGGGTTTCGTGGGTCGGGGTGTGGGTGGTTAGAGGTGGGTTTGGGTTTAGGGATTCATGAGTGTTAAGGTGGTTTGCGCGGGGGGTTCGAAGGGTATGGCCGCTTGGAGAGGGGGGGGGGGGGGGGTTCGCATGGGCGGTCAGAGGGGGTGGTTTCGAGGGTGGTTCTTAGGGGTTTGAGTGGTGGTTTTGTGGGCAAGGTTGGTGTGGTGGTGGCGTCGCTGTGGCTAGCGTTGGGGTGACACCGTCAAGGTTGCGTCGCCGACAGTGGCGGTGGCTCTACGACGTCGACGAGGCTGCCGACGGCGCCCACCGAAGAGAGAGAGAGATGTAAAAGGTACGGGAAGGAATACAGAACCAATATTTATAGCACGCAAATGTTATTAGAAGGAAAATGTTTTCAAGGATGACCAAATTTCAAATTCCCTATTCACGCCACCACATGAGAAGCCAAAACACTAATTAGGTTAACATTGAGCCAGCACTAAGCTTTCTCCTGAGAAAATAAATAAATATTATGAGTCAAATACCCAAAACCTGAAGCCAATCGACAAAAAGGTTATCCATACCATTTCCAAGCAACTCATAGTGAGGAGCGTCAAGCACCAGCAGAAGAAGGATCACCACCACCATGGCTACTTTTGCCTTCCACCGCTTATATGTCGAAATAATAGGAGGCTTTCTTGAAATTTTTCATAAAAATATTTTCACCTCCATGAGAAGGACAAGCAGTGGAGATGCATCATGTTTTAAATAAGATTTGATGGACAGGCAAAAAAAGTAGAAAACCCTGCGATTGGGAAGAAGCCAGGGTTAGAAGTCTTAGTATGACCTTGATTCGTGGATGCTTATGAAGCATTCAAAGAATATCGAATAGAAGAAGAGCCATAGAAGGCCTACAAGCAAAATCTGAGTTTGTTTCCCGCACCAAAGAGTGCCACAAATTTCACGGGGAATCAAACATGGCACAGTTCCATTCTCATTGTTTTGAAAATGCCTGAGCATGAGAACTCTTGCTTACTCCTTCTGCAAAGTACTACAGATAATTAAGAAACTTTGTCGGATTGGTACTTCTAACCCACTATACAACAACAACAACAACAACAAACCCAGTGCCTCCAAGGGCTCCCGTATAAGCAGGGTCGGGGGGGGGGGGGGGGGGGGGGGGTGGTTACCCTAAAAAGAGGCTGTTTCCAAGGACCCCCAACCTGACAAATTGGTCCGCAGCAAATGGCATGTGACCTGCCAATAGAAGAGCATCACATCATGAGTAGTTCAAAAAACAATAAACTATCACAAATAACAACAACAAACACAAAGCAGGCCACATCAAGTAGAAATCAAAGGATAGGTAGGCAGGTAGGCAAGCAAGTAGTAGCTCATGAGAGCAAGTACAAAACCTAAGTGCGCTAGGGGGATATCACGGCCTAGCACTAGTGAGCTAGACTATCCTACTCCAACTGGATCATCTATAACCCCTATACTAGCCCTCCATTGGGCCCTATTTAAGGCCATCTCCTCCGGTAGGTTTAGGTGGGTGAGGTCTTGTCGAATCGTCTCCATCCATCTCTTCTTTGGCCTGCCTCTTCCTCTCCTGCCTAGTGTAGTAAGGGGCTGTTCGCACCTTCTTACTGGAACGTTCTCCGGTCTCCTTCTAACATATCTGAACCATCTCAAACGTTGCTCTCTCAATTTATCTTCAATGGGGGCTACGCCCAATTTGCCTCTTATGACGTCGTTCCTGATCCTATCCTTCCTTGTGTGTCCGCACATCCACCTCAACATTCGCATCTCCGCCACCATCATCTTCTGTGTGTGCTGTAGTTTCATCGCCCTGCACTCCGCCCCATACGTCATGGCTGGCCTCACAACCATCTTATAGTATCTACCCTTTAGCTTCAAGGGGAACTTTCTATCACAAAGTACCGCGGAGGCCATCCTCCACTTGTGCCATCCCGCTTTAATCCGGTTGTTGACAGCCTCGTCAACTTCGCCGTAGTGCTGTATCATGGACCCCAAGTACCTAAAGCTCTCCTTCTTCGCTATGGCCTCAGATCCAATCTTGACGTCTTCCCGGCTGGGCGTGGTGGAGGGATCGAACTTGAGTTCCATGTACTCGGTCTTGGCTCTGCTTAGCCGTAAACCCTTCGACTCTAGTGCCTCTCTCCATCGTTCCAGCTTCACATTTACCTCTTCCCGCGACTCTCCCACTAACACTATGTCATCTGTAAAAAGCATGCACCAAGGTACACGTCCCTGGATGTGCCTAGCGAGCTCGTCCATAACCAGAATGAACAGATAGGGGCTCAAAGCAGACCCCTGGTACACCCCTACTGTTAAGGGGAAAGCGTCTGTCTCCCCGTCCTCTGTACGCACCGTAGTTTGTGCCTCCTCATACATGTCTCTAATGGCTCGGATGTACGGCACGGGGATCCCTTACCTGTCCAAAACTCTCCAAAGGACCTCCCTTGGCACTCTATCATATGCCTTCTCTAAATCAATGAAAACCATGTGAAGGTCATTTTGTCTCTCCCTGTATTGCTCTATCGTTCGCCTTAGGATGTGGATCGCTTCTATGGTTGATCTCCCGGGCATAAATCCGAATTGGTTCTCGGACACCTCTGTCTGTTGCCTTAACCTCCTCTCTATGACTCGTTTCCACAACTTCAGAGTGTGGCACATTAGTTTGATACCCCGATAGTTGGCGCAGCTCTGAATGTCGCCTTTGTTCTTATATATCGGGATCACTTCTAACCCACTATATGGAATAAAATTCTGCAAATGTTGTCAGAGACTTCCCTCAAAATTAGGGCACCATAGTTGCTTGGGGCCTCAAATATGAAAATTGGTTATATCATCAGTTTGTTTCTACCATAACTCAAGAAAAATGAAGACCTATGTATGGTGCAATATAAATGCATATATACATATATAACATAAAAGACCCACATTTTAGTTGGTATTATAACTGGACGTGAATTATTCGAGATGTGTCTAAACTAGCCTGAACACTTTAGTTACCAAAAGAAGCTCACCAATCAAACTTGCTTAGGGCCCTTAAAGTTTAGGACTAGCTCTACGCAACATAGACGTGAGCGTCAACCCCCACACCCCACCCACCCACAACGATAGAGACGCCACAATAGTCTGTTAGGTGGGGCTAGCAAGTAGGTCAATAGTTCTTAGCAAGTTGTTTTTGTATGGATTTTCTAAAAAACGATGGGAAAAACTTCCTTGTAAGGAGGTATCAAATAATTTCCATAAATATAATTTTTCACGTGGATAGAAATTTTGACCTAATAGATATGTTGGTAGAAAAGGGGAGGAGATTTTAAATCATTCTGTCAGTTATTCTAAAGTAACAAGTGAGCTGAAGCTGCGGATTGTTAGACCTGGTAAGGAATGCTTCCGTTTATTGTTGCAGATTCACCAGGTGAGCAGCATTGTGGGATAAAAACTGGGTCAAATGCTTCATTATTTTTGTAACTTGGCTACTTCCAGAGAAAGAAAGAGAGGAATTTTGAATAGAGGAAAAACTAACTTTCAAACTTAGGAGACCTTCCTGCCCCCATTCAGGAGAAACTGAAGATCGTGAAGATGAGCAGTATCGCATTTAAGTTATTTTTCCCTTTCCTTCTGAAGTAAAAAAGTAAGGTTGTCATGATTTTATCATCTCAACGGAATCAAAAGACAAATTGCTACAAAATACGGGTATACAAAAACATAACGAGCAAAAAAGCCTGATATGACATCCACGAGTTTAGATGAGCTGAATGCAGTACCAGAAAGATACAATGCAAACCCTCCCCTATCCCAACTCTTAAAGAACAAAGGACACAAATCCAAAGATCACATGTTCTTAGGCCATTTTATATGTCTCCGTATAATTGTACAGGTTATGGGACACAAATTCATCAACTCATCATAGATGTACACATCAGGACAATCAAGAGAGAAATATATGACTCTGTATACCATTATCTGCTATAGCAAAAACACAGGGAGGGCATGCAATTGTGACTGATGTTTGAAAATGCAAGATGAAAGATGCAACAAACATTAAAATGGCTAGAGCTGAAGAATTGTAGTTCCTCTGCAGCAACTAAAACAACAAAAGACACATGCTGAAGCCACTCACAACACAAGTCACGAGAACATACATATACGGAATTTACAAATCACAAAATAAAACATGTGATAAAAATAAGCAGCGTCAGGCATGCCCACGCAGTCCAACTCCACCTATGACCTGCACAAACCTGTAATAAAAATTCAACTGCAAGAGATAGAAATGTGAAACTGCAAAACAAAAATGCAACAATATTAAAAATGACATAAATAGTAATCTCCGGAAAATGATGTTTGAATGAGATTAGACATCCGCATTGGCGAAATTAGGGCAGAAAAGAGAGACTTGAATGTTGGATGTCGGAGAAGAAAGAGAATACGATGCCGTGATTTGAGCTCGGCCTCATCTGACACGTCCAGCCATCGCCATTTCTACACCTCGATTTCTCTTCTCCTGGGAGAATGTCCCACGCTGGGAACCGCATACGATATCATTTGGACCGATGGTCGTGTCATAAACTCCTTTAGTACGCTTCGGCCCAAGGCCCTATTATATATATATATATATATATATATTATAATAACCACTGAGGGCCCAAAATAATTGTTTGTTCTTTGGGATTTGCTTAGCAAGCATTTAGCCATTCAGTTTAGTACATTCAATCACTTCTTCTCTTCAACATTAAAAAGCCCAAAGGCGAGAAGACATTCAATCACTTCACTAAATAAGTAATAGAATTATTTATATTTTAATATCCTGATATTTTTTAAAATAATAAAAAAATTTTGACCTTTTTAAATTATTAAAAAAGCCTATAAGCTTTTGTCATATCAATAAAAAGACCCCTCTCAAGCATGATGACATCATTTTTCATCGACAGAGTTAACGTAATAATTATTTTTTGTTAATGTTACAACAAAATGACCTAAAGTACACTTCAATTCTCTTATTATTACTTTATAAGCATAAAATTCGAGATATTGTGTTATGTAAAAGCTATCTATTTTCGCTTAATTTGTTTGAAAATATAATTATTAAAAGATATTTTTAGCATTTTACTGCAGCATTAATAAAAACACAGCTGTCACATCAGCTCTATCGATTAAAAGTGACATTATCACGTTTAAGTCTTTTTATTAATGCGGCAAAAACTTGGGTGCCTTTTTATTAATACGACAAAAACTTGGGGGTCTTTTTAATAATTTAAAAAAGTCAAAGTCCTTTTTTATTATTTTAAAAAATATCAAGATACTAAAATATAAATAAATTTTAACAAAAGGATATCGCAAAGTGAATTGCAAAATATATCCATACATCACGTCCAACTACATCGTATCCCGTTATTTGATGTTTTATGTCTGGAAAAAAGGAAAAGAAAACTGATGAAACTCTTGGCTTAATAAAGAGATTAGGCAATAAAAAAATCGTTCAACAAGTTCAGTTAGAAGCTATATATATATATATATATATTGTTGAAGATTGATGTCAAGCATGGATACTTTTTAACGCTCAATATTTGGCCATCATTCTAAGTGGGGTAACAGATTGTTCGGTATTTCTTTTACCTTAAAATTAATTGTATGTAAAATTAAAAAAAAGAAAAAGAAGAAAAAGAAAAATAGGAAGTTAAATCTTACAAGTTATGTATTGTAGAGGTATAAGTATAGACTTGTAGGTTGGGAAGTTTACTTTCACCAGTAAACTAGTGGTTGTGTCATCTTTTTGTCTTGTATTTTTTTGTTATAAATAATGTGTTGTATTTGGAGAAGATGAGTGGGTAAAGAATAGATAATAGAGAAGGAAATTAAGTGAGATTAAGAGTGATTTTGGGCTCAATTAGAGATTGTAATTGTAATCCAAAATTTATAGTGAAAGTTTGATACCCAATCGGGTCGTGGTTTTTCCCTCTAGTTAAGAGAGGGTGTTCCACGTAAAAATTTCGTGTATTGTTTCGTTATTTTTTTTTTTTTGGGTATTTTTTTCCCAACAAGTGGTATCAGAGCGTGTTCGATCTTGAGACCTAGAGATGTCAAAGATTGGAAGTTTACTCAGAGGTACCAAATTCGAGATTGAATTGTTTGATGGCAAGAACAATTTTCCTTTATGGCAGAGTATGATGAAAGATCTCCTTGTTCAATAAGGATTGCACAAGGTCCTACTTGATAAAAGGCCCGATAAGATAAGTGATGATGACTGGGAGGAACTACAAATGAAAACTGTAAGTACTATTCGCCTCGCTCTTGCCCCAGATGTTAAGTACACTGTGCTAGATAAAAAATCGTCAAAATCTTTGTGGGATAAATTGGAAAAAATTTATATGTCGAAATCCCTCACAAATAAATTGTATTTAAAGAGGGATTTATACCGATTGAGGATGGAAGAGGGTAGTGATTTGAGAGATCATCTAAATGTGTTCAATAAATTGATTTCTCAATTGGCTAGCTTGGATGAAAAGTTCAAGGAAGAAGATAAAGCTTTGATTTTGTTGGCTTCTCTCCCAAAGTCTTATGAAACCGTGATGACAACATTGTTGGTAGGAAAAACAACTTTAAAATTGGATGAAACTACGGCGGTCTTGTCAGAAAATAAAAAATTGGTGAAAGGGGATAAACTTAGAAATGATGAAGGGGCCGCCTTGGCGGCAAGTTCGGGTAGGGGAAGGAGTTGCACTCGTGGATATGGCAGTAGAGATTATACTAGGTCAAGTTCTAGACCTAGGATGGATTTTAGCAACAAAGAGTGTTACTATTGTCATGAGATGGGTCATATTTAAGTGTTTTGCAAGAAAATGAAGGCCGACTTAGAAGAGTTAAAGAAAACTCGTCAAAAGGGGGAGACAAGTAAGGGAGAAAAGGGTGAGATATCCACCAATGTAGCCTTACATGATGGAGATGACCTCTTCTTAGTGCAAGATAGAAAAACAAGTGAGGATTCATGGATCCTCGATTCGGGGTGCTTCCATCATGTATGCACAAAAAGGGAGATATTTGCTTTTTATGAGGAATGTGATGGGACAGTAATGTTAGCCAATGATGAAGAGGTCAAGATCAAAGGCGTTGGGACCATTCAAATTAAGATGCATGATGGCAAGTTGAGAACGTTGTCCAAAGTTCGATATGTACCACGACTCCGGAAAAATTTGATCTCCTTGGGAAGACTTAATGAGTTGGGTTATGGCCACTCCGCTCGAAATGCAAGATTGACCGTTACGAAGGAGCAATTGGTTATGATGAAAGCAAGTAAGAACTCTAAGAATTTGTATGTGCTTGAAGAAAGTGGTTCGATGAGCAATAATGGGGCAAATTCGACTTCAAAAAGAGTGCGCTTTGTGGATGTGGAAGAAGCGTTGATTTGGCGCTAGAGCATCATGACTTCATATGGGTTGAAGGAAAAAAAAAAATTTGGGTGTGTGAAAAATTAATTTTGAGGTAAATGAGAGATTTGTTGGGTATTTCTTTTACCTCAAAATTAATTGTATGTAAAATAAAAAAATAAAAAAAAGAGAAAAAGAAAAATGAAAAGTTGAATCTTGCAAGTTATGTGTTGTAGAAGTATAGGTATAGACTTGTAGGTTAGGAAGTTTACTTGTGAAAGTAAACTAGTAGTTGTATCATATTTTTGTCTTGTAGTTTTTTTGTTATAAATGATGTGTTGTATTTGAAAAATATGAGTGGGTGAAAAATAGAGAAGAAAATTGAGTGAGATTGAGTGTGGGTTTGGATTCAATTAGAGATTGTAATTGTAATTCAAAATTTATAGTGAAAGTTTGATATCCAATCGAGTCGTGGTTTTTCCCTTTAGTTAAGAGAGGGTTTTTCACGTAAAAATTTCGTGTATTGTTTCGTTGTTTGTTTGTTTTTTTTTTTTTGGGTATTTTTTCCCAACACAGATGACTTCCTACACCTAAAAAAGTTTATATTGAAGTCAGTATACATTCTACGCACTTGCAATTGAGCTAATCTGAGGCTATCTAATTTGTGTATCTTCAGCAGTTCGACTTGATAATGGGATTTGCACTTCATCACTCAGGAGAATGATTTTGCATCCCACCAGATGGAGCAAGCTGCACTTTCAAGCAGGCTTGTTATGCCCCAAACCAGGCCTTGGTGTTAGCACATACAATCCACATACAAGCCCCCTAAAATACTTCATCCCAAATTTAATTGATATTAGCTGAAATATCCCAGTAAATATACATAATGATATCTTTTTTTCACGAATGCATTGTGAGAAATTTAAACTTTACGGCTTTTTGGAATTCTCGGCACCTTGCTCCCTCCTCAAGAAATCACAAGGCGCACACACTCATTTTATCCAGTGTTACAGTTCAGTGCTGAAATTGTGAGAAGCAACCGATGGAAAGACGACGTCAGGAGCTTTACATTTCACCGACTTCAACCTTTGCGATGTAATACCCTGAATGGAACTTTGAATCAGAACCCCCACCAAATCAAGAAACTCTGTGAGGCATTGGAGATGCCTTAAAAATACACAAAATCTAGCTTCTTCCGTGTATGCAGATTAAAAATATTTCAACTAATAGATATTAGTTACTACAAAAGCTGCTTGGCTAGCGTCGTATATGTCTGCCACCAGACAGGAACTACAGCCTTTACCCCTAATTCAGCTCTGTATTTTGAAAAGCAGAAGCCGAAAAACAAAAATCAAGAAAGACAACGGAAAACTGAATATGTATCTGTACGTTCCACCGGTGACACTGTTTTAATGCTTCGCTTCGTCACCAAACACCTCCATGTTGCAGACTGGGCATGTCTGTTCACAGCACAATCATATACAACTATGTGACAAACGATACTAAATAAATGTCAAGAGTTGTAGAGTGTTGGCGTTTCAGAAAGCAGCTTTACCTTGTTAATACTGAGCCATTTTCTGCCACATTTGGAATGATAGACATGCTTGCAGGGTAAAGTTATCTGCTGGTCACCTATTTTATACGTCACTAGGCATATCACGCATCTGTTTTAAGCAAATAAAGATGAAGCATCAGATGCTGAAAGGCACAGGAAGCATTTTCCATGCATGTAATAGCACTTCTGAGACAGATAGGTAGCAGCCCGCCCCATGAAGGATATAAAGATAGAAATAACAGATAAAGACAACGGGCAAAATGCTGATGCAGTGGCCAACAACATAAGCTCTAACAATAACAAATTCTAGAGAGGACACGGAGTTACTTCAGTTTATTCAAATTGGTTTCTCATCTTTCCTTTTATTCAAAATAGTCCCTAATACTTTATTTCATGACATAATTGGTCGCTCATCTTTTTAACTTTTACCTAATTTTGGCCACTAGGTGGAGGACCAATTTTTCATAAAAATAAAACGTTGAGTATCAATGAACAAAAGATTGGTTGAGGGACTAATTTCAACAAAGTTACAAACATTAAGAACTGATCCAAACAAAAGGAAAATGTTGAGGGATCAATTTCAACAAATTTAAAAACATATGGGACCAAAGGTGCAAATAACTCGAGGAAGCATGACTCCTTCCACAAGATGATAGATACACATTCAGCAAAAACTAGCATGTGCATTGGGCACCATAGATGGTGGTGATTAAATGCCATTCAAAAATGAATGCTAGTTCGTACATCTAACCAAAATCTAGTCTTATTAACATGGCAGGCAGGTTACTAGCTGTTAGAGCTAACTTCACAGTGAAGCACTTTGAAGCTAAATGAACTTCAACGATAGTAGTTTATGCAATGTCCTAATAAATTTCCTGAAGTAAATTGGAGCATTTTCAACAACTTAATATCAGCAAAAGGCCCTCACAGAAGAGGAAACAAATGAAAATGAGCTTTGCCAGCCAGGTCAAGATTGTCTCCAGAATATAATAGTACACGAACCTATGGCTTGGACTACAAGGAACAAAGTGCACGCCTTCAACAAGATTAGGTAAAGAAGAGATCTGAGGCTGATATAGTCGAAGCAAATCCACATAGTTAGACTTGGATTTTGGACAAGTAAAATAGTCCAAGCGTCCTTTATGACCACAAAATGCATATTAAACACATACAGTAGCATTGCAGTCATCCAATACCATCTTGCATTTGACATGTGTACCATCTTTTTTCTACTGGCTTTCAGTTTATACTCGCTCCAGTTCCCTCCCAGGACTATCTAGTGTCCACTGGGATAGGAAAACTTTACAGTATAACAACTTCTGGAAAGATTAAGCTCTTAAAGATGAAATTCGTGCCCTTGAACCACATGAACACTCCTTGGGGACTAGAAGCACTGGTTTAGAAAAATAATCATAGAAGCAAAAAAGGGCCTTTTTTATCTTTTCCAAATGGTGGCAATAGAGACTAGAAGCTTAGGAAAATAATCATAGAAGCAAAAAGGGCCTTTTCTATCTTTTCCAAATAGTGGCAATAGAAACGAGAGAATTATCTGCTTATGAGGTAAAACAAGGAAATAGTCAGACAAGTAATAAAATTTGTTGCAGAATAAATCCCAATGTAAGCTCTGCATCAAGAGAAGGCTCAATGTGAAAATATTACCTCTCCCTAGACCTTTTTCTTGAGAAAAAACCACCTGCCTTGTACCTTGAGGTCAGAAGCGACTTGATTAGCTCTTGGGAAAGACCTCGACTTTGAGTCCCAACTGCCTCACCTAAATCAAGTAACTCCTGCAACAACAAATTCAGTGAAAAGACTACCCAATCCCTGTGGAATAAACCATAAGAGCTCCTTTAATAGGGTCCAAACAATTAGCAAAAGCACAAAGCCTTTCAGCGCAAATTTTCTAGAGCATATTCATCTGCTGAACTTTTTCATGGCAGCAAAACACATTGCATTTCACACCCACTTCAGAACCTAGAAGCCACATGAATCTATCACTGCTTTTATTGTTTTTTAAAAGAAATCCAGTGATCTACTCTGGGAATATTGGTACGGATATGAAATCAGCAGTTTCTTTTTCTTTTGAGGACATTTTTCCTCAATGTACATATACAATTTCTTTTCTTCGACTACATATGGTTTCAACATAAAAAAGAACATTGTGCAAACAACGAGCCCAAATGGCAGCACTCCTCAGGTTACTGGTATCAAAATTGTTACCATACTGAACCAGTGTTTCAGTAAAAAGGTTCGTAGTCCATGATCACCTACAGATAACCAAGGATCATAAATCTATCAACAAAAACATAACTTTGCAGTTAATTAGAACAAACTGCAGCAAGGACATCTAAGCTACAAATGTTGTGAAACAAACATATATAGCAAGTGCAGGATACAGTCCTAGCAATAGAACACCAACATCAGAGTCATCTGAAAGAATTGAATGCCTTACATAACAATAAAGACAAATTGTTGGACGAACCATCACATGAAGGATCAAAGCTGTGTACACAGTAGGGTGATAGAGACATCTGACGCACTCAAGAACTTTGCAAAAGAAAAGGTATGATTCACCTATCCATAATGGCATAGCAAGAGTGATTCTGCCACACTTGAAAATATAAATTTTTTGGTAGGTAACTGAGTTGAGGGTGGGAAGATTTGACCCTAGGACATTTTTGACCAAGGGCCTCGATCTTAGTAGTTTTTTAACCATTGGACCAAGGACTCATTGGCCACATTTGAGAAAATCATAAACACGAAAGAGAAGGAGCAGGGTTCCTTAAATGATAGGAAGACAAACCTCATAAGTCATATTATCAGGATCTATCTCATCCTCTAAGACAACCTACAAGAATAAACAGGAAAATAAGTAAAGAAATCATTAGTTAATCCTGCAGGAATGCAACATCTCCACGCTGCTTAAGTGCACCGAATGAATTATGACAAATTTTAGGTTCAATTTGACATGTAATTATAATTCACATTGGTATGGAGCAATGAAATGCCGTCCAAAATGGTCTATATTGAAAGGAGATTCATACCTCCGGACTAGCAGCATCGTGGTGATTTATAATGCCTGCAAATTTGTACACAAATGTGTATCAAGTACATACCATTAACCTCTAAAGTGGAACAATGGCTCGACAGTGGGGCTACAATGACCCAAAGACTCAAGAACTCCACATGTCACATGCCACAATAGACATCCAAGTCATCAAATTTTCAGGAGTACAACTTTGAGGCAATATCAAAGCAGGTCAGAAACAATCAAACATGCAACTTTGGCTAGGATATATGACCACTAACATCAGCAACTGAAATTATTAGAACAGCCACCAAACTGCAGTTTGCAGACTCACATTCTTCAGGACTGTCTGGACTTGTGCCTATGTTGTCTTCAGATGGCATATTCATGGTTGGGGGTTCTTCAATGTGCATTGCTGAAGAATATTCCCACGTCCTCCGGTTAACTTCGGTTCTTGGTAAATGATCAGTAACTCCATGATAACCATAATATGAGGTACTTCCTGGGTCGGGTAATTCAGACCTGTATGGGTTCATGTTCATTGACCAATATGCAGATTCCTGGATAGACAGAAGGAATTTTTCTTAGACAAAGACTTAAAAGATGCACCCCCACCAACTTCTCCCAGTTGGAGGAGTCAATGACAAGTTCTTGCAGCTTCATAGAATAGCTATTATGTTACTTGAGAAAAAGTCCACCCATGACATAGTCATAGTACATTGTGCGCTAATGGTTGCTACATGATCCCCTTTTATTTAGAGGATGGAGGTGGGAGACCTGATCAAAAGTTAATCACATGAAGTCTTGAGAAATGCGGTGCAAGTATATAGGTTCTGCTCAAATTGTTGGTGAGTTCACTAGCATTAACTAGCCCAGTCAGAAAGTATGTAGAATCGCAAACAAGGAAACCTGAAAAGCCATGTTTATTGGCCCAAAAATAACATAAAGAAGGGCTAATCCACTTTATATGAGATGAAGAAGATGATAATTGTGGATATGTTTGAATCCTGGTAATCATGCTCTATCTAATACAATGATAGGAGGGTAGAGCAGAAAGACCACGTCCAGAAGCACCACCGGTCAACGGATTGGCTAAAAATCGAGGAACACCAAAGTAATGTGTCTCTTTTTGCACAGAGATACCTGATTAAGCATTGGGGCTGGATAAACATAGTTGGCTGGAGCATGCCCAAGGCCACCGAAGAAATCCACATAGCCTTCAGAAACAGCATATGGATATCCATTGTTAGTATAATGCATCTCCATTGGCCGATTCCCATTCATTCTCGAAAACCAATTCAGTGCAGTAGAAGCTGCAATAAACAGGTAGGAACCGAATCAGATGCCAGGCCAAGTGAAAAGGAAAAGCAATAAACAAATAACAAAGAGTCAAGATTCAAGATTAGGTCACATAACATGGTGAGTTGGGGGAGGAAAAGTCATCAATTTGGACAAAAAATTGTTGCCATTACATGACATGTAGTGCCAACACTAAAGCGGAAATTGCATATTTAATCTTCCTGCCCTACAACACTTTATCAGATGCTTCGATTATTTCATTTAATTTTTTTTTTTTTTAATGTTTCCACAATAACAATAATACTCAGTGAAATCACAAAGGAGACAGAAGTCGTCCGGATGAACACAAAGGTCCAAGAAAAAAAAAGCGAGAACGTAACCCTAGAGAAGGCAACAAAAAGCACATAACATTCTACCGTACAAATAGCAATTTAAAAAAAAAAAAAAAAAAACACTGTGATAGAATCTTCAAGTACAAAAACAAGGCATTATAGACTCGTCTTCCACCTAATCATCGCCGAGCAATGCTGGTACAACCCCTAATACTTTACTCAAAACTCGGCCAAATACCAAATATTTCAGCCCGAAGAGAACTAAAAAGAAAAAAAATTATGATGAAATACAGAACAGAAACGAACTAATCACCAAAAAAGTTGGGGGAATAAGAAAACAAAAGGCATCGAAAATTTTCCGAGAGGAAGGCAAATTCGACAAAAATATACGGAAAACCAGTAAATGTAGAGTAGAAAAGGGAAGAGGGGAGAGCAATTTGAAGAGACACCAGCGAATCAGAGAAAGAAGAAACGAAAAACAGAGAAATATATAAATAAAAATATATATGTGGGAAAGAGAAGCAGAGGAATGGGCCTCCTTGGAAAGTAAGGAAAGAGGAAGAATGTGAGGTTGAAGCCAGAGAAAGAGAGGACCGACATTGGAGTTGTAGAAAGCAGACAGGGACGATGATACTGCTGCTGCTGCTGCTGCGACCACCAGTTCTTGAAAGTGAAAGTGAAACTGAAAGTGGGAAGAAGAAGAAGAAGAAGAAGGGGAGAGGTCGGGTATAATATGGCCCTACTATTTATCTACTTCTACTCCTACTACTACACTCCTCATACAAATAGAGAACATGTCTCTCTCTCTCTCTCTCTCCTCCCTGTCCCCCCCATGGCGCTTTTTTACTGCCCTTCAGAGACACGCCACACTCTCAGAGGCACACCAGACCCCACTGTTGCTTTCCTACCCCCCAAGGTTTTCTTTTTTTTTTTTTTTTTTTTTTTGGCACTTTTCACTTTTATTATTTACATGCTCTAATTTATATCGCATGATGCGAAATTATCGCCGAGTTTTACTACAGCATGTAGAGGCACCCCATTATAAAATAATGAAATTAGTTAGATTACTATGTTTTTTGTACCAAATACCAATACCCCTCCCTTGGCCCCATTTTGCAAAACACAAAGAGAGAGAGAGAGAGATAAAAGCTAACAAGTTGGGGCAGAAGCGAAAAGAAGGTATTAAAGAAGAGTAAAAGTAGAAAAATACAAAGACATGGAGAGGTAAAAGCCATAAAAGGCAAGTAAACAGCTTGTGGGGCGCATCAACATGGACAACACTACAGGTTTTGTCTTTATATCTTCTGTTTGGATTTGTAATGTCATGTTGCGGTTGCTTGCTTGCTTACTTGTTTTGAGTTTGAGGTAGTAAAATAATTCATACTAGTCAATCACAATTATCCCCCCACCCCCACCCCCACGTTCATTTGTGATTTGTTCCTTCCCTCTGCTGTCCTTCTTTGTACATTGTTTGAGTGAGTTCTCCTGTTTGTCCAACTTCAGTACCCACACTGTATTATATTACTATAATTCGTGTCAATGTTTTTACCAACAAAATAGAAACTATTTGTTTTAAATTACCAATACATTGCTGAAATCATGTGCCACCTTAACATTTTTGGACAAAAATATCAAATTCCAAACGGAATATACATATATGATTCGAATTATGTTCCACTTTAATATTTTTCACCGAAAATCTACTAAATTTTAACAATACCTGAGTAATAAAATTTTAAATCTTAAGACACCCCGTTACACATATTTGAACATCATAATACTTTGATAATTTTAAATTTTCGCTTGCTACTTTAGTAATTTTAAATTTTTATATATTATTTTAAAAATAAAAATTTCAAAATATATGATTTAAAAAAATTATCCTCAAAATTGGGTCAGAGGAACGTTAAAACAAGAAAGTGAAAAGAGGCCTTCCCTTCACGTTGTTGAGATAATGGATAAACAGTTCATTTAATTAACCAAAGGAAACAGAGCCCAATCCTAATTCCTCGCGCATAAATGTATGACAGACATCCGCTCCTTCCTCTTTCTCTCTTCCTCAGTGGACAATACATATATTTAGTTTACAATGCAACCTGTCAACCCCACTTTCCAAATCAGTTCATTTATCTACTTAACAAACTCTCTTCCTCATTTATATCCTCCTTCGTTTGCAACAAGTGATTATAATTAGTACGTATCTATCAAATATTAAATGTTTGGCCTTATTTGATAAGCATCATATACTTTATAGACAATTCAAACTTCCATTCAAAATATTATGTTTAATTTAATGTTTGGGAAACAATGGCCTTGTTTGATTACCGAAAAGTAAATGCAGGAAATCAAAATTTATGCGAAGTAGATATTTTGTTGAGACTCCACATGTTAGCTTAATAATTAGAATCCCACATTGGAATTGTGAGAGAGAAAAGATCACCTTAAAAGGCTAGTGGGTTACTCCATCTATTATCAATTGGTTAAAACCTTAAAAGGATGGAACCCCATTTGAACTTATATGTGGATATCATGGTTAAAACCTAAAAAGGCTTGTGGGTATTTAACACATTTGCCCTCTGGTTGATTATTAGGCAATATGTAGAACATGATAAGTGAAAACCTCTTAGCAAATTCCAATTCCTTTAAAACATGAAAATTTCTATTTTCTGTTTTTTTCCCCCCCCTTAAACTAGCCCCACTAGGAGGTGTTATTTCACCACCACGCACTTCACACCTATTTCAAAGGAAGCTGACGGAATTGAATTTTCAAAAAATATAACTTCCTAAAGAAATTCTATTTTTATGTTAACAGAACAAGGCCGTCAACAAAGGTGCAAAGATCACGGTTTCTACAAAGTTGTAGCTTTTTTCATGCTAATTAAACGAACAAGTTCAAAACATGAAATAATTTTTGTGTTCAAAAAACAAACAAAAAATATATCTGTAAAAATATAAATTTTGTGCAATACTATAGATATTAAAAAATTATTTAATTGTGCATATATAACTTCACACCTATTTCATAGGAAGCTGACGGAATTGAATTTTCAAAAAATATGACTTCCTAAAGAAATTCTATTTTTATGTTAACAGAACAAGGCGGTCAACAAAGGTGCAAAGATCACGGTTTCTACAAAGTTGTAGCGTTTTTCATGCTAATTAAACAAACAAGTTCAAACATGAAATAATTTTTGTGTTCAAAAGACAAACAAAAAATATATCTGTAAAAATATAAATTTTGTGCAATTCTATAGATATTAAAAAATTATTTAATTGTGCATATATACATATATTCATTATATATTATTTAATACATTAAATAATTACATTTCTTCTAAAAATGTGAGCCTAATAATTACCAAAGAGGGCAACAACACGCCGTCACCGGATCCCATTAAAACTTTGAAGTTAAACGTGTTTGGGCGAGAGTAGTACCAGGATGGGTGACCTCCTGGGAAGTCCTTACCCTCTGGTTGGGGGGACTGAGAAACAACTTCTCTTCAAGTTAATACTCTGAAGAGGGAAAGCCGTGTACATCCGCCCCCTATACCATGAGTAGGCGGAAACCCTTGAGGCACTAGGTATGTTCTTTTAAATAATTACATTTCTTTTCACATTTTGCAATTTAGCACAATTCCCCTGCTAGTTCTATGCTATTTTCCCTTCCTATGTTTAAGAGGGGTTTTGAGGAAATTTCATAACTGAAACGGAGATTCGAATTTGCGAAATAGCGAACTGAAAACATGGTTAAACATATCGAATTTTCCATTTGTTAACCAAATTGAATAAATTTAAGATATTTTAAGACAACAACGATTAATTGGTGAGTGTGTCTATTTCGGTAAACTAATTTATCATAATAAGACATATCATGTATATTTTTTTACTTGTTCATTATATTATATTGTTCACTAAAATATTCTTTTATAACATATAAGTGACTATTTCAAAAACTATTCATTTTCACTCCATGCTTTGAATCCATTCTTTTAATAAAAAAAGTCATAAAAACTAATTTATAATCTATGATCAACTGGATATTTTTCCCCTAACTCATCTCATACCATAAACTATTCGTGCCCCAATTTTATATCTCAAATATTAATTGAACATTATTTTGCTATAATTTAGTGCTATTCGGTAGGGTTACTATAGAGTATTCGTGCCCCAACCCTATAAGGGTGGGGGTCATCGGAAACAGCCTCTCGGCAGGGTTACACCCTGAAGGGGTAAGGCTGCGTACATCCACCACACCCCGCTTATGCGGGAGCCCTTGAGGCACTGGGCTTGTTGTTGTTTAGTGCTACTCGTTTGTCTACATATTGGTTAAAATAAGATAGCATACTTTTAATTTTTTAGACTTTAATTATATATTAATAATTTTATTAAATATTTTTATTTTTAATGTATTTTTTAATTGTTTACAAACTATTAAAGAAATAGGTCATATAATATAAAGGGGTACAACAACAACAACATCAATCGGCTCAGTCCCTCAAAGGCTCCCTCATATATGATAAAAGGGGTATAGCATTATTTTTTCAATTACAAGTTAACTAGTATAATCAAACCGAATAACTAGCCTATTGAAAACCGGCCGACCCCCCATCCCCAACAACTCATGTGAACTCAAGTACAGAAAGAACATGTTTATTGGGGATCTTCGTGCGATTAATACAACAAAAATAACAGTTCCAGTCCCAGTATTGGCTATGGCAATAGTTAAAGATTTTAAAAATTTTGGTCACTATTAACTGAATCAAAACATATTTCAATACAATTAATTGAATAGAGCCTCTTTTTTCTTTTTTTTTTTAATGTTGGTAAGGGCAGGGGAGGGGGGTCATTAGTGGGGCTTGAACCCCGGCACTCTTACACGGCAACCGGACACCTTACCACTAGGCAACGAAATAGAGCCTTGTAATACTGGGTGAGGGTGGCAAAGCAGTGGTCATGTACCGTTTGACATGTGTCTTCTCAACATTGCTGATCAAGTTCCACTCTTTTATTTTATACTCCAGCTTAACTTTTTTTTAATGACTAATGGTTTGTTATAAATATTGGATATTTTGTATATATAATTCTTATGATCAATATTATATATTAATAAATATATAATATTGATCAGCTTAACATAACGATAAGTAGAAGAGGGAGGGGCAGACCAAAGAAGAGTTGGCTGGAAACGATTCGTCAAGACCTAACCCACCTAAACCTAAGAGAGGAGATGGCCTTAGATAGGACACGTTGGAGGGCTAGTATTAGAGTAGCGGAGATAGCAGAGTAGAGTAGGGCAGGGAGTGGCAGGTGGTTTAAGTTCCGTAGGCGAGCATAACCTGTAGTGTAACACTCTTAGGCTAGTTCAAATATCGATCTTCTTCCTCTTCTTCTTCTCCTCCTTCTTCTTCTTCCTCTTCTTCTCCTTCCCTTCCTAATTTTTTTTTTTCCTTCCCCCCTTATGCACGATTGATAAATTGATGGTTTATCTGCAGGAACTCAACCACTCCAAGTTGGGGGTCCCCGAAAACAGTCTCCTTTCCTGCCGGAAGGGGTAAGGCTGCGTACATCACCCCCCCTCAGACCCCGCGTTATGCGGGAGCCGCAAGGCACTGAGACTGTTATTGCTGTTGTTATAGTATTATATATTAATAAATATCTAAAAATTTAAAAATTATATAAAAAAGTTTTTATACACATATATAATATATACTAGGTCTGCTCCTGTGTGATACACGGGTGATATTTATTGGTTATAATATTTTGCAGCTTTGATTTTTTGCATTGAATAAATTGTCAATAATCTTGTTCAATTTACATAATTCTTATAGTAGTAACCGTAAAAATTTTCAATAAAAAATATCACAAAATATATTTTATATTTTAAGTCTTGAGCAGGAAATTTATTTTTCCTTTTTTCTTGTATGAATTTTTTTCCTTTATGAATTAAATACAGACATTCTGAAATTATTTTTTTTTATTGTTGATTCTTGGAGGTTTAATATTTTTTCTTTTGTGAACTAAATACGAAAAGTCATAAATTGAAATTCTTGGAGGTCTAACTGGCATCTTGTTCTTGAATTATATAAGAGAAGTCTTAAATTAAAATTTTATTGCTTTGATTTTTTCTTTTTTTCTTTTTTGTTCTTGGGGGCAATTTTTGTTTTATAGAACCCTTTTTATTTTTTATATATTAAATACGAAAATTCTAAAATTGAAAATTTGTTTTTTTTTTAATTTTTAAAACTTTAATGAATTAAGTTTTGTTGTATCTTAGTTTTATTGTGGAATACGTAGATCTTATAAATCAAACTCAAACTTTACTTACCTGACAGGGTTAAAATAAATCCTTCCTTGCAATAGCCACGCGAAATGCCGCACTTCATGGATTAAATATGAAAAATCTTTTTTTTTTTTTTTAGTTTCTGGAGGTCTAAACCGCGCTCTGTTCTCGGATCACATAAGAAAAGTTTTCAAATAAAAATTTATTACTTTATGCACGAATATACATTTGGCATAGTGCGTTAGGGTTTTTATCAAAATAACACAACTATAACTTTTCTAGACAAAAATAATCCAGCTCTAAAAATTTGATTTTGAAAGATTCTAAATTGGTGGTTCAGTGTGGAGCATGGTATGATGCTGTGGTTTATTTTGGTAGAAAAGTCAAAGTTCGGTTTTTTTTTTGTTAGGAAATAAAGTTGGATAATTTTTGGATAGAAAAGTTAGAGGTGGGTAATTTTTTAATTAAGAGATATTGGAATGACAACGGGGCTGGTGAAACTCGCTACTCGCGAGTAGCTGCCTCATTTGGGGCGAGTACGGGTATGAGTGGGCACCCGCCCTACCGTGCTCCATACCTGCCCCTGCCCAACTCATACCCACCATATACGTTTTATTTAATAATTCAAAATCTTTATCAATGTCATAAAAGAAATAATTTGTTTTTAAAAATAGTACTAAATAACTAATAGGAGCGGGTATGGATAATCGTTTGGTACGCAAATTAGGGAGGTAATGAGGCGGGTACAGGTATAGGATTAAAGAGAATTTCTAATGCCCTTCTTTTCTTGGACTCTATTTTTAATGATTAGAATATGAAACGTTAAATTTTGAAGGGTTGATTTTAAAAGATACTGAATTGGTGGTTGAGTATGGCGTATGGTATGATGCCCTGTTTATTTTTTTTTTTGTAGAAAAGTTGAAGTCGGGTTATTTATTGGTTAGAAGGAAATAAAGTGAGAGAAACGTAAGGAAATTGAGTGATATATTTGAGAGAACTAAAAATATTATTTAGTTTTTGAGTTCTGAAATAAAATATTTGTTATTTTCTTTAATTATATTTGAGTTTGTATTTTTATTATCGTTCTATTGAGTATAATATGTCCCTAGTTTTATAGTGCATTATCAGCACAAGGTTCTAGCCAGCTAAGTTATCATATAATTGGGGTAAGTTACCATTTCCCAATCTTTGTGATTTTCAATCGCTAATCTTACTAAGCTTTAGTTTATTGCTCTTAATATAACAGACAAAAATTATTTACCTTGGACCCTTGATGCTGAGATTTACCTTAATACTATAAATCTCGGATATACAATTAAAAGTGGAAATAGCGCCTCCATTCAGGATCGCGCCAAAGCAATAATATTTCTCAGGCATTATATCCATGAAGGATTGAAAGCCGAGTATCTTACTGTAAAGGATCCGTTTGTCCTTGGGTCGCATTTAAAGGAGAGGCTTGATCCTAAAAAAATATGTGATCCTCCCTAAAACTCGCTATAAATGGATTCACATGCGGTTGTAGGATTTTAAAACTGTCAGCGAGTATAACTTTGCAGTATTTAGCATTACATCCCGATTGAAATTATGCAAGTAAATATTATTGAGGAAGATCTGTTAGAGAAAATATTCTCTACCATTCATGCCTCGAATATGCTCCTGTAACTGCAATATCGAGAGAAAAATTTCAAAAAATACTCAGAGTTAATCTCAGGTCTTCTTGTAGTTGAACAAAACAATTATATGTTAATAAAAAATCATCTGTCACAACCAACTGGGTCAAAGCCATTCCCTGAAAGTGAATGCTACATCTTACAATAATGATACATATAGCCGTGGTCGGGGACACGGCTGTGGTCATGGATGTGGTCGTGGCCGTTGTCGAGGTTATAGCCGTGGTCATAATAACCGGTACCATGGTAATCAAAATGGACCAAACTTCAAGAAGTTCAAAACAATAAAGGGAAACATAAAAGGGAGAAAACTCATCAACAAAACTCGTCAAAAGACTTGGAAATAAATTGCTATCGTTGTGGTATGAAAGGTCACTAGGCACGTACCTGTCGTACGATCAAACATCTGGTGAATCTTTATCAAGCATCATCGAAAGAGAAAGGTAAACATGCAGAAAAAAACTTACGCATCTTCATGCTTCTGATTTCTTTGAGGATGCTAGTGAAAGAATTGATCATTAGGCGATGAAAAAGTTAAAATGGACTGAGGTTTTTGTTTTTCAGTTATGTTTCTTGTACTAAAGTTTGTTTTACTTTGAGTGAAATAATATCATTTTGATGTGTGTAAAATATTATGTTTTTGATATTTCATCATAATGGGTTATTTTTAATAAAATCAGGTTTGATTAACTATATTTATAAAGTAAAATTCAAAAGTATTATTATATTATAATCACTTTGAAATACATTATTCATTACACTTTTGTAATTTTATTAATGCATAACATAAATAGGGTTCCATTAATACATATGTATTTTATATTTGAAGAAACATAAATTTGGCCAAAGATGAAGATTTATATCTAACTGACAGTGCAACAACACATATTATCCTCAAAAGCAGAATATATTTTTCTCAGCCATGGTTAGCTGAAGCAAATATTAATATAATATCGGATGTTTCAAATTTAATTGAAGGCTCCGGAAGAGCACGTGCTATGTTTCCTGGAGGAACAAAACTTACCATGAGTGATGCTCTGTTTTCTAGTAGATCAAAGAGAAAGTTGATAAGTTTTTGAGATATTCGTCGCAATGGCTATTATATTGAGACAATAAATGAGGGTGATAAAGAATATATTTATATTACATCGCTTACCTCAGCAAGAAAGAACTTAGCGAAAGAATTATCAGCACTTTCTTCTAGGTTATATTATACTTATATAAACATGATTGAATCAAATACAGTGGTTAACTAGAAGTTAACTGATTACAAAACGCTCACCTTATGGCATGACCGTTTGGGCCATCTAGGTGTAATGATGATGAGAAAAAATTATTGAAAGTTTTCATGATATTTATTAAAAAACCAGAAGATTCGTTCACCTGATTAAATTTCATGTGCTGTTTGTGTTCAAGGTAAAATGATTACTAGGCTATCCCCAATTAAAAATTAGGATTGAATCTCCTACATTTTTTAAAAGAATACAAGAAGACATATGTGAACCTATTATTCCATCATGTGGACCATTTCGATACTTTATGGTATTGATAGATGCCTCAACATGTTGGTCACATGGTTGCCTATTATCTACACGTAATGTAGCATTTGCGAGACTCCTTGCACAAATAATCTGATTATGAGCTCCAGTGCGAGCCGGACGGGGTGGGCCCGGGTTGGCCAGCTTCCTTCAGCTTTAAAAAAAAAAAGGCAAAATTTAAATAATACAAAGTTGTTTTGTACTAAAATTATTATAATTTATTGATAAATAATATGAAATACAAATATATTTTTTTTCAAGCACTAACAATGCTAAATATACATGTTCAAAAAAAAAATAATGCTAAATATATGTAATAAAATAAAATATACAATAAGTAATAGTAAATAATAGTAAATATCTTATCAAAAAAATAATGGTAAATAAATAATGTAACAAGTACAAATACAATGTAGTTGGAGCCTACTATTTAAAAGTACAAATTTGTTTATCAAAAAATACAAAATTTGACGTATGGGGGGTGCGGTCGTCTTTTGACATAAATTTTTAAAAGTAAATAATTGACATACAAAAGTATTGATATCAGTCGCATGGGGAGCTTGCTGTGCCGTTGTTTGACTTATCAGTGGTGCGATCGTCTTCTTCATCGCTCGATGAATCCAGCTTCATTCTCTGTTAATCCCTTGCCTCAGCTAGCAGCCAATCCTTCAAGCACATAGACATCTCTAAGCTTGACGGCGATAGCTTTGCCCTCTTCGTTCCAAGCAACCTACCACCAAAACTAAAAGCACACTCCGATGCTACTGAAGACACCGAACAACTTAGTATATCACGTGCCATGGTGGAAAGCACGGGATATTGGGCTCGGTTTGTGTTCCACCATTGTGTAAAAAGTCAAAATGCGGGTTGGCCGACGGCCCGAAAATATGGACCAACAGTGTCCGTAAATAATAATCTAGCTCATCACATGACGTGGGGCTACTGTGGGCATAAATTGCTCCAACAACTTCCACGAATATGACGTGTGTGAACTACTTCCACTAGATGTGGAAGATCCTACTGCAGCAGTACTAGGATATGGATTATTGGACTCTAATTTTCGGGAATATTGAGAAAATAAACTATGCAAGTCGTTATCGACTTCGGCAATGAAAGTGTCGACATTGCGACAAGGATACAAATATTTGAAAAAATGTTGGCAAAACAAGTTTAAACCCTAGCGTTTACAACGAGGATCTAAAATAGTTGCTAAGCAGTATGTAAGAGATAGTTCAGAATAATATTTAGCAAAGTTTTCTTTCATTGCCTTAATAGATTCGAACAAAATGGGATTTGATTCATTACCCGCCATCCAATTTACAATATCAAGCAATTTTGATATTGCTTGAGGCATGGTCAGATAGTAGCAACATGCAAAAAAATTTACAAATTTCATTTATTGTCTCCCAATGTAAACCGTTCAGGTTGTAATCGCTCTATTCTGAACGATTGTCCTGTGCGAATTCCATCAGAACGTCTTTATATGGTAGAATGCGCTCTAACATTTCTACCGTAGACGACCACCTAGTTTGAGAGTCTAATTTGAATTATTTATATTATATACACCATGCAACCTACATAAATTTCTAAATCTTATTTTTCTAGTTCCGGATGATTTAATAGAAATTATTACGGATCTTAAAGTGTTAAGGGATGCGTTTACAAGCTCTAAAACATCCATTACCATTAAATACAAAATGTGACAAATGCAACGAATATGGACACACTTCCCACCTAACATGGGTCTCATGTGCCTAATTAAATGTATAACGGATGCATTGTTGTTGGTAGCATTGTCGAACGTAATACTGAAGATACGTCGCTCTATGCCCCAGTCGCGGACTGCCGACACAATCGTACCCGTAATTATCTCGGCAGTGTGGGGGCAATCTAAATTACCAAAATGAATTATTATCCTTTGAAGGATGTAGGAGTCATCGATCCAGTGTGCCGTTATGCACATATAAGGTTGGCCGGGTTTTGACTTCCATATGTCCGAAGTCAACGAGAACATGCTCGTGTTCGTCGCAAAAAGTGTTAAGACCCCAGCTTTTATACTGTGGTACAACGTAAAAGCGTCCCGCTTTACGGTATTCCGAGGAACCCTCACAATGGCGGGGTTCACCCATTGTTGGAGGCAGTCAACAAAATATGGGTTTTCGCCGGCATTGAAAGGCCTTTCACCCAAAATTATATATTTAGCTAGCCCCTTTCGATTGACCTCTGGAGAGAACCTAAAATTAGCAAGTGCACCAGTCACTTGCTGTACTAGACGTTGTTGGCTCTTATCTGGGCATTGCTCGAGGTGGCACCTAAGTACATGTCTGCTTAATGTGCCTGTCTCAATGCCAGGTTGATGGCTAAAAGTCCTAGGTAGGTCACATAATTTACAAGTTGCTGTATTAGTTGTCCTATTAAGGGTAAAGTGATTCCATACCCCACTAGTTGTACGCCTACTAGTAGAGGTAGTACTTTCAAGCTAGGCTTCGGTGGTGGGCGTGGGTTCCTCATCAGTTTATGAGTCTCCAACCCCACCACCCAACTCATGATAATCTTGTTGTTGTGAAAAGTCATAATCTATGCTATCATCAGTGTACGGGGTGATGGGTCTGGTTATATAAAAGCTCGTTTTTTCGTATTAAGTATGACAATTCTACTCCTTTTAGGGATTCTGGGTGGCCGAAAAGAGCTAGAAATAGCATGACCGGCTCCAAAGGATGATGAAGAGTTGTGTGCCATATTAGTATAAGTGATTAGTATTTATAAAATACAAGTAGTAATGCAAATTAAATAACTAAAAATGCGAACCAAATAAAATTGCGATACTAAAATTACCGAAACGAGAGAACAATGAAATTTGAACTTCAGCCAAACACTTTACGAACTTCAAATTTTAGAGCATAATTTTGCAATTAGCAAAGTTGAAGAAGATGGGAGATGATGAATGTATAGAGAGAGAAGAGAGGATTGAAGATTTGGTGAGAAAATGGGTTGGGGAGGATTAAATATTTATAAAAAAAATATAATTTTTTTTTTTAATTGTTAGAGCTGTTGCAAACGGCTCTATGGCCCGGGCCCAGCGGCCAAGATTTTTGGCCCGTGGCCCTGCCCAAGGTATACCGGTCTCGAGCCGGGCTAGGCCGGTTTCCGGGCCGACCCGGCCCATTGGCCACCACTACCTGTGGCCCACAAGCATATACTAAATGGTCTAGCAGAATCTATGATCAAATGTTTTCAACTAATTGCTAGACCATTACTCATGAAAACAACGTTGCCTAGCTCTGCATGGGAGCACGCTGTATTACATGCTGCAGCACTAATTCGTACTAGGCCAACTGCTTATCATAAATACTTCCCACAATAACTTGTTTCTGGTCAAGAGCCAAATACATCTCATTTAAGAATTTTTGGTTGCACTGTGTATGTTCTAATCGCTCCACCTCAACGCACAAAGATGGGTCCACAAAGGATACTTGAAATTTATGTTGGGTTTGAATCTCATTAATTATAAGATATCGTGAACCATTGACGGGAAATATTTTTACAGCACGACGATTGTAAGTTTGACGAAACTATATTTCCAGAACTAGGGGAAGGAAAATTAAAGCTGAAAAGGTGACAAATTGTGTGGAATGCATCATCAATGTCACATTTTGATCCGCGTACAAATCAATGTGAATTGGAGGTTCAGAAAATTATTCATTTACAAAATATTATGAACCAATTACCAGATGCATTTGTTGATATAAAGAGAGTGACTAAGTCACATGTTTCAGCTATGAATGCTCCTGTTCGAATTGATATTCCAAATGAGCAGTCTTCTAAGACATTGGCAAGTACATCTACTACACGCAAAACGCATGGTAGACCTATTAGTTCTAAAGATAAGAATCCAATAAAGAAAATGGACAAAATAAATATGTTGGCTTCTCTATTAAAACTTCTGAAAATGAAACTCCTGAAGACGTACAAATGCAAGTACAAAAAAAAAGATACGGAGGACGAAATGGCTCCTCGAGGATATCAAGTACTTGAGAATTGTGAAAATTGTGAAAATATAGAGAATGAGAAAATCTCGATAAACTATACTATTACTAGTATACGATAGAACCAAAATAAGGCGATTATTGATCAAGTATTCGCATATATCGTGGCCACTGATTTGACCACATAAGGTGGTGTTCTTGAACCTAAATCTGTTCAAGAATGTCAAAGAAGAAATGATTGGCCGAAATGGAGAGAAGCAATTCAAGCAGAATTAGATTCACTTGCAAAACCTGCAACTTTTGAACCTGTAGTCCAGACGCTTGAAAACACGAAACCCGTAGGCTACAAGTGGGTATTTGTATGGAAAAGAAATGAAAAGAATGGAACTGTTAGATATAAAGCACGACTTATAGCTCAAGGTTTCTTACAGAGACCAGGAATTGATTATGAAGAGACATATTCACCAGTAATAGATGTACTTATATATTTAGATTCTTAATAAGCCGAGCAATCTCTAAAAGATTCAACATGCGTCTTATAAATGTGGTAACAACTTATCTATATGGATTACTTGATAATAATATCTATTTGAAAGTCCCTAAAGGACTACAAATGCCAGATGCATATAGCTCAAAACCTCGAGAGCCGTGTTTAATCAAATTACATAGATCATTGTATGGATTAAAACAATTAGCGCGAATGTGGTACAATGGCCTTAGTACATACCTTCTAAGAGAGGGATATGTCAACAATCTAATTAGCCCATGTGTTTTTATTAAGAAATTAAATTTTAAATTTGGTATCATTGCAGTCTATATTGATGATTTAAATATCATAGGAACTCCTAAAGTGATTGAATAAGTTATTGCATATCTAAACGAGTTTGAGATGAAAGATATCGGAAAGATAAAATATTTTCTTGGCCTATGAATAGAGCACTTACATGATGAGATTTGAGTTCATCAATCTGCTTATATAGAAAAAGTGCTTAAATGTTTTGATATGGATAAGGCACATCCATTGGAGTACCTTAATGGTCGTCCGATCCCTTGATGTAAATAAGGACCCTTTTCGCCCTCGAGAGGATAACGAAGAAATTATTGGTCTTTAAGTGCCATCTCTAAGTGTAATATATGCACTGATGTATCTTGCTAACTACACCAGACCAGATATGGCCTTTTCGGTTAACTTACTAGCAAGATATAACTCAACTCCTACACGAAGACATTGGAATGGGTAAACATATATTTCGGTGTCTCCGTGGTACATTTGATATGAGATTATTCTATTTGAAACAATTAAAACCAAGATTGATTGGACATGCAGATGCTAAATATTTGTTTGATCCACATAAAGGTCATTCACAAACAGGATATGTATTTACCTACGGTAATATTGCTATATCTTGGCGATCAACAAAACAAACAACAACAGCAACTTCTTCAAATCATGTTGAGATGCTTGCACTTCATGAGGCAAGTAGGGAATGTTTATGATTGAGATCTCTTATTTAATATGTTCAAGAGGAATGCAGTTTTTCCAATAATCAGAGGGAGTCCGACAATACAGTATTAAGACAATGCTGCATGTATTGCTCAAATCAAAGGCAGATACGTTAAAGGCGAAAGAACCACATGTCTCACCAAAGTTTTTGTTTACACAAGAGCTCCAAAAGACGGGTGAAATAGTTGTTCATCAAGTTCGCTCAAGTGAGAACTTAGCATATTTATTTACGAAAGCATTGCCAACAACAACTTTTGAGAAACGAGGTCGCAAGATTGGTATGTGTCGACTCAGAAATGCCCCTTATTAATATGTTCACATAAGGGGAAGCATACGCATTGTACTCTTTTCACTTCGCTATGGTTTTTTTCCCACTAGGTTTTTCCTGGTTAGGTTTTTAACGAGGCAAACATATATAATTCGGACGCTACTCTTTCAAGAGTTTTTGCCCCATAATGTTTTAAAAGAGAAAATCCAAAGAGGAAGTGTCGTAAATATTGGATATTCTTTGGATACAATTTTTATGGTCAATATTGTGTATTATCAAAAACCTAAAAACTAAAAATTATGTAAAAGACCTTTATATACACACACATACACATATAATGTGTATGTATATATATGAGAATTAGTGCATGCAAGCCACATATATTATAACGGGGCACAATACCATGCTGTTCATGATGAGTCATTGCCAATTCTATTTGCCTATAAATGTGTGAAAAGATACAGAGTAGAAAATAAAGTGAGAGAAATGTAAGAAAATTGAGTGATATATTTGAGAGAACTAAAAACATTATTTAGTTCTTGAGTTCTGGAATAAAATATTTATTATTTTATCTAATTATATTTGAGTTTATAGTTTTATACTCATTCTATTGAGTATAATATATCCCTAGTTTTATAACATATATATATTTTTTTTTAATAATTATGATACAAGTCCTAAAGTCACAAAAGTGGGTTCAAAGCATGGTTCGATGACAAATAACAAATCAAAACAAGAGAAGCCCACCACTGACACAGTATAGACCACCCAAAATCGAGAAAGTTCAACCAAAAGCATACCACAACAAGGCAAGAAGCCATTTTCACGAACAAGGACGAAATAAGTCCTAAAATTGTAAAGAAAAAGTATTTAAACCGGGTAAAAAATCAATAAAACAGCTTCAAGACGTGTAGCAAATCACTATCTTTTAAGACTTATGCGTCCTTATTGAAATAATCTCGGGATGCAATGAAACGTAATCATAAAGTGAAAGTACATGTAGAAATGATGGATTTCTGATGTAATTTTAGCAAGCTAATAAATCTAATATGGTAGCATTATATAGAAGATCAAGCGTCTTTTGGAAGAGCACATCTTGTTGGTGTATTTTCAAAATGTATGTGATTGTCCTATACTTAGTTGAGTGTTTTGAACTTGTATGGGATGTGTGTCGACACACAGGGCCCGTGTGTCGATACACAATCCAACAGTGCCATTTGTATGTTGACACACAAATCTTACAGAATTACAGTAACATTTTGATAAGTTTGGGACGTCTTTTGAACCTTATTTTCTTATATTATTTTCCCCTATTATTTAAGAGAACACATATGAAATGTGTTTACTTGCAATAATTGTGTAATATTAAAAAAGAAAGTGACTCTTCATGAAGGGATGTGTCCCTTCTTGAAGAGACACTTGAAAAACTATAAATAGCCCTTTAGAGGATTCATTTAAAAAGAGAAGAAAAGAGAATTCTCTTTTCATGTTTTGAGAAATAAAATACAATTGTAAGTAGCACTTGAAAAATTCATATTTGTGAAAGTCTTTGAAAAGGTTATTCTCATTCATCTCACTATGTCTCTCCCTTTACATATTCTCTTCTTCATATATGGTTGTTGTTGTATCCCCGAGGATATTTCGTATACCGAAATAAGCCTTAAGAAAAGTGATTACACGCCTCAACACCTGAGATCTCTCGGTTACCCGGTTCCCGGTATTTTGGGAAATTTTGCAAGTATTTTGCAAGTATTTCAATAATTTGTTCTAACACATCTCTTCCAAAAGGCCACCAAATAATTTCTCAAACGTCACAAAAAATCGCACTAAGTAAGAGCCACACCACTCTGTATGTTGATATAACATGCTGTGTTTTGAAGTTGTGAGTCAAGACACAGTTTTATGTCCACACGCAACCCTCTTATCTAGGCATTGTGGCTTTCTGTAATATTGTGTGTCGACACACATCATTCAGCGAGCATTTTTGAAATCCGAGTATCGATACACACATCATAGTCGAGCCAAAAACACTTCCAAAACATATATATTAACAAAAACACCAACTCCATGCAAAAAGCGCGGAGAATTAGACTACCTACACTCCCAATTCCAAAGTAAAAACACCTAATCAAAGGCAAAGATCCTACAGCCTTCACCTTGTAAAAGTAAAGAGAATAGTGAAAATTATATTAATCGAATAAATGACTTGGTACAAAGAGGGTCTATATCTAGAGGTCCTAAGACTACCAAAGTACCATATTGTATCCTTAGAATAGTAGTAAGTCTAGGGGTAGAATAAGAACATGGGTGAAACCCAAGTTGACCAAGGATACTTAAGATACATGCTTTAATATCTCCTAGGATACATGATATATACTCCAGTATTACATGAGATATACTCCATGCAAATTACACTTATAGTAATGAAAGCAATCAATGTGAAGGTATTGACAACCTGCTATGTGTTAGGGGTGTATGGAACCTAGAGATCACTTTTGAGGACTTTCTCTTGAACATAGTGGAAGTCAATATCAACATGCTTGCTATGATCATTGGAAATAAGATTGGCAATGAGGTAGGAAGCAAACAAATTGTCATAATACGCCAAAATTGAGCCAGAGTGGAGAAGCCCCAAATCACGCATCAAACATATCGAATTGAATAACTCTCAATAGTAACTTGGGCCACATCATGGTACTCACACTCGATATTGATTTGGAAACTACAACTTGTTTCTTGGCATGCCATGAGAGGAGGTTGGGCCTAAGGAACATAGCATAGACGTGGTGGAATGGTGTGTGTCAAGACAACCTCCCTAATGCACATTTGCGTAGGCAACTACAATGGTACAAGAACATTTGCGTTTCACGGCCTACTAATGGTTACATCTAGGAGTATGCATAAATAGGGAAATAAGGTTGACAATATCGCAAATATCAAGCCTGGTCATGGTCAGATATTGTAGTGCACCAACCACACTCTTGTATATCATTAGCATCCTGAAGTATTTCACCTTTATTTAGTGAAAGTTGTACACGAGATGGGAGAAGGTCTTAACGGATTTTGCCTCACGCATATTATGTTTGGTGAGACGTCAATAATGTATTTGTATTGAGAGAGAGAGCATTTGAAGGAGTCGCATTTGGCTTCAATGCCTAAAAATTGTAACGAGGGGGGCTAAGTCTTGTATTGCAAATTGAGCAAGAGTTTAGATGTTAGCTGTTTGTTACCTATAAGAATAATATCATCCACATAAGTAATAGGCAAATAAGATCATGGGAGGTATGTCAAATAAACAAAGAAAGATCGTCCCAAACATACAAGGACGAGAGTAGCAAGGAAGCTACTAAATCACTAAAACCATGCTCGCACGGCCTACTTGAGTCCATATAATGCCTTTCATAATCGATAGACATAGTCAAATATTTATGGTGAATAAAACCCGGTATAGTTGTCACATGTTGACCTCTTCCTTTAAAAAGCCATGTAGGAAAGTGTTTTTCTCATCCAATTGCTTGATGTGCCAAGAGCAAGTTGTGTTTAGTAACAAAATGCTAAAGGTAAGTTGTATGTAATAACAAAGCTCAAAGAGATATTTTATGAACTTGAAAGTCCAGGGGATGCATTGTGTTTAATTGCAAAGCTTAGGGGGCACGTTGTATGTAATTGCAAGGTTCATGGGGACGTTTATGAAATTAAAAATGCAAAGGGGGTGTTGTGTTTACTTGTAAAGTTCACGAGGTGTGTTGTGAATAATTAAAAGTGCTAGGAGTCTCTTGCATTTAGTAAGAAGGGTCAATTAGTGTAAGTATTTTTTGCCCTATGAATAAATCGTGGAGGGTTTGACAACCTGGCTAAAAGTCTCCTTAAAGTCAATCCCTTCACATTGATGGAATCTCGAAAACGATTCGGGTCTTAAAACATTCAATAGAACCATCCACTTTATATTTAACTCGATATTTCCAAGTACTACCTATAATATTCTTAGATGGGCCGTCACTTGGGACTAGATCCAGTGTATGGTTTTGGATGAGTGCGTTAAACCTCATCATCAATAGCTACTTGCCACTTAGGATTATTTACTAAGAAATGGGTGGGTTTCCGTGTGATTGTAATAGAGAACCATGATAGAGGATATTTGGGTTCTCAATTTCGTTTTTTAAGCGAGTTTGGATTGGGTGCATGTTATGGGGACTGAGAGGCAGGGGATTGAGGATTAATCCTAATACTCAGTTAGGGTACCAACATAGGAAAGTCAGCAGTATGTCACGAGTCACTAAATGTAGATGAAATTTCATTTCCGGAGTGTTCTAGATGTGTATAGAATGTTCTAGAGTTGTTCGAAATATTCCAGAACATTCTTGTATATTCTTGTATGTACTAGATATATGTAGAGCTCTCTAGAAGCTTCTCATACTCACATGGCTAAGGAACCCTAAGCGGGAAGGAAGCTTCTAGGGTAAGCTAAAAGAGCAAGGTTCCTAGAAGGGCCTAAAACCTTCCAACCAACCAAGGGAAGGAGAGGGGGTCACTAGTATAAATAGGGGTTTTGGGCATCCACCAACCAAAACTCCAAAGCCAAGTGATACTTGTACATACTCATTCCTGGTGTAATATACTCATCTCTTCTTATTTCCTCACATCTCTCCAAGTCTCTTACTTCAATCTTCTACTGCGTACTAAGGACTCGCGCATTAGGTGTGTCGAAAGCCTGACTCGGTGTCACAAGCGGAGGTGTCACTGGGTGGTGCACGTGGTGACTAAGGTCTAAACAGTCATCCCGTGACAGTGTAGTATCAAAGCAGGCCTTTGCTGGGGTTACGCAAGAGTTGCGCCAAGGAACGCATTTGGGGTGCGTTGGGGTCTGGTAGTGCTCAAGTGCTGCGAGAGGTTGCACAGGTCTGCACAGGGGTGCGCTTGTGGTGCATTGGAGTAACACACGGTTCGTGCAAAGCAGTGCTGTTGAGGTGCACGTGGGTGCGCTGGTGGTTCCCGGAGTGGCGCATTGTGGACGCTAAGGTGCGTGTGGCTTGCTCTTGAGTGCACATGGGTAGCACATGGCTAGTGTGAATATGGAGGATGTGACCGTAAGCGCAATAACTCAGAACCCGGAGGAGCAACGGGGTAGGACTGAGACGCGCATGAAGAAGACTAAGGGTAAGGACCCCTCGGTCTCCACAGATGCCTTGTCCTGTCTTGATGTCCGGGTTGCAAAGCTCGAGTTAGCCATGGGTGATGTCCATGAGTAGTTGGATGATGTCGTGGCTTTAGAGGAAAGAGTGACAGGGTTAGAAGACAAGATGCTGAGTGCTGTCAAAACTGTCAAGGCTGCACTTGAAGAGCAGCTTGACAAGCTGGGTGCTGCAGTGCTCGGGCTTCGAGAAGAGCAAGACAGTGTGAAGGTTCATTGCACCTTGTGCAAAGCTGCCGTAGCAGGAGGTGCGGGTGCCCGAGAGGTGCAGCGTGTCAAGGTACCTGACCCGCCAAGATATGGGGGAAAACGCAATGCTAAAGAAGTTGATAATTTCATTTGGTGCTTGGAAAGGTACTTTGAAGCGATGCACCTTGACGATGATGCATCCAAGATCAGTACAACAATGATGTATTTACATGATGACACTACATTGTGGTGGAGGAGACATCATGGCGACATTAGCCGGGGGCTGCGCACCATGGACACATGGGAGGATTTCAAGAAGGAGCTTAAGAAGCAGTTCTTTCCAGAGAATGCCGAAGGGATTGCCATGAAGAAGCTCCGAGGGTTAAAGCATGTAGGGTCCATTCAGGATTATGTCATGGAGTTTCAGTCCTTGATGCTAGATATCCCAGACATGACGGAGGCAAACCGCCTCTTTTACTTCATGGATGGTCTACAGTCGTGGGCCGAGTTAGGGCTGAGGTGTCGAGGTGTGCAAGACTTGGCACATGCCATTGCCGAAGCCGAGAGTTTGGTAGAGTTCAAACGACACTCTACCAGAAGGGAGAAGAGGGGTGGCAAGGAGAAAAGTGGGGGAGAAAGGCCCCACAAACCACCCAAAGGAAAAGAGAAGGAAAGACGGCATGATGGTGGGAAGGAGCCGAGGTATGGGAGCAGGGGTTGCTTCCTATGTGGAGGACCACACTATGTGTGGGAGTGCCCACAGAGGAAGGCACTTAACGCCATCATTGCTGCACATGATCAGTCTAAGACCAAGGTGACGCAGATGGGTTCGATGCGTGTCCTTGGTTCCGTAACTAAGGAGGCCCGCATAGTGCATGCAGGAGACGTGCGGAAGGATGTGCCAACGACTAGATAGAAGGAGCGTCCAACTGGTGGGTTGATGTTCGTTAGCGCTACAATCAATGGGGTTAAGACTAAGGCGCTAGTGGACACAGGAGCCTCACATAATTTCATATCCGAGAAGGAAGCCGAGCAGTTGAGATTGAGATACACCCGTGAACCGGGATGGATGAAGGCCGTCAACTCTTCATCCAAACTGATCCATGGGGTAGCTCATAAGTTGCCACTACATTTAGGGAGTTGGAGAGGCACCGTGGACATGACGGTGGTAATGAGGGATGACTTCCAGGTGGTACTCAGGATGGATTTCTGGGATAGGGTCAAGCCCTTGTCCTTTTCAGAGGAGAATGTGATGCACATTTCGGAGGGCTGGGAGATCTTCGCTGTATCCTTACTAAGGGAGAAGGTGGAGTCGAAAATGCTCTCGGCCATGGAGCTTAAGAAGGGTTTTCGGAAGGGTGCGGTAACCTACCTTGCATCCTTAGTCGAGCAGGAGGCACCAACCCCTTTCAATATACCCAAGGAGGTGCGAGAGGTTCTTGACTCCTACAAGATGTGATGCCATCAGAGTTACCCAAGAAGTTACCGCCAAGACGGGAGGTAGATCATGAGATCGAGCTGGAGCAGGGCACTATACCTCCTGCCATGGGCCCCTATCGCATGGCCCCACCGGAGCTAGAGGAGCTGAGGAAGCAACTCAAGGAGTTATTAGATGTTGGGTTCATAAGGCCATCTAGGGCCCCGTTTGGTGCCTCGGTACTCTTTCAAAAGAAGCATGATGGATCGTTGAAGATGTGCATTGACTACTGGGCGCGGAACAAGATTACTGTAAAGAATAAGTACCCCATATCACTTGTTGCAGATTTGTTCGACCGGTTGGGGAAAGCAAGGTACTTCTCCAAGTTGGAATTGAGGTCAGGGTACTGGCAAGTCCGGATCGCCAAGGGAGACGAGCCAAAGACGACATGTGTTACAAGGTATGGCTCCTATGAGTTCCTTGTGATGCCCTTTGGTTTAACAAATGCACCGGCAATGTTCTGCATTCTCATGAACAACATCTTCAAGCTGTTTCTGGATAAGTTCATTGTCATGTATTTGGATGACATCGTGGTCTATAATAAGACATTGGAGGACCATGTCGAGCATTTGAAGAAGGTCTTCCAAGTCCTAAGGGAGAATGAGCTATATGTCAAGAGGGAGAAGTGCTCGTTCGCCCAAGAAGAAGTGATGTTCTTGGGGCACTACATCAGGGATGGGAAGATTAGCATGGACCGAGAGAAGGTCCGAGCTATTGATGAGTGGGAGCCGCCCAAGGGGGTTAGGGAGCTGAGATCCTTCTTGGGGCTTATAAATTACTATCGACGGTTCATCCGAGGATATTTGGCATGGGCCACACCCTTAACCAATCTTTTCAAGACGAGGGTTGCTTGGGACTGGGATGACACTTGTCAAGCAGCATTTGAGGAGTTGAAGAAGGCTATGACAGAAGAGCCAATATTGTGTTTGCTCGATTTCTCCAAGCCATTCGAAGTACATACCGATGCATCAGAGTTCGCTATCGGTGGGGTGCTGATGCAGGCGGACACCCCATTGCCTATGAGTCCCGGAATTTGAATGACACAGAACGGCGGTACGCTACACACGACAAAGAGATGATCGCCATCATTCATTGCCTACGATTATAGAGACACTATTTGCTCGAAAGTAAGTTCGTGATCAAGACAGATAATGTGGCGACTAGTTACTTCTAGAATCAAAAGAAGCTATCTCCTAAACAGTCCCGATGGCAAGACTTCCTGGCAGAATTTGACTATGTAGTGGAGTATAAGCTGGGAAAAGCTAATATAGTGGCTCATGCATTGAGTCAGAAGGCAGAATTGACAACCATAAGTAGTGTCCAAGGGGATATCTTGGACAGGATTCGAGCAGGCATAGCCCAGGATCCGTTGGTCAAGAGCTTAATGCAGTTAGTTGTAGAAGGCAAGACAAGGAAGTTCTGGGTTTCTGACAGTTTACTATACACTATAGGCAATCGCCTCTTCATATCAAAGTGGGGTGGTCTGAGACGAGAGCTGATGCGCGAGTGCCATGATTCAAGATGGGCAGGACATCCCGGCATAGAGCGCACAGTGGCACTAGTGGAGAATGGGTATTATTGGCCTTGGATGAGGGATGACATTGAGACCTGTGTACGTACTTGCCTGGTTTGTCAACAGGACAAGGTGGAGCAGAGACAGCCTACTGGACTGTTGCAGCCTCTACCCATTCCAGATCGACCTTGGGAGAGCGTCTCGATGGACTTCATTTCGGCATTGCCTACCTCAGAAGGGTTCGGTTCCATCCTAGTGGTGGTGGACCGATTCTCCAAATACGGTACGTTCATCCCATCTCCTCGAGACTGTACACCGCGAAAGCCGCACGCTTGTTCTTCAAGCATGTGGTAAAGTATTGGGGACTACAGCAGAATATTATCAGTGATTGGGATCTCAGGTTTACGGGAAAGTTTTGGCTGAGCTTTTCCGATTGATGGGGTCAGACTTACATTACTCCACGAGCTTCCACCCTAGGACAGATGGACAGACAGAGAGGGTCAATGCCTTATTGGAGCTGTATTTGAGGCATTTCGTGGGAGCTAATCAGAAGGATTGGGCTAAGCTAATAGATATAGCCCAGTTCTCATATAACCTGCAGAAGAGCGAGTCGACCAGCATAGTCCATTCGAGATCATCATGGGAAAGTAGCCATTAACTCCTCAAGTAGCTATCACGAGCTACATAGGAAGTAGCCCCGCAGCGCACCAAGTGGCGAAGGGATGGAATGAAAATCTTGACATCGCTAAGGCCTACCTTGAGAAGGCAAATCGGAAGATGAAGAAATGGGTAGATAAGAAGAGAAGAGACTTGCAGTTTCAAGTGGGAGGCTTAGTGATGGTAAAGCTTTTGCCGTAGCAATTCAAGACCCTGAGGAGGGTACATAAAGGGTTGGTACGCAGGTACGAGGGGCCATACCTGATAACAGGCAAAGTCGGGAAGGTATCCTATCGAGTGGAGCTTCCTCCGAGACTGAAGATTCACCCGGTGTTCCATGTAAGCTTCTTGAAGCCGTACCATGGAGACAATGAAGATCCGAGCCAGAATGAGTCACAAAGAGCTCCTACAGCCGTGGTAACGTCTTTCGACAAGGAGGTTGGAGAAATCCTAGTAGAACGGGTTGTGGGACGTAGAGGAGTGCCGAGGTATAAAGAGTACTTGATCCGGTGGAAGAATCATCCAGATGTCGAAGCTACATGGGAGAAGGAGGAAGACTTATGGCAGTTCAAGGAGGCGATCGAGGCATTCAAGACCATGCAACATTGACGAGGATGTTAATAGCTTAGGAGGGGGAGGATGTCATGAGTCACTAAATGCATATAAAAATTCATTTCCGGAATGTTCTGGATGTGTATAGAATGTTCTAGAGTTGTCCGGAGCATTCTGGAACATTCTTGTATATTCTTGTATGTACTAGAGATATGTAGAGCTCTCTAGAAGTTTCTCATACTCACATGGCTAAGGAACCCTAAGAGGGAAGGAAGCTTCTAGGGCAAGCTAGAAGAGCAAAGTTCCTAAAAGGGCCTAAAACCTTCCAACCAACCAAGGAAAGGAAAGAGGGTCACTAGTATAAATAGCGGTGGAGGACTCTCATTTGGGCATCCACCAACCAAAACTTCAAAGCCAAGTGATACTTGTACATACTCATTCCTTGTGTAATATACTCATCTCTTCTTATTTCCTCACATCTCTCCAAGTCTCTTACTTCAATCTTCTGCTGCATACTAAGGTTTTGTGCCTTAGGTGTGTTGGAAGCCTGACTCGGTGTCACAAGCGGAGGTGTCACTGGGTGGCGCACGTGGTGACTAAGGTTTAAACAGTCATCCCGTGACAAGTAGCTAGGATAGGGTTTTGGTCACCCGAGTCGGGGGCCCGTTGTGGATGATGCTGGAGGGGAGCCGACTAGGGGTTAGGGACCAGAGCAATAGGGAGACTCTCGATTGTGTGGACCAAGAGGGGGGCATTGTGGGACCAAAGTAGGGGTGGTGGTAAACCGTTGTCCTTGCGGACCATGGGGGATCCAACCGAGACAAGTTCATGTTAGGGAAAAGTAACTTTTGTTGGAAAAATAAACTCTGAAGCCAACTAATGGGTTTGTAGTTCTCAATTATGGTCACAACAGTAGGTACTCATTGGAGAACTTAAATTAGGAGACTCTTCCCTCTATCTAAGCCCCCGGTCAGGGAGTGACGCTTCATGACACCTCACGTGCAAGAGCTTCCGGGAATAGGGTTATCTGTATAAATCCCTTTGCTCTAATACTGATTAATGGGACGAATTTTAAAAATTCTGCCTAGATTTATAAAGTTTACGCAACGGAAGGGTTTAGAATTCATAATTCTAAACCTAAGGTTGATTTAAAATTTCCAATTTTAAATCTACAGATTTAAATTCATAATTTAAATATCTACAGTGCTTTTACTTTAATACACTCATAATAATACATAAGCTTAAACAGGCATAATAATGAATACTGTAAATAAATAGAAAAACGAAAACTAAAAGCGAAGGAAAGAAGAACATACCTGGATTTGCTCCAAAATAAGAAAACTAGAAAGAAATAATAACCTTCAAAAGGATACCAAAAATCGAGACCCCGCGATCTTCTACGCAATGACCTCGAACTGCCCGGAAAGTGGGCTCCAAAAAATATTAAACTAGGAAAGAAAATTTTTAACGAAATTTTTCTTTCCAATTAGATCTCTGAAACAATTTCAAAAACCCTAAAAAAATTTGTTTCAATTGAATACCAAACTCCGAAATAGGTACATCTATTTATAGTAGTGTACTGAAGCAAAAAAGAGCTGGGAAATCGATGTGGGAATTGCCCAGTTAAAAACAAAATGCGTCGTTATATTACTTTACACAGGCGAAACGCGGCATTTTCAAACAGGTTAAAACCGCCTCTTTTTTATTTAAATTGAGCATGACACATGGTGGGCCGTGATTGGCCGGCCCGTGCAAATGCGGATCACTCCCCGGCCTCCCAGCGCCCAACACGTGTCGTGGGCTGGTTGGTCCGTTCGCGATTACACGGAGGCTTGCATGGGGACCTCAGGGACAATTTAAATCTAGCTCCAAATGGGTTAAATTAATCAACTCATGAAATAATTTAATTACCATTTAATGAGACTTAATTCCACCAAATAAATCTTACTGCACTCTAGATTTAAACCAGTTATTCGATATCTTTCTAATAGACTGTATTGATGACAACAACCCCTCCATTAGATGTCCATGATAAATGATAAATATAACTACTACTATTATCTTTCTCACAACTTCTGTTAGAGAATTTCCCAAAATATCGAGAACCGGGTAACCAAAAGATCTCAGGTTGGTAAGGCTATGTAATCACTTTCCTTAAGGCTTATTTCGGTATATGAAATATCCTCGGGGATACAACAACAACCAAATATGAAGAAGAGAATATGTAAAGGGAGAGACATAATGAGATGAATGAGAACGACATTTTCAAAGACTTTCACAACACTTTCATATAAATTTTTCAAGTGTTACTTGCAATTGTATTTCATAATTTCATTTCTCAAAACATGAAGAGAGAATTCTCTTTTCTTCCCCTTTGAAATGAACCCCCCAAAAGGCTATTGGTAGTTTTTCAAGTATCTGTTCAAGAAGGGACACATCCCTTCATGAAGAGTTACTTCCCTTTTTAATATTACACAATTCTTGCAAGTAAACATATTTCATATGTGTTCTTTTAAATAGGGGAAAATAATATAAGAAAATAAGATTCACAAGACGTCCCAAACTTATCAAAATGTTACTGTAATTCTGTAAGATCTGTGTGTCGACACACGGGCCCTGTGTGTTGACATACAAATGGTTATGTTGGATTGTGTATCGACACAAGGTCCCTGTGTGTCGACACACATCCCATACAAGTTCAAAACACTTAAACCAAGTATGGAACAATCACATACATTTTGAAAATACACTAACAGCTTCTCCATTAGTTTCCGACTCGCCCTTCACCAAATAATTCATTTATACTTGAACATATTCACAGTATAAATTCCAAATGTCAAACACTTGGAATACTTTGACTAAGGTTTTCATACTGTTTAAATACTTGCGAATCAACTAAGGGGACATCTGTATCTCATAAGAGACTATAGATTCCCTATTGAAAACTTGATCCTTGTCACACTTCATGCCGTTACCTAGTATACATGGGAATTCAGTCATGCATTTAGACCTTACTTATAGTACACCAAAATAACTAACGCTCTATCCACAAGTCCAGAATACTCTCAGGATTTAGAGTTGTCGTTCAAATAGTACAACATGAATCACTCATCTCCGATAGTAGTCTAGAAACAAGCAATTCACATGGTCCAACTTAGTGTGTCAATCTTATTAAATACACTAACATAACACTTTTGGATCACCATCCACATGACCCATTATCTCAAACACTAATCCATACCATTTGTTTCAAGTCTATCTGTGGGTTAATCTTATCAACCACTTAGAACAAACACGTAAATTGTAGTTTGAGGACTACACCCATCTCATGGGTGTTTCCAAAAAGAAAATCACATGCAGTATAAATGTTCGCTTATACAAATTTAACAAGGAAACGATTGGAACTTCAATTTTATTCTTTAATAAAATAATATTAACATAATAAATCAAATTTTAGGACACTATACCTAACAGTTTAGCCGTTGTGGTGTTCTCCATGGTTTCTAGTGGCAGTGTAGCTGAGGAGGTGTTGTTGTTAAGCAATGGTAAAACACGGGGGATGGGAGCGCAAGACATCAATATCCCTTGTAACATGCAACATACTCTGTAAAGTTAGGGGTTAGCAAATATATTGTGTTGTGTTATGTTCATGTTCGTGTTATGCACGGGGTTTTGACCCATTTATTAAATAAGTTAGGAATTCTCAACTCTTATTCGACCTAATTATTAAATAGATGACCCATGAATTACCCATTTAATTATATATGACCAAATATAGTACAAAATAGGCTACCAAATATACATACAACAAGAATAGTACATTATTCAAATACCTATGATAACCATATGAACAGGTCAATTGTGTTGAAAATGGATTCACTAACCCAAACCCAAAATTTAACCCAATTATTTAAATAGGGTAAACTAGTTAACTCAAATTCAACTTGGCTTTAAAAGACCCCAACCCAAACCCATTATCTCCGTATCATGTTTTTGTACCGTGCTTGATTTTGCCACTTGAATATGTTTAGTAGGAGGAGCAAGTACAACAAAATAGTGGGGAAAACACCGTTAGATGTCACATGTGAGTCTAGTTGAATCTCATATTGGAGTTGTGAGAAAAAAGAGATCAACATATAAGCCTCGTTGGCTACTCCATCTAATGCCAATTGATTCTAAGATGGAACCCTAGTTCAAGGTCGGACAAAACCCCAAGCAGTCCAAGCAACCGCTTGGGGCCCCCAAGTTATTGAGGTTGTAATTTTTAAACTATCTATTGTTAATATTAATAAGTTTTACGATTGAAATTTTTATAATTTGTTGTAAATGAAAGAATCCATTTAAAATTTTTGCTTGAATTCCCGAAATAGTTTGGATAGGTCCTGCCTTACTTAGACGTACATGTATGCCGACTGGATAGATCACACCAGTAATTTAACAAAGAGTATATAGACAACGGTTATCTAGGTGAGATGATGTGGCCCCATTAAAAGAAAGAAAGAAACAAAAGAAAACAGCTCGGCCATTTTCAGGGGGAGCTTATCTGCCCCCACGTTGAAGCATGTCATAGACAATCATGCGGTTTCAAAGCCCAATGCCATTCTTATTCTGTGACATCCTGCTCCAACTTCGCTAATCAATTCGATTAAATACTTCGCTCAAAGGGGGGGAAAAAAATGAATAACAAAAATAATATACTCTAAAATACATAAACGACTATATATATTATTTTAAAAAACAAATAAAAGTGGCATTTAATGTGGTTACCAGTTGATTGGAATGAGCAGACATGATCCTTAGCTAGTATATTTTTGTATCATAAATTATAGAGTCGTATTTTTTCTGGTATTATAATTAGTTTACAACAACTGACAATTGTGTTAAAAAAAATACAACTAACAATAGCTTTAAGGCCTTTATTATCTTTTGTGTACCAAATATGTATTACTGAATAGAGTTTTGCATCATAAATTGAAATCAAGTTAATTCTTTTGGTATTTCGATGAATTTTGTGGCAAGTGGTAATTTGTTTGGAGTTATTATTGTCTTTTTGTGTAACAAAGATGTATAATAAAGAAAGTTGCTAATCTTCTTGTTGTGGAGCCTGTTCAGAGATAAAAGTGATTATTCCATTTACAACCGAAGCTTGGGGTGTGCGGTTGTTTGTGGATTTAAGGAAGGGGGTTTGCCAGCAGGGGTAGGGGTAGGGGTAGGGGTAGGGGTGACAGTTGATAGCAGTGGGTGATGAGGTTTCTAAGCACCATAACAAGTTAGGAGTGGTGTGCCATAGGGTAGGGTGATGTTCTTCTAGAATTACAAGAAGTTATATATCATAGTTATATCAAAACATGTCTAGTATCAAAAAAATACAAGTAATTCAAAGATAAATAATGACCATGAGTCTGTTTTAGAATATATGCGATTCACGGGAAAAGGCTACTAAGTATTTGTGATACTGAAATGTGGCCCACCCACCCACCCACCCAACCAAAAATGAAGGCCCAGCTACATTTGAGATGAAAAAAAAGAGGATCATAGTTGAACACAAGTGCCCGCTGATGGGCTTTGATCTTGGCCCAGTTGAGAGTCTGAGAAAGTACCCAAGCCCATCCTTCCCGTTTGCAGTTCCTTCCCCCCCCCTCTCTCTCTCTCTCTCTCCTTCCTCTGTGCAGTAACTTCAAGACCATGGCAATGGCATCGACCTGCAAACTGCCACACTCGCTGACTGTGGTCAACCATAAGCCTTCTTTCAAATCTCAGTCCCCTGTTGTCGTTGCTACCAAAGTAAAGGCCTGCTGCTTTCAACTTCCAGAAAATACAACCTCAAAGACAACGACAGCTCTGAGTGTGAAGCGGTGCTTGAGATGCAATATGCTATACCGTGACCAAGATAACTCTCCCACTGCTTGCTCTTTCCATGGTCACATCACTGGTACCTTCTATTGCCTTTTTCCTCTTGAATCTGATAATGCTTAGTCAAACTGAAGCGATTTCTTGAAGCTTGCTATGGATTCGCCCGATTTCAACTTTGCTATAAGATTGAGATACTGGGAAACTTTGTTGATGAGATTGACCTCATCTCCCTGTATGTATGAGGCAGCTTCTTAAACCTTTGTGTCTTCACTCTAGTTATTGAAGACTTTGATGTGACGTTGATCGTAATTTCATATAGTAATTTGATACCATCAATTCTATTCAAATGTAGATTTTCCGTATCTAATAGTGGTTATGATACTCAAAATATAGGCCTGATGGAGAAAGGAACCTAAAATCGATCGAATACGTCAAAATCGAAAGATAAACTCAGAATCCATAGAAGAGAAGAGAAAACTAGGGTTTATATTTCATTAAATTGAAGAATGAAAATTACGACCATCTATAGTTACTATTCATAGACAAACAAAAAAAAACCCTAATACATAAAATTACGAAAATGTCCTTAAACTATTCTAAAAATATCAAAGTGGCCCGAACACACATTTAGAGGCCGAATTTGGGGGGAAATAGGCAAGGCCAGAGGTGAAACATTTGGGGTTGCATAATTCAGTCCGATAGCTTCATTTTGACAGGTTATAGGCCCTGTAAAATTCTTACCATCAAAAGTTATGACCATTTAAAGTTGGCCACACAAATTAGTGCTTCTGGCCCACCCGTTTGAGTTTTTGATGGTCTAGCTGTCCCAGAAACTCTTCCGTTACTCGTCCTACATCAAGGCCTTATGCCTCTATGGAACAAACAGAATTGTGCCAGTTGAACAAGAAGCAACTTGAAGTGAGAATTTGGAAGAATGTAATGTGAAAAGTGTTTTATATATTACTGATGTATCTTATACTCAATACAAGGCTGCATAATACCCGCACAAGGGAGTAAAAATAATAGGAAGGGGTAACTAAGCTAACTGCTTAACCGACTACTTGCACTATTAACTAGCTAGTTAAGTTACGTGAATATTGGAGAATAACCAAGCTTATCGTGGTCGGGTGGTGATGATCGCCAGAAAGACGACACCCAGGATCGAATCCCACTAATAGCATAATACCCACCCCTGCCTTAGCAGCATGAAGAAAATGAAAAGTGGAGATTACAAAGTGAATAATGAAGACTCGACATAGTCACTGATCAGTGATCTTTAACCCCTTAACCTCGCTGCTTCTTCAGGAGGAAGGAAAGAACTGATTCAGTGTGAGATAGAGACCATAGCTCTCAGTGTCTTAGACCTGGGAGTAAAATGTGATTTCATGGATTAATCGCCTGGATGCAAAGGTCTCAATACCATGGAAACTCAGATGGGCAAAGTGGCTTCAGTGCAGCAAATGCCCAATGGTTGGTTCCTGAGGTATTCATTCTTGAGCCTCAGCATATAACGTTGAACCTCAAACTTGTTGGGAGTAGTTGCCTTAAAATTATTACGTGGAAAAATGAAAAGAGAAAGAACAAAAGAAAGGAAAGTAAACAAAAAGTCATACGTTAAACTAGACCAAGAAGGGGTTGAATGGCTTTTTATTAGCCTTGATAATACATGCAATTGAAGTGCATTGTCATTTTTACTTCCAATAACCACCCATTTGTGCTAGTGTGTAAAGACTGGTCTTTGAAGACTTATGTGCATACGACCAAGAGAGAGGAAAAAAATGGGAGGGAGTGTGAGTATATGTGAGGGGCACCCGAGGGTATCCAGAGAAGGGGGGAGAGTGTGAAGAATAAATTGAAAGTGCTTTATATGCGAGTAATTAGTATGTAAAAGTGTGTATGTCAACTTGAGAGTGAAGAGAGTTATGCCCCGGATGATTTGAGAGGGTTTGTGATTTTCTCTGTCCAAAAATTGCGTTTGATAGGGTTTGCAATTTTGTCCATGCAAAAGTTACATATATGTTGTGATGTTGAGGTGATGAGTGTAAGTGTTAGGTTTTGGGTTGTGTTTAGAGATTATAATTCCAATATTCATAGTGAATCATGTACCCATTTAGCTTTCATAGCTTTTTTATTCTGGTTGAGAGAGGGTTCCAGATAAATTGAGTTGTGTTGTTCTTTATCTGTTCTTTTCTCTTCAATTGTGGTCATGTAAATTTTCCCAACAAAACTGGCCAGAGGCTAGAGGTGGCCACTGGCCGGGTCGGGCCTGGCCTGGGCCCGGGCCCCGCCCGGCCCTGCACTGTTGCAGGCTGGGCCGGGCAGGGCCTGGAGGGCTCCACGGACCGGGTTGGCCCGCTTTTCGTCAACTTAAAAAAAAAAATGCAAAATTTAAATAATACAAAGTCGTTTTGTACTAAAATTATTATAATTCATTGATAAATAATATGAGATACAAATACATTTTATCCCAAGCACTAATAATGCTAAATATATGTAATAAAATAAAATATACAATAAGTAATAGTAAATAATGGTAAATAAATAACGTAATAAGTACAAATACAACGCAGTTGGAGCCTCATATTTAAAAGTACAAATTTGTTTATCAAAAAATACAAAGTAAATAATTGACATACAAAAGTGTTGATATCAGTCGCATGGGGGGGTTGTTGTGCCATCGTTTGACGTATCAGTGGCGCAGTCGTCTTCTTCATCGCTCGATGAATCCAACCTCATTTTCTGTTGATTCCTTGCCTCAGCTAGCAGCCAATCCTTCAAGAACACGGACATCTCCAAGCTTGACGGTGATAGCTTCGCCCTCTTCGTTCCAAGCAACCTGCCACCAAGACTGAAATCACACTCCGATGCTACTGAAGACACCGGAAAACTTAGTATATCACGTGCTATGGTGGAAAGCACGGTATACCGGGCTTGGTTTGTGTTCCACCATTCTAAAAGGTCAAAATGCGGGTTGGCCGGCGTCACGAAAATATGGAGCAACGGTGTCCGTAAATAATAATCTAGCTCGTCACATGACGTGGGGGCTACTGTGGGCGTAAATTGCTCCAACAGCTTCCACGAATATGACGTGTGTGAACTACTTCCAGTAGATGTGGAAGATCCTACTGCAGCAGTACTAGGATATAGATTATTGAACGCTAATTTTCGGGAATAGTGGGAAAATAAACTGTGCAAGTCGTTATCGATTTCGACAATGAAAGTGTCGATATTGAGACTTGGATACAAATATTTGAAAAAATGTTGGCAAAACAAGTTTAAACCCCTGCTTTTACAACAAGGATCTAAAATAGTTGCTAAGCAGTATGTAAGGGGTAGTTTAAAATAATATTTTGCAAACTTTTCTTTCATTGCCTTAATCGATTCGAACAAAATGGGGTTGAATTTATTACCCGCCATCCAATTTACAATATTAAGCAATCTTGATATTGCTTGAGGCATGGTTGGATAGTAGCAACCCGAAAAAAATGTCATGGCCTCTTTAAACATGCAAAAAAATTTACAAATTTCATCGATTGTCTCCCAATGTATATCGTTTAGGTTGTAATCGCTCCATTCTGAACGATTGTCCTATGCGAATTCCATCAGAACGTCTTTATATGGTAGAATGCGCTCTAACATTTCTACCGTAGACGACTACCTAGTTTGGGAGTCTAGTTTGAATTGTTTATATTCTATGCCATGCAACCTACATAGATTTCTAAATCTTTTTTTTCTAGTGCCGGATGATTTAATGGATATTATTACGGATCTTAAGGTGTTAAGGGATACGTTTACTAGTTCTAAACCATCCATTACCATTAAATGCAAAATGTGACAAATGCAACGAATATGGAAACACTTCCCACCTAACATGAGTCTCATGTGCCTAATTAAATGTGTAACGGATGCAGTGTTATTGGTAGCATTGTAGAACGTAATACTAAAGATACGTCGCTCTATGCCCCAGTCGCGGACTGCCGGTATAATCGCACCCGTAATTATCTCGGCAGTGTGAGGGCAATCTAAATTACCAAAATGAATTATTCTCTTTTGGAGGATGTAGGAGTCATCGATCCAGTGTGCCGTTATACACATATAAGGAACACCGGGTTTCGACTTCCATATGTCCGACGTCAACGAGAACATGCTCGTGTTCGTCGCAAAAAGTGTTAAGACCTCAGCTTTCATCCTGTGGTACTCTGTAAAAGCGTCCCGTTAGCTAGCCTCTTTCGGTTGCCCTCTTGAGAGAACCTAAAATTAGCAAGTGCACGGGTCACTTGTTGTACTAAACGTTGTTGGCTCTTATCTGGGCATTGCTTGGGGTGGCACCTAAGTATATGTCTGCTTAATGTGCCTGTCCCACTGCCAGGTTGATGGCTAAAAGACCTAGGTGAGTCACATAATTTATAAGTTGCTTTATTAGTTGTCTTATTAAGGGTAAAGTTTCCATACCCCACTAGTTGTACGCCTACTAGTAGAGGTACTACTTTCAGGCTGGGCTTCGGTGGTGGGCGTGGGTTCCTCATCAGTTTGTGAGTCTCCATCCCCACCACCCGACTCATGATAATATTGTTGTTGTTCAAATTCCCAATTATGCTATCATCAGTGTATGGAGGCGATAGGCCTGGTTGTATAAAAGCTTGTTCTTCCGTATTAAGTTCGACAATTCTACTCCTTTTAGAGATTCTGGGTGGCCAAAAAGAGCTAGAATTAGCACGACCCGCTCCAGAGGATGATGAAGAGTTGTGTGCCATATTAGTATAAGTGATTAGTATTTATAAAATGTAAGTAGTAATGCAAATTAAATAACTAAAAATGCGAACCAAATAAAATTGCGATACTAAAATTACCAAAACGAGAGAATAATGAAATTCGAACTTCAGGCAAACACTTTTTGAACTTCGAACTTTAGAGCACAATATTGCAATTAGCAAAGTTGAAGAAGATGGGAGATGATGAATGCATAGAGAGAGAAGAGAGGATTGAAGATTTGGTGAGGAAATAGGTTGGGGAGGATTAGGTATTTATAGAAAAAAATATAATTTTTTTTTTTTTTAATTAGGAGGAGGGGGAGCAACGGCTACCCCTCCTCAAACAAAAGAGCCGTTGGCCACCTCTACCAGAGGCACTTGTGTGCACTATACAGGCTAATTAAGTTGTATTTCTTCATATAGTTGGGCCTTGGAAACAGCCTTGCTTTAGGGTAGCACTCTGAAGGGGTAAAGCTACATACATCCCTCCCCTCCCAAACCCTGCTTATGCGGGAGCCCTGAGGCACTAGGTCGGTGGTGGTTGTTGTTCCTCTTAGAGTTGGGTCCAATGTAAAGGCATGGGTAGGAAAGCAAGAGCATTCTCCCTGATCTCTTTGTTTTTCTTTCCTTCTTCAAAAGCTTGTTTGCACTTTATTTTTCTGGAGAAGAATGAAAAATCATGTTGAACTTTATTTTTCTGTTGGACATATCTTCACGAGGAAAACACTGGGTGTTGCATTGGTCACCATAGTTAAGCATGAGCACATTTCGGCACAAAACAGGTAAAGAGAGATATCCATTTGAACTTAAATCAATGACTTGCCAGTCCTTCCAAGCCATGTAAATTTTGTCGAATATCTTCAACTTGTGTGTTGATTCAGGGCATGGGATATGCTTCTCTGCCTGCACTGTGTATTGGAGTTGAACTTAATGATACCCACAGGTGAGAACGGATTGTTTGCACTTGCTCCACCGCACCAGGGAATTGATGGCGAGTGGACTGATCGCTCTGGAGTTATTGTCTATAAATGGAATGAGAAACATGATCGGCCTAACACTGGCCCTGCCAACTGGAAGAAAAGGTGGAGTTGCTGTTCTGAATATAATGAAAATGCCCCTCCCTGTCAACGCGGATGTCATGTTTCCTATGATGATGGATTCACTCTATATTAGCCGTTTTCGTATAATATTGCGTCTTTCCTGTTTGTCCCTGTAAAAATGTCAGTTTTTGATGTTATAGTTTCTCTGAATAATGGTTGTGCACGTCTTATGAAATTTGCCTCCATCAGTTAAATAATGTCCAGCTCTTTTTTTCTTTTCTTTTGACCCAGTTCTCGTGAGAGGCATTTCAAATATATAATCTACATAAATGCTTGTCCACTTTAAGGTTGGGTATCCATGGAAGATGAATTTCTGTTATTTTCAACTAAATGATTTGTGCCTACTAGGGAATTCTTTGGAGGAATGACTAGCATGAATATGGTGAAGAATGAGAAACTTCTACTGCGGGCAATTTTGAAAGTGGCCCTTGATAATCTTCAAAGTCGCTCGTTCAATAGATGACATGAAGGTTTTGTAGTATTTTAATCTTTGATGTTTATTTCATCATCTCATATCTGTTATTTGGTGGGTTATAGTCGTCATAGGCCTCAACTATTCCAGAACCAATATTGCATTTCTTTCAGGTACTACGATTGCTGGCACTAAATGAAGAGGAGAACACATGGATATGTGATTATTTTTGGTAGGAATCACTTGGTATTTCTGCTCTAAGTTTTCATCAGCATTAAACAAAGCCTTGCCAAAAAACAAAAAAAAAAAAAAGGCTGATTTTGCTTCGCACATGTCACATGAAGCAAAGTACTCCTAGGCCCTCATGCTCGTACCCCTCTCCTTATTTCTATCAACAATAGTCAGGCTATCCAACTGTTCTGAAGGACTGATGGATGTGCTTCAACATATCCTGATCTCTAATCCACTCAGGTGCCGGGGCATTGACAAAATGGGCATAGAGCTTGTTCTTGGCGCAAGTTACAGATATCAAACTATGCATGCCAGCGCCATCAATCTCATAATCATAGTACAGCTGCCCCCTATCGTCCTTCCTCTCTTCTGACGTCACTGACTCTGCATTGGCAATAAGATCTTGAAGCTCAACATCTGACAAAGCCAAGTTGTTCAGCACTGCATCTTTCGGTGCCAGTTGCCTAAAACCGGCAAGAAAGGTAAGGTACTCCCTCTCAGACTTCTTCTTTGGGTTGTAGAATTCACTGTCAGTTCCATTAGTTCCCTTCTCGACCTTGGAGACTAATCGCTCTTTCCAACCTTCAGGTACATCATACACGTACTCAGCTGAATCTTTCTTGCTTGAATTTCCCCCGTAGCCCCCGTAATTGGCGGCGCTAGTGGCAGTGCCATAATAGATCTGGTATATGGTTGGGGAGTCAGCTACTGACGGAGGAGTGGCAGAGAAAACAACCACGGCAGCTGCAGCTGCCACCGTTAAAGCAGTAGTCAAGTTGGTTTGGGGAGGAGGCTTGGCGTGTGGGATGGTGACCTGGGATTTATTTGGTGGGGGAACTAGGACTAGGAAGGGTGGTTTTGCAGATGGGGATGAGGTGGAGAGGATGGCTGAAGATAAGAATATGGTAGCCATGGGGTTGTGTAGATTTAGTGGATGTGGTTGTCTCTCCACTGTTATGTTCGACTCTTTTGGGGGATCACCTTATCTGCTGACTTCCTCCCAATCCAATCAGACACAAGCATGTGTAGCTCAGGGCCCCACCGGCTGCCTTCAGAAACTGATGTTGTAAGTAGTTTTAATTGGCATGATTAATATGTAAAATGACCATGTAATATGGATTCCGCATTTCTTCGTTCTTTCTGCTGATAGAAAATCTAAGCTGAATAAGATTGCACCTTGGCCGAGTAAGAATTGGGCGAGTAGAACAAAACCGACAAGGTTAGGTCCCCAACTTGAAGAGACCAAGGCTGTTGGAAGATAGATGAGCTACTTAACTATCTTTGGAACCGAGTATCTAATACCAACCTCAGTAGAACTGCTAACAATTTCACATACTTCTCACATGAGGACATACCCCTTCCCATTACTGCGAAAGGGGAGCTCCGCTAGCACAACTCAAAATAAAAAATGGAAGGGAGACAACAGAGCCTGACGTTGGCTCTTCGTAGCAGAGAACCCAATATGAAAATATTTTCAACAAAAATGTGTTGAGCGAATTGTATTTTGCATAGGAGGATAAAATATGGTTGCCATCTAGAAGTTTAAAAGCCCAAAATACAGGACAATCTGCGCTACCAGAGACAGATTATTGACACCGTTTTGGACAGAGTAGCATATATAGCCGTTGAGAAAGGAATAGTGGGGGGGTTGATAAGGCCAAAGTTGTGGTCCCTGGGAACAGGGGGTCCATGTGCATTTCTGAACTTCATATGTAGTGTGTTGGACCGTTGGCTCGATCACCAACCTTACACGTTGCGATTCTCTCCTTTGTTGTACTTCCTGGGTACTCACATATAATAACTTCATCTTTGCATTATTGACAACCCCCCCACCCCCCCCCGGGGGTCCCTCCCCCCTCCCTCGTCCTTGCCCTTTTATATTTTAGTGGTGTCCCAACCTGGGTTGCAACAGCATCTGCATCCACAATGATTAATTTCTATTAATATGCTCATCCCACCCCCATCTCCTCTAGTTTCTTACTCAAAAATGGATATGTCTTCTGGTGTCGAGATCCTAGAAAAGTGCGAGATTTCTCCTCCACCAGCTTCAGTAACGTCATCAGCTTCCACTCTCCCTCTCACCTTCTTTGACATCCCGTGGCTCCTTTTTCCTCCGCACCAGCCCCTCTTCTTCTACCACCATCCTGCTCTCTCCATTACCCCTTACCTCTACCTCATCCCCAAACTTAAGCACTCCCTTTCTCTCTCTCTCCAACATTTCTACCCTTTTGCCGGTAAGCTTGCATCATCCGCTCCAGAGATCTCCTACACAGAGGGTGACTCGGTCCCCATGACCATTGCCCAGTCTGACTCTGATTTCTATCGACTTTGTGCAGATGCCCAAAAGAAAGCCGATGAGTTGCACCAATTGGTGCCTCATCTAACCCACACCAGCAGCAGCAGCTCTCCAGGAACCAAACCCCCAAGCGATGTGTTAATGGCCGTGCAGGTTACAGTATTCCCCAATTCGGGATTTAGCATAGGCCTCGCTTACCATCACATGGTGTGCGATCAGCGCACTTTCAACAATTTCCTCAGGAGCTGGACTTCCTTCTGTAAACTCGTGGAACCACCAGCTGAGCTCAGGCCCTCTTTTGACCGTTCTGTAATTGTAGACTCAGGTGGACTTACGCCCCTCCTGCTGAAGCAGTGGAGGGATTCTACTTGTGTTTCTAAACCAGCATTCACAACAAGCATTGTGCCAGAAGCCCACGGGATGGTCAGGGCCACATTCTTGATGGGACCATCTGATATCGAGAGTGCTAGGCAACAGATCATAGCTCAATGTATCAAGTGGAGCATGCCGCAGCCCCCGCTGCTATCAGCATACGTGGTAACTTGTGCAACGGTGTGGGCATGCTTGACGAAAGCCAAGAAAGGTCCACCCCAAAAATGTGATGGTAAAGAGCCGGTTTACTTGGGCTTCATCGCAGGGGGTATTACCCGTTTAAGTTACGGGGTACCCTCCACATACTTTGGTAATTGCGTGGCATTCGGGCGGGCAGAGGCTGACAAGGGTGAAATGCTAGGGGATGATGGGATTGTGGCAGCGGCACATGCAATCGGAAGAACTGTTAAGGAATTGGACAGAAATGTCCTGGGTGGAGCAGAAAAATGGATATCAGACTGGGAAGTACTGATAGGGTCGGATCAGCATATGAATGTAATGGGGTCGCCGAAGGTGGAACTTTACAAAACGGACTTTGGATGGGGAAGGCCAAAGAAGATAGAGGAGGTATCAATAGATGTCTTGAGGGGAATGTCACTGGCAGAGAGTAGAGACATGAAAGGAGGCATTGAGATCGGGCTGACACTCCCCAAGTCTGTCATGGATGCCTTTACCTCATTGTTCTCACTCCATACGGAATCTTAACTCTTCTACTCAACTTTCTTTTCTCAATACACTTCAGTTGTGCTGCATACCATCCAGATTGCGGGCTTACTAGACGTGTACGCGTCAAGGAATCAAACAGAGAGAGGTTAATAGATCTGATTGGATAAGCCAATAACATGAAGTATAAATATATATCATCATATCCACTAATGGGCTCCCACTCCAAACATCACAATCTGATAATATATAATTGAAAATTTGTTGCCTTTATGTTGTTTTTGCCCATTATATCAGCTAAAGACTGATATGCCCCCTCTTCCGCAATAACTTTCACCGCCGACCTTAAACTTAACCTATACGTTCATTCATTCATTCCAATCTTAATCTCCCTGGCTTTGTAGTGCTGTCACATTTTATATCAGATAAAATATTGGAATAAATAATACACGTATTGTTTCTCAATATCTGCAACGCTCCATTCCTAACAGGAAGCCCTCTCATAAATTCTTTACAATTCAACTCAATAGACAAGGATATGTCAAAATTGAGGAGACATGAAGTTTATTGAACTCGTAGTACAACACCACAAGTCATCCATCTTCCGGAATATGAGTTCAAGGCGCCGTATATAATAAAAAAACACCAAAACAGTATCAATAGACTGGCCTTTGCAGTAGTTCAGCAAGATTCAAAGGTTGTCTAATTGATGCTCAAATTGAGCCACACCACGTTCCAATACAAACAAGGTCCAGTCCAAACCTGCAGCATATTGATAATGCCAATGAGTTGCAATGAAAGATCTGCCAGCAGGTCTGTTTTTCGGATCCCGGGATCCAAATTGCAGAAAAACAAGGTGACCAGGAATGCTGTTACAGCCACCCCAGGCCCCCTCTCCCCTCAGTAAGCAAGCAGAATTGAGGACTTAACGCCTAAAACCTCTTTACATCAGAGTTGGACAGTGATAGTGTTTTACTATTAGGCTCAGCCATCATTGGCAAAATTGTTGTGATGAAGGCAATCTTGAGTTGCCACAGTTGAGAACAGAGACGCCATCCATGCAATATCAATCAAAGAAAGCAGGCTTCTCACCTTCAGACCAAGCAGCACAATTTCCGTTTCTTCTGCTTAATTATTTAGTATTTGACAAATACCTGCAGATGAAAATACAACGTTACAGCAAACGACGGGATACATAACATATAACCATATTACAGTTAATTAACATTGATTACATCAAACAGAAGTTACCAGTAACCATCATCGCCTAAGTTTTGGCCATATACAGGAGAACACAAAATTTTGAATCCAAACACAGGCGACTGGAAAACATTATCATGTGATTCAAGTGTATAGCAGAGCAGGAAATAACGCTTACATGGAAAGCTTTCAGCAAGCAGTTCAGCTTATCTGCAGATCGCTGAGGAAATCTGAAAGCCTGCGCTTACACCGAATCTCAGTTAAAAGAGCTAACGACCCAAAGAATGATAAAACAAGTTCCTTTGAGAGTGACATCATGTGAGCTGATACGAGTGTAAAAGCATTTATACCTAATATTTTTGGCTATTACTGTCTGCCCATCAGCAGCCCCAAGATGGCGTAGAACTACTTCCTCAATACGGCCATCACGATAAGCATGCTGCATACGAACATTTAAAACAGAACTTTAGCATCACACAATCTCATCAAGCAGCAGTTAGCCATTTACTGCAGCATTGAGTGCATGGAGCACCTGAAATAACGTCAACATTTTCTTATCATACAAGGACATGTGAACTTCTGCCATAGTAACCAAATTAACACCAGACCAAGCAATCAGATATAACCACAAAGATAGGTACATATATGAACACACATCAGTGACAGAAAATCTTCAATATGTTCGTTGTCACAAGCATAAGCAAAGTATCAACCTTCACATCCACAATTGACTCAAATCAAAATAAACGACAAACTACCACTAGAAGGCCACTCATGCCTAGAGAGGCAAAAGCAATAGCTTCTAGAAAAAAAAAGCCAAAAAAATGCAGAACAATAACCACAACCAGTCTATGCCAATAAAAATTAAAGTGCTCGACCAAACGACTACCAAACTTCAAGCGTGTCTACAGATTCAGCAAGCGAAGTATCTATTTTCCTGACTGCAAAAGGGTTTCAGGAATCATCATTGTCATCTGAATCGTCAAAATCACCATCACTCCAATAGTCAAATTCATCCCTATCATATCCCAGTTGAGACCACAAAAATGACCTCTGCCAGGGTGTTAGAAAATCTTCTTCATCATAATCTCCAGAATATTTTTTCTCTAGTTCTTCAAATTCTTGTAGAAAAGCCATCTCAGATGCTAAAGCTTCACAGACTAAATCTTCAGCATCCAACAAAGTGAAGAAAGTATCCAAGTCTGTGTAACGTAATGTGTCATCATCATAAAGTGAGCTCCTTCGGTGTGGCATGCTGGACGTGCTTGGATTGAAGTTCCTTTTGCAACGTAAGCCCGGCTTTACAATGTGCTGGAACAAACAAACATGGCTTACATCACAAGATGAACACTAAGGATTAGATAGAGAAGCGGAAGAATCAAAGAAACTGTTGTCAAGACACTTCCTAAGTATAACGCTCAGCTAAAATAGGATCAAGAAGATACAGAAGGGCTTCAATCCAGAATAACAATCACAAAAACAACCAATCCCACCAAGGTGGAGAGAAGGGGCAGCATAGAGAATGAGGATGGTTTAACCCAATTATCTTCAGTATATATGGAAAAGGCTGTATTGCCCCAGGTACACCATGTTGCATTTTTTAAAGCATACTCCAAGAAGAATGACAAGAATAAGAACAGAACATGACGATGTCTATCTAAAAACTGACACTTCAACTTGTTTGTTGCAGTTGCAATTCCCCAAAAGTCTAGTCTGTTTTGCGACAGGTTTATGAGAACATAAAAATTAACATAAACAAATATACATAGCACCATGCACCATAACTTCTCCTTCACACTACAATTTCTTATGCAGCTTAAGAAAAACCCCTTAGCCAAAACACGGAAACATCACTCAAGCATCACCGCTAACAAAAGCCCCAGGAGCATTCCAAAATGGAAGGGAAAACAATGATACACCCTCCCTCCCTTGCTTAGGGTTTTCTTTGTAGTTACTCCCTTGGTAATATTCCCATCTCATACCCCTGATTATGTCTAATCTCACTCCATGCATGAGAACAGCAGAACTGTTTCTTGAGTACAATGAAAACAACGTCAACTTAGTAAAGAGGAAGAAATTTCAGCACAGAAGCAAACCCCAGCAGCAAAAATTGGCCAAACGCCGCACTGATGATCTATCACAAATAAGACAATTATGCACCTCAAACGTCATTTGATTGAAAAACAAGCAGACTGAAAATCATTTGATGCTAAGTTTCCATGCTCCGCACAAGGCCATATGCTTAGTTCCATGGTCCGCAAACGGTCAAGGCCATGTCCATATTCCAGAGTATCATGATATCTATGACTGCACAGGTCCTACGATTAAAACACAACTAAGGTTAAGCCCTAGAACAGCAAAGTCTTGAGTTCCAAGACCCATTCCTGCTTACCTATCAAAACAGGGATATGAACATAGTCAAATCCAAGCCAGTAACAAAATACGCAAAGACCAATGCTAATACATACCACGATGAAGTAGAGCAAGAAAAGTTCCCCATTAAATCATTGACAAATCGTATAATCATCAATATCACTTTGATATTAGGATAATTTAAATTAAATGCAAAACAAACAAAATAAATTACGAAAAATCTGACTGATTGACTAGATTTTTTTATCAAAAAAAGAATTAATATTAAGGGAGAGAATGCATAAGTGTTTAGGACTAGGTATCCTCAAAATCGGCTGATTGACTAAGATGAAAAACACTCGAAGCTTTCAATCCCGAAAATCACCCAACAACAACATACCTACCTACCAGATGGGTTGCTACATGAGCTATAGGAGAGAATCCACGCAAAGGTTCAAATCGCATGTATCAGACAACAGAGAAATAAAAGAAATTTCTCATACCAAAAAAAAAAAATCAACTACCAACTATAGTTAGTAAAATACTTATATAATTGACGTTTTAAACACATATCCATACTTTTTCCGTTTAAAAAGGGTGTTTACATATGATTGCCAATAAGACGATAAAATACTCTTTTTCATGATGACTGTAAAATACACGTTTTATAACACGTACCCGTATTTTTCCGATTAAAAAGTAAAAAATCAGTTGAAAATAATTATGCTCATACTAATTAAGTATTCAAATTCTATATTTTGCAAAATTTGCCACTTTAACTCCCAAACTATTGACTTATACATTGTTTTTATTATGTATCATGCTTCTTCTTCTTGCAGTTATTGGTAACACCATCAAGAGGAAGTCAAAACTGATATAATTCAATTCTTTTCCGGTCTATTAGTATTTTAAAAGGAATTGGTACATACACGAATGTAGTCATATATAAATTTTATAAGTCAACGAATTTTTGACTGAAGTTTTTATGTATAGAGCCGAATACATGTACGTATTAAATTACGTTTAATTCCCGCACCGTGTTTTCCTAACTATGCTACCAACTGCAACTTAAAATTACTCACTTAGAACACCAGTTGTATTCCCAAAAAAAAAAAAAAAAAAAAAAAAAAGAGAGACAAATAACTGAAATCGCCAAATATTTTGGATTTGCTGACAATTACTATAAGTGTCCAGGACAAATAGAATACTTTGCCTTCTTTAGTTCTTTAGCATCCAAGTTACAACTGTTTGTTTGCAATATGCTAGGGTTGTGACCATCAGCAAATTATTCATGCAGACACATAAAATCTTATAACAATGTCCCCTTGGCACAGCACAGTTGCAAATAACAAAGGGAACAATTGTGCAATGACTGAAGGGTTCAGCAGATAGAACATAGGACTAATATTCCAATTACATGCAACTTCCTACACTGGTAAAAATGTGTACTCTAGGCAACTCTATGAACACAGGGTAGCAACCTACCTAGAGTTCCACCTGTATAACCCACTATGCACTCTACCTGTTTTTCGCTTGCTACAAATAACCATATCCACCAGCTAAAATTTGTAAAATAAATTTAGACATCTTGCGTGTCAATAAATTATAGAGCAACCATCTCTTAGAAAGTGAAACCATTAACCAGACATTTTATTGTTCCTTTATCAAACTAGTATGAAAACCCTTTAGCCACTAGGCCCGCCATAGTTACTCCAAACTGTCCTCTTGCCGAGAGTTCAGAGTCACAAAGGGCTGGAATAAAGGGCATTATCCCACAAGACTGGTAAAACATGATGAAGCAAACAGACACAAGCAAATGCACATCTTAGATACATCAGCAAAATACAAACCAGTCCAACATCGGAGTAAAACGCAATTACAAACTGTGCATACCTTGTAAAAGCAACTGGTCCCAAACGGGCATGTCCCATTGCCAAAATCAAAGTACTTGCAATCAATGGACCTGGTATGAGAAGAAAATTAGTTTGAAAGACTAAAGAACATTTATAAGACCTATTTACCATTACTAACACCCCAATGATAAAGGAAATCCTCCATCCCTCTGCATTGAAGTCCCCCTATCTCCAATTCAAGAAACAATTATTAAAGCCCCTTTATCCTCCCAAGTTCAAGAAATAAGCATATAAGATACCAACATACTCATACCTTAGGAAGCTGTCGTAAACAAACAAATGTACCATAACCTACCAATATATAACTCATCTGAATTCAGCCACAGCAAGATGATAATTCCGACGACTGCAATATATATAGCAGATCCCAACCTTCTATATTTGACTATTGGCTACTTTGTCCAGCCGCAAGTACCAAGATAGAAAAAGCCAAATCTTTGTTCATCCTATCATAGTCTATGTTGCTCAAACTTGATTAGATACGTAAAAATATGTGAAAATCCCCCCAAAATCTGAAATTATCGGTAGTATATACATATTGATAAACCCCTGCTGCATGATGGTAATTTTGAAATGGATAGCAAAATACTATGTCAAATTTCAAGGTTAATCCAAATAGAATGCAACAGAAAGGATTCACGAAGGTCATAGGGTCCAGAATGACACAATAAAAATAATTTTAGTCACCGTCATGTAATAACGAACGAGCTTTACAGTTTACATCAATTACCGCATACAGATATCCAAGAGTACGGGTATTAGAATAGAAAAGTAAACAAGGTCCTTACTTGAGCTTCGCTTTGTAGCTGTCAACAATTTCCTGCTTTTCCGCTTTTGAGAAGTACCAAATCACACTTGGAATGACAAAATACGAAAGCTTCCGACATATGGGACAGGCTCTAAGGGTAGAATTAACATCCATGCTAGAGGATGGTGAACAGTTACGCCAATTCCTTATGCAAGTAATACAGAATGGATGATCACATTCGGACAGCAATCCAAACTTCCGTTCGGCTGTTGTAGGCTTTGAGAGTACACGTTCTAGGCACACACTGCACTCTATCTCTTGACTTTGCCTCAATACCTCGAGATGTTTTTGCCTTTTCTCACAAACTGTGGTATGCTCCTCGCGTTCCTCGAGCCTAAAAGGATGCAAACAGTGCTTTCCACAAATAGAACACAAGTCCCCATGGACATGTGGACATATTTCTCCGCGTGGACAACTCCCAGCTGCAGCAAACGAGCAAATAGCTTGATCAGCTAGATTATCACTTTTATACTCCATGGTTCCATTATTGTCTGAGACATCAAGATTCCCACACTGTTGATCCCATGCTGGTTTACTTGGAGGAGGGATTGGTGTAGCAGTAGCTGACAACTCAGCAGGGTCACTAACAACAGGAGCTGTGGGAGGGATGGATGCTCCAGAAACAGGACTCCCCCAAGAACTTGTTGAGGAAGATGAAGTACAAGGTTGCGAGCGAGAAATTTTGACATGATCATATCTGCATCTACTGCCATAAGCACAGGCTCCTCGCTGGTAAAAGGTGCAAATCTACAACATGAGTTGGAGAAATCACATTAAATGTCATACATGAAATAAAATACTCAATGAGTACATATCCCACCAAAAAACAAAAAGAAAGAAAAAAAGAAAAACAAAGGGCTGAGATATATTACATTATTTGGTGGCGCCTTCCAATCATGTGCATACTCACAATGCTCCCCTTTTAGACATGCTCCATGTGCAAAGAACTTGCAAAGAATCCTACATGCTCATGGCATCGCAGTAGGAACATCATTACCTTATTAGGTTTCATCACATAGATGTACCGTTAAAACATAACTATAAGGCCTAGAATAGAGTATAAAATATTCCAAAAGAACAGGAAGGGTTAACACAGAAAATGTAGTCAAGTTGCCATACTCGAAATATATCAGTCTATCAATGTAAACTTTCATTATTCATAAAAGACTGGAGGTGGAGAGTGATTGTCCAACCACAAATACTGGTTAAGCATCAACCAGCCTGAAAATTCAAATCTATATCCAGCTCTCCAGAAAAGCAAACGAGCTAGCTTTTAACCATACACAAGAGCACGTGACTGGTATAGCCTTCTTATGTCCAGTTTCACATAATTTTCTGCAATCTAGGTCTTCTATGAAATGGCCACCAAGTTATCAAGGCCAGAAAAATGAGGTCTCAAACAAAATTATGAAGCATTAGCAACAAAAAGTTGTAGAGAGCAAACATGATACGGTAAAGCCTTGGAAATATATAAAAGCTATCCCAAAAATGACACACATCATATCTGCTATAATCATGTAAATAATTGACAATGACAATATAAATTCAGTACCGTCATTCTAAAGAGTCAAACTTTTAGTAAACAAACAGAAACAAAAACAGTATCTCTACAAAATAGCACCCTATTGCCTTGGTGAGAGACTTTTCAAGGCACTGGATTGTTGTTATTATTGTTGTAAAAGGAAACAGAAATTCTAACGGTTTAAGTGTATAGTAGTTGCTAAAATGGGTAGGTCCGACCAAGTCATGGGGAACAATTAGGTAAACAAGTTAATACCAAGCACTTACCAACACAAACCATACACAATGGAATTGGAGCCTAGAATTAGGGTTAAGACTAGGACTGGAGCGTAGACTTTCAATTCTGTTGTTTGGTTCACCAGCTAGAATTGGAATTACAATTCCACTACCCAATTCCATGGAATTGGGTATTAACTAAAAACCATTCATTCCAATCCAATTCCTTGGATTGGGGTAAGGAATTGCGACTCCAAATCAACTCCACATACCTGAAACCCAAAATGACACCACTTGATTAACCCAAAATCAAGATGACTCAAAACTGAAAGACTTGACACAACATAAAATTGACCCGAGCCTCGAAACCAAGCAACTTGAATGAGTTAAACATCTCAAAGTCCAAGGTGACCCAACTGAGATGACTAATGTCCAAAAAAGTGAAACTAGCTGACTTGAATGTATCGTAACCAAGTTGAGGCCGAAGTCAAAATGACCCGACCAAATTGGCCCGAAACCTAAACCCAAAATGACACCAACCATCTCACCCTTAGAAATTTAACTTGACCCGAATAGCCCAAAATTTGAAATGATGCAATCTGTTTAACCCAAAACCAAGATGGCTCGAGCTCGAAATAACCTAAACCAACTCAAACTTGACCCATTCTAGTCTGAATCCCAAAAAGATCTAACCCAATAAACAGAAAATCCAAGATGAAATGAACACAAAATGATTCTAACACGACTAAAATTTGACCCGATTTACTCGAAAAAACTCAGTGATTCCACTCGACCAAAATCCGACCCTGGTTTATTCAAAACTTGAAATGCTCCAACTCGATTGACTGAAAATCCATGATGACTCAAATCTTTATGGAGTTACAATTCCGACTTGTAATTCCTTTGATAAACCAAATGATGGAATTTCAGTTCTATCAGAATTCCAGTTCCACTAGAATTGGAATGAATTTTGCAATTCCAATTACATGTGTTAAACAAAGCATAATCATCCTAGATTAACAAAGAACATTTGGCCGTAACATTTGGCATTTCTGACGCACAAATCATCTAAAGAAAGCAAAACTAGTCCCCACGTCAGAACATAGAAACCCGAAAAAGGAAGAGGGGCACATTTAAGTCAATCAACTCAATCTCCCAGCAAATAGATTCGCAGCACCCAAATTGGTCTGGGAGAACTGGCACATAGCAACTACATTTATCTTTGTAATGCCTTCCGCTTCCCAGGGTAACAAAGCCAAGCACAGAGCTGATGCAAAGAAACATATGCAAGAAAGCAACAATGCATGTGATACAAGTAAAAGAGATAAATAGTTACTATTTATCATATTAGAAGTAGTGGTGTAATAATCATAAGAAGCCAAATAGATATAGTTAGTTGGTATTAGTGTTGTTTGTTAGAACTAATTAGTTACAATTAGTAGTAAAGTTGTTGGTATTAATAAAGTTGTTATAAATAGAGGTGTAATGATCATATTAGAAATAACAAGAATCAGAATCAAATCTCTCAATCTTGTCCTTCATTCTCTCTCTCCTCTCCCACTCTCTTCTACTCCTCTTCTCCTCCCTAAAACTACCTGAATCTAGATACAATTTAAATTAGTTGTATCAATTAGTATCAAAGCTATCGTTCCTCAGTACTAGAAAGTAAACAAAAAACGTATTGTGAAGTGTCGCAACTAAATCCTTGGGTAACAAACCCGCAATTTGAGCAAAGAAAAGTCTATGACAAGATTTCAAGAACTCTACACTTCAAGTAAATATTTCTTTTGTTCTTTATCCAACAGATGAGGATGTATTGCATTTTCCTTACATGGAAGAGCTATATATGATTGTTGTTGTTATTTGGATATTCGATTCCTCAATCTTAAACCTACATTGTGGAGCACATCCACTGTGAGTTCTTCTAGAGTCAATGTGGGTCATTGTGATGAGCCTGTCAAGGAGGTCACTTTGAATATTGATTCTCCTAAACTTGGTGTAATTTCTAATTTTCGACTTGAAGATGAGCTCGATAATATGGAGATGGAAATTAATTGTTCTTCTCTATCAAATTCCATCGCATCAGGCATTGAGGCATCAATATATTCAACCGATCATATTGATAATACCTATGGGTGGGCATGTGGTTAGCTCTATGAGTATAACGAAAGATTATGACTGTAAGAGTGAAATAAATACAAAGCTTAATATTCAAGTTACTCCTTATGACTTAACCATATGAAAGCATACAAAACCTGCAAATGAAGATTTCAATAGATGGAAAAATGGCATTGCTACAGCCTCAGACACTGGTGAATTGATCCTCCTCACTACAATGATTGTTGTCCAAATAAGATTTCTATATTGGGAATGAACATATCCTTTCAAGTGGTCAAGAACATTCTAATTTTTTCAGGGCCTCAGTTTATGAGAATTCAGAACTTGCATGCACCCATATGCTTTATAATTACGGAGTATAGTGTTTCAATATGTTCTGACATTTAATCCCGATGGAATGAGGTTGGGGGTAGTAAGCATGTATTTGTTCCACGACTGGGTTTATCAAAATTTCCCCTTTGATTCGGGTGGAATTCTGGTTGTAAATCATGCTCAAGCCGGTATTATTCAGATCTTCATTCTCCAATTTCACCCTTGAGGACAAGTAGAAAAGATAAATAGTTACTATTAGTATGGTTAGATATAGTCAGTTGGTATTAATGTTTGTTAGAACTAATTAGTAGTAGTAAAGTTGTTATAAATAGTGGCGTAATAATCATATTAGAAATAACAAGAATCATAATCAAATCTCTCAATCTTCTCCTCTACTCTCTCTCCTCACACTCTCTTTCTACTCTTCTTCTCCTATCCCTCTCTCGTCTTCGTCTCCTACTATATTCTCCCTAAAACTACAATAAATCTAGATACAATCAAAATTGATTGTATCAGCATGAGACAAGATGCAGCAGCCATCAAAACTGCATCAAACACCACGTGAATTACAAGGTTTTGGTGCAAAGGAAGGAGGAGAGGGGGGGAGCTCAGTACTATAGAAATTAATGATAACAGCATCCATCAATAGAGGAGTGCAAAAATGCAAAAAAATTTCGTGCGAGCAAAAAGCCGAGTGCATAGACAAGTTACAGAACCAGAACATCAATTCATCTTAAACTAGAAGTGTATAATCGGAAGAATGTAAAGGGGCAAAATCAACTATCACGAACTCTACATAAATGAAAAGTTTACCTCTTCGACATGCTGAGTCAAACTGGATATGAAGCAGGTTTGCTACCTTGCCTTACGAATCCCTGGTCACAGGAAGCAGGGTTTCCCCTCGACTATTCCAAATCCAACTCAGAGCTGATTCTTAATCTTTTCCCCTTTGTGGCAATTGACTACCCAGCCTTGCAATAAGGAGTCTTCTAATAACAGCAGCCTGTACAAGATAAACACGCACAATCAATGAAAAATAGAGCTCGTCTTTATTATACAATACAAGTTAGCAAAATGAGTATGCTTACCACATGTTAAACATTTTTAACGTTATTTGCTTCACATTACTATGTGTTTTGACCAAAGTGTCACTTGTATACTTCAAATTTCTTAATTAAAAAGCGTTCTCTTACTAAATTTCTGTCAACCATTACGTATCTTAATGCAGTCACAACTACAATTCATTACGTTAACACTACATTTATATGATTCAACATTGAACCGCATACCATTAAACATCCTACATATTCAATATTTTGTTCCCTTTTTTAATCTTGTAAAAGGGGGCCCAATAGGTCCCAAATGGGCTGCAGTCGTCGTGTTAACCTTGTAGGTCAATTACCAGATGGCCAGTATGTACCAAGCTTGAGCAAATTTGGCAAATTCGATTTTGAAGTAATTGTTCTCCATAGTACAACAATTTCTATCCAACATCTAAATAAAATTCCTTTATATTTTTTTAATCGAATTCCTTCACTTTACATTTACCTTACATTGTTATATTTTTAGCAATTTCAAGTTGAATTTGGTACGATGTATGATTAAAATCAGCATGGAATTTTTAGTTACCTATTAAATATTTATTGTTTGGACCGTATATATATATAAAGAATACATTATCACTTTTTGACCACAACAGAAGGAATTCAATGTGAACGACTAATCCATAGAAGAATGAACAGTTGCCTATAAATAATTTAATTGACCAATTAGAATTACCACAAGATCTACAGTAGTCTCAGAATATGCATACATTAATACCAAAATAGAAATTATAAAAGAAATAACAATTTGTTTTTGCTAGACATGTGAAATAGATACGGGATTCGGAGTTAGTTGATGACAGGCACTGCCATAACTAAGGTGGCTAACTTCATGATTGATGGTCAATGGAAAACTAGGGAACTGGCTGAACTCGTTCCAGACTACATCCTCTCGCCAGTGATGGGACTACTCGTGTTAGAAACTTCACAACAACTAATACCTTCTAGAATATCAGTTGTTAAGACCACCCAAGAATCACCGAACGACAAGTCGAAATAGCAAACATAATAGAGGGATTGGGGGAATAATTTAGAAACCGAAATTTACGTGAGTCAGTCGAAGCCACGGAGAGGGAGCAACATAATTTCACTATAGGAATAGAGATATTACAACAGAGTTCTTCACTCATACTCAACCTCCCACTGTTTGCTCTACATTTTCACCCTTTCTTTTTACCCCTACCAAAACCATGGCACAAGCGATCCTATTTATAGGCCTCTACCCACATAACTCCCGAAAGCCCAAGAGTCAACATCATTAAGCGTCAACAACTCCAGTCATGAATTGGCGGTTTTGGAATACCATCAGTCTCCAACCTTAACAACTCATACCTTTGCAATGCCAACGAGACCAATTTTGCTACTAACTTACAGGGGATGGATGCTTTTCAATGAAGTTAGCCACTTAGGTCGCTCATGGCATCCCCAGGCACGATAGAAAGAACTGGCCTTCTTGACGGATTTGGAGCTTACATACTGCCCCCTAAGATATTTGTGTGGCAACTTATTCTTAAAGCCTTTCCTCGTTGCGTTGTTGCTTATAGGAGCACGCATATTCAAACTACTTGCCCATTGTGCCAGGAACCGGATGAGCGTTTTGACCACCTCTTCTCACGATGTTGCTTTGTGCATTAGTATTGGACTAACGCCGTGGCCAGAGGCTGGAATAAGCAAAATCCGAGCAGCTCTACAATAAATCAATAGCTTCAAGAATTATGCCATAACAAGAGGGGCAATGGTGAGGAACAATTTGTTAGAGTGCTCAGCTTACTCTAGATTCTGGAGGAGTTGTAATGAGATGGTCTTATGAGGGTTGCATTCCAACTCGAGGAAAGTATTCTTAGAAGAAAAGGCAAGTAAGTTACAGTGGAAACTTCAAAATTAGGTAGATCAAGTTTTAGAGAGGTCTAGCGAGTACAAACAAGTGAGGAATCGACGTGAGTCTGCTATCCAATAGGTCCCAAATTGTGGTTGGGTACAATTAAACTTTGACGGTACACAAGAGATAGAATAACACAGCGTACAGATTTATCATTTGGGCAAAAGGGGAATATGATGACATAAAGGTTTAAAGCGACTGGAAATCAAAGCAAGTTTTGATCTACCGCTTCTGTTGCCACCACCGCCATCTCCACCATTCATCATCAATGTTACCCAGCCGCCATCATTCCTTCCCATCGTAACTCCCAACAAACAAAAAGTTTCTATTTACATACCCTACTAAACCTAATCCTTCCCCACCCCCCCCCCCCCCCCCCAAAAAAAACACCAAACCGACCCCCAGCCCCACAAGAAACTCTCGCCGTAGCCCTAGCCCACACCGGTCACATCTCTGCCATCCGCACAACTCGGATCCTGAACCGCCCCAAACCCACCGTCGACCTAAACCACTGGGGAAACAACACCCCAAACCCAGCCGAAGCCCTAGCCACAAGCGTCGAAATCAGCCACCTAGACCGAACACTAACAAATAAACACCCGAAACCCTAGCACGAACCTCTAAACCCTAGCCACCTACACAGAACCTTAGCCGAAACCCACAAATATATCTATCAAACCTAGATCTTGGACTTGAACTTCCATTTCGAGGTTCAACACCATGTTCAACCATCCATCCATGACTGAAACCCTAAACTCTCAAAACAACTTTGCCGTACCTCGATTCGTCCTTTGCTCGTTCGCTGTGCGCCTGCACCTACTCTCCTTGTCGCGACTCCTTCACCGTTGCCTCCGCTGAAACTCGCTACCGACTAGTGCTAGCTGCCGCAATGTCGCTCCGTTTCCCGTTATTGTGGTCCTGTAGCGCTGCCAGTCTCCACAAGAAACCCTAATTTGGATTATTTGGGCTGAGAACGGGTGTTCGATTGTTTTAAGAGTTTTAAGCCTAGCTGCTGTTTCGTTCGATTGGTTTGATTGATAATTTTGTTATAAAATTATAGGTATATTTTATATAAGAATTAAAAATTTAAAGAAGTTTTTTTCTTATTTAAATAATTTTTTTAATATTTTATTAATATAAATTTTTATTTTCAAACTCCTTAACTCACAATTCTCTATGCTTTTCTCTTTTTGTCTCGCTGTGTGTTTTGCTGCTGTGCAAATCTCCACCGCTATTTATAAATAATTGGGAAATCGTACGGATTGGACCCCCCAGCCCCCCCTTAATATTTTTTAGACCTATTTAACCATAAATAGACTCTTTTGGACAAAAATGCCCTCCCACCTCACCCCCCCCATCCGTCCCCTCTCTCTCTCTCTCTTTCTCTCTCCTCATTTAATGCAAGGCAGGCAAAAGTACACTCTTTTGACCTTTCACTCTCCTTTTCTTCATTTTTTTTTCCTTTTGAATTTTTTTTTGTCCAAAAAAAAATATAATTTCCAAATTTGCCCTTTCTTCTTCTTCCCTCCCAGACCTTGTTTAGGCGCGCTTGAAGTAATTAATAAAATCATACACTGGGTATGATTTCTTTTAATGGTGTAAAATGAGCTTATTCAGGTGTATCACAAGAAATTAGTGGTAAAAGACTTATCATACACAATGTATGATAGGTTATAATGGCATAAAATCAACTTTTGCTTTTTGTTTCAAGTAATTAGACGTACAGTTGGATGAAATCGAATCATACACTGGGTATGATACGTTTTAATGGTGTAAAATGAACTTATTCAGGTGTATTCCAAGCAATTAGTGGTAAATGACTTGTCATACACAATATATGATAGGTTATAATGGCATAAAATCAACTTTTGCTGTTTTTTTCAAGTAATTACTGTTACAGTGGGCTGAAATCGAATCATACAATGGGTATGATGAGTTAAAATGGTGTAAAATGAACTTATTCAGGTGTAGTTCAAGCAATTAGTGGTAAATACCTTGTCATACACAATGTATGATAGGTTATAATGGCAAAAAATCAACTTTTGCTTTTTTTTCAAGTAATTACTGTTACAGTGGGCTGAAATCTAATCATACAATGGGTATGATACTCTGAAATTGTCTAAAATGAACCTTTTCAGGTTTTATTAAAACAATTAGTGGTAAATGACTTATCATACACAATGTATGATAGGTTATAATCGCATGAAATCAACTGTTGCTGTTTTTTTTCAAGTAATTAGACGTACAGTGGGATGAAATCGAATCATACACTAGGTATGATGCGTTTTAATGGTGTAAAATGAACTTATTCAGGTGTATTACAAGAAATTAGTGGTAAATGACTTGTCATACACAATGTATGATAGGTTATAATGGCATAAAATCAACTTTTGTTATTTTTTTCAACTAATTACTGTTACAGTGGGATGAAATCGAATCATACAATGGGTATGATACATTTTAATGGTGTAAAATGAACTTATTCAAGTTCTTTTCAAGCAATTAGTTGTAAATGACTTATCATACACAATGTAGGATAGGTTATAATGTCAAAAAATCAACTTTTACTAGTTTTTACTTCTAATTACTGTTACAGAGGGCTGAATCGAATCATACAATGGGTATGATGTGTTTTAATGGTGTAAAATGAACTTATTCAGGTTTATTTCAAGCAATTAGTTGTAAATCACTTATCATACACAAATTATTATAGGTGTTAATGGCATAAAATTAACTTTTGCTGTTTTTTTCAAGTAATTAGGGGTAAGTGGTCTGAAATCGTATCATACACTGGGTATGATGTGTTTTAATGGTGTAAAATAAACTTATTCAGGTTTATTATAAGAAATTAGTGGTAAATGACTTGTCATACACAATGTATGATAGGTTATAATGGCATAAAATTAACTTTTACTGGTTTTTTCAACTAATTACTGTTACAGTGGGATAAAATCGAATCATACAATGGGTATGATACATTTTAATGTTGTAAAATGAACTTATTCAGGTGTTTTTCAAGCAATTAGTTGTAAATGACTTATCATACACAATGTATGATAGGTTATAATGTCAACAAATCAACTTTTACTGGTTTTTACTTCTAATTACTGTTACAAAGGGCTGAATCGAATCATACAATGGGTATGATGTGTTTTAATGGTGTAAAATGAACTTATTCAGGTTTATTTCAAGCAATTAGTTGTAAATCACTTATCATACACAAATTATTATAGGTGTTAATGGCATAAAATTAACTTTTGCTGTTTTTTTCAAGTAATTAGGGGTAAGTGGTCTGAAATCGAATCATACACTGGGTATGATTCGTTTTAATGGTTTAAAATGAGCTTATTCAGGTGTATTACAAGAAATTAGTGGTAAATGACTTGTAATACACAACGTATGATAGGTTTAATGGCATAAAATCAACTTTTACTGGTTTTTTCAACTATTTACTGTTACAGTGGGATGAAATCGAATCATGCACTGGGTATGATGCGTTTTAATGGTGTAAAATGAACTTATTCAGGTTTATTTCAAGGAATTAGTTGTAAATGACTTCTCATACACAATGTATGATACGTTATAATGGCAAAAAATCAACTTTTGCTGTTTTTTCAAGTAATTAGGGGTAAGTGGTCTGAAATTGAATCATACACTGGGTATGATTCGTTTTAATGGTTTGAAATGAGCTTATTCAGGTTTAGTTCTAAACAATTAGTGGTAAATGACGTATCATACCCAATGTATGATAGGTTGTAATGGCATAAAATCAACTTTTGCTGTTTTTTTTCAAGTAATTAGGGGTACAGTGGTCTGGAATCGAATCATAAACTGGGTATGATGCTTTATAGTGGTGTAAAGTGACCTTATTCAGGTATATTAGAAGTAATTAGCGGTAAAGAGCTTGTCATACACAATGTATGATAGGTTTTATTGGCATAAAATTAACTTTTGCTGTTTTTTTTCAAGTTATTAGGGGTACAGGGGTCTGAAATCGAATCTATATACGTGTAGTTCAAGTTTTATTGGTGTATGATGCACTTCATACACGGTATATGATGGGTTATATTTGTGTAAAATCAACGTGTATTTGTGTATTTTAGTAATGTGTATTTAGAAAAAAATATACATTTTGAGTATAGTAATCCGTATGATTTTCCTTCAAAAAGGCCCTCCCATTCACCCCCCCCCCAACCCGTCCCCTTTCTCTCTCCTCATTTAATGCGCAGCCGATTACTGTACTTTAGCCTCTCTCCACTCCATTTTCCCTCTCTTCATAGGAAGGGACAGTAGCCGCCGATCGACTCTCAACACAAGCGAGCGGCTCCTCAAGCCTGACAAGAGCCTCCTCAACCTCGTAAGGGACAAAAGCACTCCCCAATTCCTCAGGTGAGTGATCCACCGGTACACCAAAAGAATCCGAGCTAGAACGAGACCCGCTAGTTTAGGGTTTAGGGTTTAGGGTTTAGGGTTTAGGGTTTTAGGGGTTTAGGGGTTTAGGGTTTAGGGTTTTAGGGGTTTAGGGGTTTAGGGGTTTAGGGTTAGGGTCTAGGGTCTAGGGGTTTAGGGTCTAGGGTTTTAGGGTCTAGGGGTCTAGGGTTTTAGGGGTCTAGGGTTTTAGGGTCTAGGGTCTTAGGGTTTTAGGGGTCTAGGGTCTAGGGTTTTAGGGTCTTAGGGTGTAGGGTTTAGGGTCTTAGGGTTTTAGGGTGTAGGGTTTTAGGGTCTTAGGGTGTAGGGTTTAGGGTTTTAGGGTTTAGTGTTTTAGGGTTTCGGGTTTGGGGTTTGGGGTTTCGGGGTTTTGGGGTTTAGGGTTTTAGGGTTTCGGGTTTGGGGTTTGGGGTTTGGGGTTTCGGGGTTGGGGGTTCGGGTTTCGGGGTTCGGGTTTTCGGGTTTCGGGGTTGGGGTTTCGGGGTTCGGGTTTCGGGTTTCGGGGTTCGGGGGTTCGGGGTTCGGGGTTCGGGTTTCGGGGTTCGGGTTTTGGGGTTCGGGGGTTCGGGGTTCGGGGGTTCGGGTTTGGGGTTCGGGGGTTTGGGGTTCGGGGGTTTGGGGTTCGGGTTTGGGGTTTAGGGTTTAGGGGTTAGGGGTTTGGGGTTTGGGGTTAGGGGTTAGGGGTTAGGGGTTTGGGGTTTAGGGGTTAGGGGTTTGGGGGTTTAGGGTTTAGGGTTTAGGGTTTAGGGGTTAGGGGTTAGGGTTTAGGGTTTAGGGTTGAGGGTTGAGGGTTTAGGGTTTTAGGGGTTAGGGTTTAGGGTTTAGGGTTTAGGGGTTTAGGGTTTTAGGGGTTTAGGGTCTAGGGTTAGGGGTTAGGGGTTAGGGGTTAGGGGTTTAGGGTTTAGGGCTTAGGGCTTAGGGCTTAGGGTTTAGGGTTTAGGGATTTTAGGGGGTTTGGGGTTTAGGGTTTAGGGTTTAGGGAGGCGCCGCAACAGTGCTTTCTGGCGACTTCGGGGCGATTTCAGGGCGATTGGGCGATTTGGGTCGCGTCAGACTAGGGCAGGCGCGTGACGGCGCGTGCGTGGTCGGACGAGGGCGGGTCCGGTGGCATTCGATTCGCCGTCGCCTCCACTTCCTGGTGGTGGTGATCACTGGCGGTTTCCGGTGGCCGTCGAGGGTGAAAATAGTGAGAGAGGGTGACAGGGTTGCGGTTTCGCTGGTTTCGGCGTAGGACGTTTCAGGGCTTCCATTCCGGCAGCCCATCACCGGTGACTGCTCCCAGTCGACTCGCCTCTCCCTGATTGATCTTTTGGCGGTGGTCCGGTGGCCATTGGTGGCGCAACGCCGTCGTACGGTCCACTTCTCTCCCCTGGCGTTTCTCGCTCGCACGACTCTCTCTCTCCTCAGATTTCGACGCTTCTACTGTAAGTTTCCTTCGTTTTCTCCTCCCTGGTGGTTCGCCGGTGCCTGGTGGTCGTCTTGACCAGGTCGGTACCGGTGGTGGTGTGGGTGGCGGCGCGCGGCGGCCGCCCTAACCCTCTTCCTAATTTGGGGTCTTTTTTCCTGGATTTTCGTGGGTCGGGTCGTGCGTCTGGTCGCGCCATGGCTGAGGCGTGTCCTCCGGTGACGTCTCGGGGTGGTTTGGAGGCCGCAAGCCCCTTGGAAGCCGGTGCATCCGGTGCTTGCGGTGGTTCGGGTGGTTCGGGTGCTTCGTGGGCCGATACTGTCCGTGCGCCTCCCCGGGAGGGTGTTTTACATTTCACTCAACCTGAACTTGTTAATGGCGAGATTGTAACTACAATAACTGATGATGATGTTGCCCCGGGTCGTGAAAAATGGAACCGCTGCTTAGTTGGTCATATTATTGGCGGTAGGGTAGCTTACTCTCGGTGTGTTGCAATTGCCAATATGCTTTGGGGATCTAAGGGTCTGGAATGTGTTATCTCTGATGGGGATGCTTATTTTTTTCGCTTCAAATCTTTGGCGGCATCCGAGCATGTGCTTCGCGGTGGCCTTTGGTACATCAAGGGTCACTTTCTCTCTCTTAACCGTTGGAGTGATAATTTTGTCCCTTCGCATAACGTTACAAAACTTCCAATATGGGTTCAACTACATGGCATTCCGGTGTCGATGTGGACGGAGGGGGCGCTTAGTAACATTGCTAGTGGGGCCGGGAGGCCGCTCTACATGGACAAAGCTACCCTGGATGGAACTATGATGAAGTATGCTAGGGTGTGTGTCGAAATTGAACCTAAGGTTGAGCCGGCCAAGAAATTATTTGTTGAATATAATGGTTCTCGATTTTCGGTCAGTGTTAAGTACGAGGGTCTTCCCAAAGTGTGTCAAAAATGCGGGGTTTTTGGCCATACTTGTCCTACCTCGAACGTTGTTACCCCTCCTATTGAGAATCCTATAGAAAAATGGGTTCCGGTTGTCAGGAAAAGGAAAAAAAAGAAAAAGAAAAATAGGAACGCCGGTGGGGGCAAGGAGGTGCCCGGTGGTGATGCTAGTGGTGCTGAGGTTGGGCCGGATCTTGAAGTGGTTGCGAGTGACCGGGCCTTTGTGCCCGCTGCTGCTGCTGTTGATGCGGGCCGAGCTGGGCCCGAAGCCGCTGCTGTTGTTGAGGCCCAAATTGGGGCTGTGGGCCTGGACCACGCTGCTGTTGAGGATGCCCAAGCGGGCGCCTCTGTTGGGCCTCGGGTGAGCCCGAGCCATTTGGGCCCGGGTGAGGTTGCGGCCCAGAGTCCCATTGACGCTGGGCTTCCCGGTTTGGGTCCTGTTTCAGGGGGTTCTCTGCCCCCTGTTCGGCCCAGTCCGGGCCTGGCGTTTGGGTCCGGACCCGTTTTGTGTTCGGCCCAGGGAGGCGGGGGAGTTTTTTCGAGTCCTGTTGTGGGTTCGGGTTCTCCTTCTCTTAGCGGGTCCTCACCTTCATCTCGGGTGGGGGCGGCTGTGACCCCTCGGGATCTGGCCATGGGGAGTGGGGGAGGGGCTGTGCGAGGCCCTTCCAAAACGGTGACCCCAACTGGGTCACGACGCTCCTTAGTCGCCCTCTCTGGTTCTTCGGCTACCCATGTTGCTCACTCTGGATCGCTTCCTTCTTTTGTTGGGGATAGCTTGGGTCTCTCCGATCTCTGTTCTTCAGCCGATTCGTCTTCTCAGGTATCCGAGGATTTGAGCCGTGCTATTGTCCCTGACGGGGTTATTGAGGCCCCGTGTGTTTCGTCCCTTGAGCCCGTGCTCTGTACCTTGAACGGGGAGGCAAGCGTGCCCAGCTTCGTTTCGCTGAACCGTTTTGAGAGTTTGTCTCCTGATCGCGACGACGCTGGTCGTCACCCTCCAGCGGAGCGTCGTGCGACTCGAGCCAGCTCTCGGGCTCGTGGTGGTCGTAGATAGACCTTTCTTTCTCATCATTTTTCTATGATGATTGGCTCTTGGAATGTTCGGGGTTTTAACAACCCCTCCTCCATCCGTGCTGTTCGTGAGTGGATTCGCTCCCACTCTCTTGGTTTGGTTGGCCTCGTCGAGACTAAGACTAACCCTGCTGATGTTGAGTCCGCTGTCTCTAGCTGTATGGATGGTTGGTGCTCTCTTTTCGCTGGCGTTAGGCGGTCTTGGTGTCGTCTTATTGTTTGTTGGGACCCGGGGATTTTTTCTGTTTCTCTTGTTAGTGAGGGAGACCAGTTTATTTCTTGTCGGGTTCAGGATGCTCGTAGGGATTGTAGCTTTGTTGTCACCTTTGTCTATGGTTTTAACGAACCGGGACCTCGTCGTGAGCTCTGGAGTTATATCAGGAGTGCTTGTGTTAGCCTCCAAGGGACCCCTTGGCTTCTCCTTGGAGATTTTAACACCTTTCTTCGTCCCAGTGATTGTTCAGGTGATTTCTCTTCCTGGCCGGGCCATATGGATGACTTTCAGGATTGTCTTTCTGAGTCAGGACTCTCCCCGCTTGCTTTTACTGGCCTTCGTTTTACTTGGGCCCGAGGAGGTGAGGGTGATGACATGCTCCTTAGACGTCTTGACTGGTGTTTAGCGAGTGAGGATTGGCTTCGTTCCTTTCCTGTTTCTCTTATGGAGGCTCTTCCCCGCACTGATATTTCCGACCACAGCGCTTTGGTGGTTAGAGGACTTGGGGATCGCCGCTCTCGGCGCATCCCTTTTAAGTTCTTTAACTTTTGGGCCGACCATGAGGACTTTTTGCCGACTATTCGCCGTGTTTGGGATTCGCGTGTTGATGGCTCTCCCATGTTCCAGCTAACCCAGAAGCTTAAAAAGCTGAAGGGTGAACTTCGAGCTCTTAACACCAGGCACTTCAGCCATATCTCTGCTCGGGTAGAGGCAGCCAGAGATGCTTGGGTGACAGGTCAGAGGGCTCTTGACGTTGACCCCGATAGTACTCTTCTGAGAACTGAGGAGCGTCGGCTTTCGAGGGAGCATTCCAGGCTTTGTCGTGATGAGGAGGCTTTCTATCGTCAGAAGTCTCGTATTCAGTGGCTCTCTTTGGGTGATCAGTGCACCCGTTTTTTCCACAGATCGGTTCTCCACAGGCAGTCGAGGAACCGTATTGTTTCTATTGTGGGTGCTGATGGGTCTCGAACCTTTGATGAGGAGGAGATTTCTCGAGCGGGTGTGTCTTATTTTCAGGAGCTTCTTTCTGAGCCTGGTGGCCCCCTTCAGGAGGATGTCTCTGACTTTTTCGAGGGTAGGTTGGATGAGGATCAGGCTCGCCCTCTTGTCCTTCCGATTTCCGATGCCGAGATTAAGGATGCTTTGTTTTCTACCGGTGATGATCGTGCTCCTGGTCCGGATGGCTACTCCTCCCTCTTCTTCAAGAGGGCTTGGGAGATTGTTGGTGCTGATGTGGTGCGAGCAGTTCGCTCTTTTTTCGTCTCTGGGCGCATGCTAGGCGCCTTGAACACGACCCGCATTAGTTTGATTCCCAAGGTGGAGTGCCCCTCCACTTTTGCTGACTTCCGTCCCATCTCCTGCTGTAATGTGGTCTATAAGTGCATCACGAAGATCATTGCTAACAGGCTGAAGGGCGTCCTTCCTGGGCTGGTTCATAGTTCGCATACTGCCTTTGTCCCGGGTCGCCGTAGTTCTGACAGTATTATGATGACACAGGAGCTTATGAGAGATTATCATCGTCGTGTCTCCTCTAGATGTGCGCTGAAGGTTGATTTTCGCAAGGCGTTTGATACTGTCAGGTGGGATTTTATCTTGGCTGGTATGAGATGCATGGGTATTCCTGAGGTCATGGTGAGCTGGGTCCGTGAGTGCCTTTCCACCGCTCGGTTCTCGGTCGCCATCAATGGCGAGCTTCAGGGATTTTTTGGCTCCAGCCGGGGTATTCGTCAGGGGGATCCTCTCTCCCCTTATCTGTTTGTCATAGCCATGGAGGGTCTTCGAGGTATTCTTCGTCAGGCGGCTACTGACCGTCGTTTCCGTTTCCACCCGGGATGTCGTCAGACCCGTCTCACTCACCTTTGTTTTGCTGATGACCTCATGATCTTCTGTCGGGGAGATTTTGGCAGTGTGACTGTGTTTCGGGAGTCTTTGGATCGCTTTGCTGCCGTCTCGGGCCTTGTCTCGAACTCAGCTAAGAGCACGGTTTTTCTTGCTGGGATTGACCCCCTTACGGAGCGCTCCATTGTGGACTCGCTGGGCTTCACGATTGGTCATTGTCCTGTGAGATATCTTGGAGTGCCGCTCATCACGTCCCGGCTTCGGTTTATTGACTGCAAGCCGCTTATTGATCGCATCCTCTCGCGTATTCGGCTCTGGACTTCTCGTTCCCTTTCTTATGCTGGCCGCTTACAGCTTATCAGGTCCGTGCTCTTCTCTATCCAGGTTTATTGGTCCTCAGTCTTCATGCTTCCGAAGGCTATTATGAGTCGGATAGAGTCTATCTTAGCTGCCTTTCTCTGGAGGGGCACCTCGCTCAGCCGTGGTGGAGCGAAGGTGGCCTGGCGGCATTTGTGCTACCCTCGAAAGGAGGGGGGTCTTGGGATTCGGCGTCTCGAGGAGTGGAATCAGGCTTCGATCATGAAGCACATCTGGGTTCTTCTCACCGACCCCTCTTCGTTGTGGCCGCGCTGGGTTCAGGTGAACCGGCTTCGGGGGCGTAGCTTCTGGACTATCCACATTCCGAAGTCGGCTTCTTGGTGTTGGCGTCACATTCTCCAGCTACGTGGGATCTCCTCGGGTGCTTTTCGTCATGTCATTGGTGATGGCCTTGATACGGCTTTATGGACGGACTTCTGGCTTCCATGCGGTCGGCTCTCTGAGAGGTTCTCTGCTCGTATTCTGACATCTACTGGTCTTCCCTGGCGTGCTAGAGTTGCTGATATTATTGAGGGGGGTCGATGGCAGTTCCCGCAGAGCCGCTCAGAGCTCCTTCCTATCTGGGATCTGGTGGACTTTAGTCCTCGGGTTGATGTTGCAGATTTTGTTCGTTGGTTGGGCCACCCCTCGGGGACTTTCACCACCAAGTCTGCTTGGGAGATGATTCGGAGTCGGCGAGCTGAGGACTCAGTCCATCACTTGCTCTGGTTCCCGTTGCATGTTCCGAGGCACTCCTTTGTGCTTTGGTTGGCTGCTTGTGAGAGACTGTGGACTCGGGATCGGATGGTTCGTCATAGAGTTCGTGGTGCTGATCTTTCGGTCTGTGTCCTTTGTGGTGCTGGGGATGAGTCCCACAGCCACCTCTTCTTTGCCTGCTCTTTCTCGGCTACGGTCTGGGGAAGAGTTGCTGCCCGCTCTTTGATCTCCTGGCCCGTTCTCCCGTGGAACGAGCTCCTCACCTGGGCCTCTAGTCACCTCCGGGGACGGGGGTGTCGATCACTCGGTTGCCCGCCTCTGCCTTTCAGCCTCTGTCTACATCCTTTGGTATGAGCGGAACCTGAGGATCCAGAGGCGTCAGTCTAGGCCTTCTGCTGCTGTGATCGAGGAGATTACTGGTATTGTTCGGAGTCGTTTGCTTGCTGCCTCCTCCCTTCGCGATGCTCATCGCCATGCTGACCTTCTGCGAGAGTGGGGGATTGATGTTTAGTGTACTCTTGTTTCTTTGCGTTGGCTTTTGCCGTGTTTGCTTTTCAGCTTGTTTGCTTCCTTTTGGGTTTGCATTGTAGGCTTCGGCCGTGTCTTGGGGTATGCCCCTCGTCTTCCTGTATATATCCATTTTGATATATAATATTCATCGCTGATTTATCAAAAAAAAAAAGTTTAGGGTTTAGGGTTTAGGGTTTGGGGTTTAGGGTTTAGGGTTTAGGGTTTAGGGTTTGGGGTTTGGGGTTTAGGGTTTAGGGTTTAGGGTTTAGGGTTAGGGGGTTAGGGGTTTAGGGGTTTAGGGTTTAGGGTTTAGGGTTTAGGGGTTTAGGGTTTGGGGTTTGGGGTTTAGGGTTTAGGGTTTAGGGTTTAGGGTTTGGGGTTTAGGGTTTTAGGGCTTAGGTTTTAGGGCTTAGGGTTTAGGGCTTAGGGTTTAGGGTTTTAGGGCTTAGGGGTTTAGGGCTTAGGGGTTTAGGGGTTTAGGGGTTAGGGGTTTAGGGCTTAGGGGTTTAGGGGTTTAGGGGTTAGGGTTTAGGGTTTAGGGTTTAGGGTTTTTTTAGGGTTCAGGGTTCAGGGTTCAGGGTTCAGGGTTTTTTTAGGGTTCAGGGTTTTTTTAGGGTTCAGGGTTCAGGGTTTTTTTAGGGTTCAGGGTTTTTTTAGGGTTCAGGGTTCAGGGTTTTTTTAGGGTTCAGGGTTTTTTTAGGGTTCAGGGTTCAGGGTTTTTTCAGGGTTCAGGGTTCAGGGTTTTTTTAGGGTTCAGGGTTTTTTTAGGGTTCAGGGTTCAGGGTTTTTTTAGGGTTCAGGGTTCAGGGTTTTTTTAGGGTTCAGGGTTCAGGGGTTCAGGGGTTCGGGGGTTCAGGGGTTCGGGGGTTCGGGGGTTCGGGGTTCGGGGGTTCGGGGTTCGGGGTTCAGGGGTTCGGGGTTAGGGGTTCGGGGTTCGGGGGTTCGGGGGTTCGGGGGTTCAGGGGTTCGGGGGTTTCGGGGTTCGGGGTTCGGGGGTTCGGGGTTCGGGGGTTCGGGGTCGGGGGTTCGGGGTCGGGGGTTGGGGGTTCGGGGTTGGGGGTTCGGGGTTGGGGGTTTTTAGGGGCTCAGGGTTTTTAGGGGTTTAGGGTTTAGGGTTTAGGGTTTAGGGTTTAGGGTTTAGGGTTTAGGGTTTAGGGTTTAGGGTTTTAGGGTTTAGGGTTTAGGGTTTTAGGGTTTTAGGGGTTTAGGGGTTTAGGGGTTTAGGGTTTAGGGTTTAGGGTTTAGGGTTTAGGGTTTAGGGTTTAGGGTTTAGGGTTTAGGGTTTAGGGGTTTTGGGGTTACGGTTTA